>OX421897.1:79582158-80127500 GCA_949128065.1 Beris chalybata | reverse complement strand
TCACCCCAAACACAAAATTCTACAAGTACAATTCAAAATTAATTCGATTGCTCGAATAAAATTTCGTATCTTCCCCAGCCTTGCGCGAGTTACAAGTTCTTCGTATTGAAGAATTAAAAAAAAAGAAATTTTACTTTTAAATTATAACACTTTATTATTTAACTTCCAAAATCGAACTCCGTTCTTACAATCGTTTTACTTGCATTTATTATGTTTTTTTGCTTACGTAGTGTCTGCATAAGTTTTCACCACTACGTATTTTCCAATTGGAACAATTAACAGAAAAAGCTGATGGCTTTAAATTTCATTGAAAAGCTGATGGCTTTAAATTTAATTTTAAATTTCTTTGAAAGGTAAGGTGTCAGGAAAATGCTGACTATCCTGGGAGTTAGGGTGAATGGATTACTGAAGTGTGAGTAGTAACGTAACATCTCCCCCCTAAGAGAGATGCTTGGGCCAAAGAAATTTGACGTTTCCGGTTTCGTTGGCTGGAGCACAGGATGGATTTTTTGGTGTTCTTTGCTCGACTACATATTTGGTGGTGTTTCGCTTCCTGATCAGGTAGGTAACGATGAAAGCTAAGATGTCGGCGATGATTGCTATTCCGCTGCACGAAAAGATGTTGGTATGATTGGTCCTTGTGTCAAGGAACTCGATAGCTTTTCTATTGTCGATATGGAAACTTCTTAATTTTTCTAGGTTTAATTCGTCGGAAACCGTGGTGTTTACTTGGCTCAGGACCGAAGGATAGATTTGGACGTCATCCCAATAGTAGTTGATGCTATCTTTGTAGATGATTCTGTTGATTTCAAGCTCACAATCCTTAAAGTGTAGGAGCCAAGTTCCTTTGAGGTTTTGATGTTTAAATTCGCAAGTCGATCGTATTGACGTAGGTGGAATGTTGATTAGCAGGACAAAGTTTGGCTCTGGTTGGAGTATTTGAGCATTTGTTCCACGTCTTCGATTTCGCAATCTGCGGTTTCGTTCTGGATCAAGCGCCCGATGCAACTAGAGTTTGTGTTTTCCTGGTATACCGTTCTTGTGTTATCACAGTAAAATATTCCCTCTACTTCCGGACATTTTTCATTAAAGAACTGAATATTATTTGGGTTGATTACGGTGTAGGGGATTGTGGATATTATTTTTGATGGTTGTATAGGAAGAGAAATTATGTGAAAGAAGGAATTGTTATCTTTATAGAAAACTGGTATGCGTATATTGAAAATTGTATTGCTGGCATTGTATGTAGTAGGCCTGTAATCCTAATAGTTCGTAAATGTTTTCATCGGAATAAATTTTGAAAGTTTTGATATATCTCTAAGAGTTCGCTGGGACTTAAAATTTGTTTTGGAATAATATTTAATTTTGCTAACACTATTGATTCTCCTACACTAGCCAAATGGTTGTATAGAAGATCGATATTATATTTAGTTTATCTGATTAATATATTGGATGTGTCGAAGCAAATCCTCACTTGTTCTGATTCTATTTTTGGCTTGTTCTTGGTAATTTGTAAGGAAGATCTCTATCGCTTTTTGTTGGTTGTTGATATGATCTGTAATGTTATCGAATCTTTTATTCATCAAACTGTTTATAGTTCATTTCGCGAATCTCATTTGATTGGTTAGCAGTTAAGATTTCAATTTGTTTGTTTAGACGATGCGCATCCTCATCATCCATGTTCCTTGAAATACTTTTTATTAAGGACCCCAAACCGTTTATTAGGCCTCTCCTATTTCTTGGTCTTGGTTTCAAAGTTAAGAGTTTGTTCTTTAATTCGTTGAATTTAATTTTACTTATTTTTAAGGAATCATGTAGTCCGTCGAAGCTGTCGAATATTTTTAGTGAATTTGAAATTGTTTGTAGGTTTCGTTCGTAGTTTTCTAGTCTTACAATGTGTAGTAGATTGTTGTATGTCATTATTGTCCTTGCAGTTCCGAGTTTAAGAGGTAGTATTTTGTGGGTTCAGGTCGTGTATCTCGATCTGTTGTCCGTTCTTTAGTACCACCCTGTAATTTTTATTTTTTTCTTATTTTGGATTTATGAAATTTTTTGTTAGTATCAGTTATAATTGTTATTTTATTGTCCTTGTTAATTTTGTGTTTCGTATATCTAGGGGTTAATTTATTTCTTCTGCATTCTTTTCTAAAGACCGTTGTTTCTACTTGCACTGGTTCTGGGTCTACTCTGTAGCTCAGTTCTGTAATTTTTAGTGAGAAGTGAATCGGCTATGACGTAGTCCGAAATTCTCGCACGTACGTATACTTCTCACCTGGAAATGAAAACCGTTTCTGTAATCGCACCTGAGAACGATTATGATAGTTCTCATTCTTCCAATCTACCGTGGAAATTTTCCAATGGAATTTAAATGGTAGTTTGCATAGAATTTAAATTTAAGGCCCGTATTATTACCCCAGGTTATTTTCGCCTAAACCAGGTATTCGCTTATCTGGGATATTAACTTTGATCATTAGTTAATTTCTCTGGGTATAAATGTGTATTGTTCCCCTCATAGGTCGGATTATCTTAGCGGCTAGTTTTCCATTATTTTTCCAATCAAATATCAAAAATTTATTAACTATTTACAGAATGTGACATTTTTCTTTTCTGTGAAAATTTAAATTTATATTTCAAGAAAAGTTATCATTATTGCCAGCGATTTTAAAATGGTTGCCAAGCTAGGAGCAGTACAAACTATGTGAATGATGCGCAGGTTACACGTTCAACAAGAATCATTCGATTCCTATAGTTTTCTGAGTGTGTGATTTTAAAGTGCGTACAGTCGATTGAAGACTTTCAACTTCCGAACTTTTGCAGCTATTCAATTTAAATTTATTTGTAGTGTAGATTAAATGGGCCCATGAGAAGACTTTTTCGTGGAGAAAGAGTGCTAAGGGGAGCGGTGGCGTTTAAGACGAAAAGCTTTGGTTTCTATATTTCAAGAACCGCTCACGCTAGGAAACTGAAACTCGGAACTTACATAGATCCATGATATTGTACCCATTTGCAATAACAAATTTTATATGATTTAAGACGGTCTAGAGTTTTGGAGAAAAACAATGTGTCCGCATTGTTGTTGTTTGGGGTGGGGAAGACACACTGAAAGGCGAGTCTTGAACATTCAGGCCACAATGGCCCATTATACTCGATCCGCATTACTTAATCCGACACAATTCTAAAATCCATATCTACTGAATGGTTAACGTAACAAAATTGTAACTTGAGATTTGCTTATAGACTAGGAACTAGGCGAATAGATCGAAAATAATTTTTTTAAAGTTGGTAGTGGCGTAGGCAAGTGGTAAAAATCATTGAATTACGATGTTTCACGAACAGTTAAATCAGAAAAAAATAACAACTGATATAATACTACGGCTTGGAAACCTCCTACCACGGGGAGCACAATGGACGAACAATAACGTCTAAGTGCAGGAGGATGACAGCATCACCATCCCTTATACCATACCATACCATACCATACCATACCATACCATACCATACCATAGACCTCGTGCCGGAGTATGACATGATCCAATTTTGTAGTTCATAAATGTTATATGTGGCAATAACGAACACCTCGTCGCAGAGTTCTGGCCTTCTACCCAAAAAAATAAAATTGCACCCAGATTGTTGGGAGATTTTTCAGGTATTGTTATTTTCACTAGCTACAGACAGCGTGAAAATCGGCTCACTATATGTGAGAACCAATTCGCAATCACTTGCTAGTAGGTAACGCAGCACCTGAGGCAGACAGTCGTGACGTCACAGGTAGTGCTGCCAGAGGTCAAGGACCTTGGGGCAATAGTCCAAGATCGTAAGGCGGAGGGCTAATGACCTTTGGTGGGGGGCTAATGCCCTCTGGTGGGGACTAGTGACCTTGGGGGGGAGCTAATGACCTTGGAGCTAATGCCCTCTGGTGGGGGGGGGGCTAATGACCTTATACAGTAGGTCAAGTTCACAGCCATTACTGTAGGTAGTTGACCATAGGCAAACAACCTAGACAATTGGCCAAGGACAAAGAGCTTAGTATAGGTAGATGGCTTTATACAGTAGGTAGATAGCTTTATGCAGCAGGTAGATGGCCATAAGCAAGAGGACATGGGCTTAGGTTAGGTTTAAGAAGGGGCGCAGCGCTAGGACCGCCGCACTCACTAGGCGCCTTATGGGCCCATTGCGATCCCTTAAGGTCCTCGTGGGCTATGTTACTATCTCAGAAACATTCCAATTCCCTGCAGAACTTGACCAATTTGCCATACCCTACCGCCCTCAAATCCTCAATGCTCTCAAAGAAGAGACTACCCATTAATCTAAAGCGCCTTCTAGCGATCCCCGGGCATTCACACAAAATGTGAGTGATGTCCTCCACAGCATACAGGTCGTGGCAGAACCTGCACATATCCGACTCCACTATCCCTAGCCGCATAGCGTGTTTCCCCAGCATGCAGTGCCCCGTCAGTGCTCCAACGAGCAGGCACAGTCTCCCTCTATCCCAATTTAAAATATTCTTAGTCTTTTGACTATCCAACTCTGGCCACAAAGATCTAGAAATCCTGCAGCTTGCTAGTCCTGCCCACCTAGAGTTGGCGGCTATTTTGGAGCGCTCACCAATTTGCACTTTGATACCGCAAACGGGTGGACTAACATCCTCCTCTACTCTACCAATCGATGTTGATCCTAATCTAGCAAGCTCATCCGCTCTTTCGTTCCCTAGTATATTACTATGCCCTGGCACCCAGCAAATCAGTACTCTGTTCTGACTACAAAGTACCTTTAGCACTTCTCGACAGCGCTTTACCAACTTGGATTTAATGGTTACCGATTCCAGCGCCTTTATGGCCGCCAGGCTGTCAATGTAGAGTGAAATATTCTGATCGCATATCTCCCCCATTAACAGGATGTTTGCTGCCTGTAACACGGCCAAAATTTCCGCCTGGAAGACGCTGCATACATCTGGCAACCTAAACGACTTCTCTACACTCAGCTGCTCCGAGAAGACGCCAGCGCCTGTGCCACATTCCATTTTTGATCCATCCGTATAAACGGAGATCTCCCCTTCACGTATTACTCTATTGTTCTCCCAGTCCACTCTACTAGGATAAGCAATTTCGTATGGCTTCCCAAAATCCAACCCCGGAATTGAGTGGTCCGTACTAATATCTGCAGCATGGCTTCCCATGAAGCTAAGAATGGAACTGTGCCCCTTAGAGCTTCTCCTAAAAAGGGCACAGCTCGATAGCCTAACTGCCGTATTTGCCGCTACCTGTTTTACAAAGATGTCCAATGGCAATAGATGCAAAAACACCTCCAACGCGGCAGTAGGGGTTGTGCGAAGGGCTCCCGTGATCATAACACAGGCAGTCCGCTGCACTCCTTCCAATTCCCTGTGATTGTACTTTTTATCCATGGCTTTCCACCACACCACTGCCCCATAAGTCAGAATAGGTCTCACAACCGCCGTGTACAGCCAGTGCACTATGTTTGGTTTAAGCCCCCAGCTTTTCCCCACAGTCTGCTTACACGCGAAAAGCGCATTATTTGCCTTCCTAACGCGCTCCTGAATATTTAATTTCCAGCTGAGCTTCCTATCCAGAATTAGTCCCAGATATTTAGCTTGTTCCGATGGTCTAAGCTCCACGCCTTCGAGCTTCGGCAGCCTAAATGCCGGAACTCTATGCTTCCTTGTGAATAGCACCAATTCAGTTTTAGAAGCATTCACTCCCAGGCCGCTTCTTCTAGCCCACTGGCTGAGTGTGCGAAGTGCTGATTCCACAATGCTCGTCAGCGTATCCAAAAACTTGCCCCTAGCGATCACTACAATATCGTCTGCATATGCCACGACCTTTATTCCTTGTTTTTCAATTTCCGTGAGAACCTCGTTCACAACAAGGAGCCAAAGAAGGGGAGATATCACCCCTCCCTGAGGCGTTCCCCTCGAGGCCTGTCTTCTAACCATGCCTTGTCCCATATTCGCAATCACGATTCTGGTATTCAGAAGAGCTGTTGGCCAACTTGCCAATGCCTCCTCTAGTCCTATGCTAAACAGTGCTACCCTAATTGCTTCCACTGTCACGTTGTTGAAAGCCCCCTCTATGTCCAGGAAAGCTGCTAAGGCAAATTCCTTATACTCCAGGCTAGATTCTATAGACCCCACTACCTCGTGCAGGGCTGTGTTTACAGATTTCCCTCTCATGTAGGCATGCTGTGCGCCCGACAGCATCCTATTTCCGCATAGATTCCGAATGTGCGTTTCCAAAAGCCTTTCAAGTACTTTGAGCACAAAGGACGATAGACTGATGGGTCGAAAGTCCTTTGTTGTTTTGTGGCTGGGTCTGCCGGCTTTCGGGATAAAGACGACACGCGCCTCCCGCCAGGCATATGGGACGTACCCCACTGACAGGCAGCTCCTATAAATAGTGCTTAGCCATTTTCGGATTGCCCCAGAAGCTCTTTGTAGCATGATTGGCCTGATGCCGTCTGGTCCTGGTGATTTGTAGGGAGCAAAAGTGCCAATAGCCCATTTGATCCTTTCCTCACCTAGTAGATCGACCATCCCTCCCGAAACACTCCCTTGATGTGTCAGTGAAGCTTCATTTCCCAAGTGGTGCTCATCCAGCGATGTGCTACCAGGGAAGTGAGTGGACATCAAGAGCTCTAGCGTCTCTTGACTGGTTTCCACCCATGTTCCGTCATTCCGCCTAATGTAGCTCGGGGCACATGGCTCCTTTGAGAGTAGCTTCCGTAGCCTTGACGCCTCACTGTTTCCGCTAATAGACTCGCAGAAACCTTTCCACGACTCCCGTTTACGCTTCCTAATTTCATACTTGAAGACTCTGAGACCGTCTTTATACCTGTCCCAGTCCGCCTCATTTCCGTTCCGTTTTGCCCTATTAAAAAGCTTTCTGCTAGCCTCCCTTAATTTCCTAAGCTCGCCATTCCACCAGGGTGGATTAGCTTTCTTAGGGGCCCTAGGCAGCGGACAGGACCTTTCAAAAGCGTTAACTAACACTGCATTGAAAGCTCCCACGCACTCCTCAATCTGATCCACACACCTCAGTTCCCCCGGAGGAGGCGGCAAATCCGACTCCGTAATCCTGTGGAACATGTCCCAATCCGTCTTCCTGGGATTTCGTGCCGGCTGAAATCTCGCCTGCTCGAAATTAATTTCGAAGAGAATCCAACAATGGTCCGGAAAAGATGGTCTGTCCGAGACCTTCCATTTTTTAACTCTCAAAGTATTTGAGTTTGTGGCAAGCGTGATGTCTAGCACTTCCTTTCGGTTCCTAACTATGAACGTAGGGTCTGGCCCTGTGTTGCAAATCCTAAGGTTGGTACTCAAAATAAAATCAAAAAGAGACTTACCCCGTTCGTTGGTGTTAGTACTTCCCCACTGCGTGTGGTGTGCGTTCGCATCGCATCCAATGACAGTGTCCCATTTGTTACACAGTGCAAGCTCCCGCACTGCTGCCGCTGGAACTTCCACGCTGTCGTATGGTAGGTAAGCCGACGCCAGACACATTGATTTACCCTTCTCCCTTTCGATGATAACTGCCGTTATATCCTCATTACTGTAATTATTCAATAAAAAAGTCTTTAGCTCCATTTTTATTAATATACATGCCCTGGGTTTACCTTCACCTTTCTTGTAGTATAGCTTATAATTCCGGAGCTTAAGTCCTTGGATAACGTTCTTTCCGTTGACCCAGGGCTCCTGAATTAATGCTACAGAGACTCCCTTTTCTGCCATGTAGGCCGCCAAACACGCGGTTGCCACCTTACTATGATGGAGGTTTATCTGTATCACCTCCAACAACCGGAACCGCATCTTCTATACCCCTCTTCTGTAGAGATGGTTTTACCATGACCCTGCCCAGTCCGAACCTTACCATCCCTTTGCATTCCTCCAGGTATGGCATCGAATCCCTGCTAAGAGCCAGGAGGAAGTGCTGGCCAAACTCCTGCTTCAGCCCCACCTTAAGCACCTTCCAGCTGTCCGCTTTAAGGTCCCTATTCTGGAATTTAAGAAGGTCCAGAACCTTTTCTCCTTCCAGGTATGGTCTGGGAATCCATACCCATGCCTTGGGCAGGATGTACTTCCCCAGTTCAGACGGAGGAACCGCCTTAATCCTGGCGCCCTCCCATAATTCGCCCAGTTCGGTAACCACCCTAGCAATCAATTCCTTGGAGGCTTCATTACCGCAAGCGATAATCTTGTGCCCTCCATCCCAGGGTGCCCCGTCAAACCGCAGGTCCATATCAGGACCGCCTGCGCGATATTGGGTCAGCAATGCATCGAGGATCTTGCCCTCAATTTGCAGCCACTGATACATGAGGAGCCGTCCACTGGGTTCCTGATCATTGACCAGGGCGATGCGGAGCTTATCCTCAACCGTGCTTGCCTGGAAGGACGAAGAAGTCTTAGCCTTCTTCGCCTCCCCCGCAACCACCATATCGTCAGATCTGACCCGCTTCGCCCTGAAGCCATCCTTCTTTCCCTCACCTTTAGACGTCGAGGGTCCAGCCACCGCTTGGGCTGAGCCCCCCGAGGTCCCAGCTTCGGGTACCCTCTCCTTTATCACCCCGCAGTCCACTGCGGCTAACCTCGTTTCCTCCACTCGCCTCACCCCCGCTATGCCAGAGGTTCCGACCACTGCCCCTTTGCTCGAAACTGACGCTTCTGAGCTTGTTTTTGACTCAGCAGCCCTTCTCTTGCAATCGCCCAGATACTTGACCAAGCCAGCGTCCGACGCAATTGCCATTGCCCTGTCGTACTGCTCCTTTTCCCAGTCGCTGAGCTGACTGAGTCCCAGAGCTTCATACTTGGCAATCTTCCGTAGAGCCGATCGCATCCTACGCTTCGCCTGCAGGTGCGCGTTGGCCCTACCCTTGCCCACCCTTTCCCACTTAAAACATCCCTGTTCCTCGATGGATTCATCAACGGCTGTGTCAGCAACTAGGTCTAGGTCGGCATCCCTACTAAGTGCAACCTCCGAGGCCTCCCCAGCAAGAAAGGAATGCTCACCATCCCGAGTCTCACCAGCTAGGTCAACAGTGTTGCAGACAGCTGTGCTCCCCTCACAAGCAATAGCAGTGTGCTCATAGCCATCCTGCGTGTCACCAGTCAGGGTAACGTCAGCGTCTTCGACCGGCGCCAGAAGCTGATCCTCCGTCGACAAGCTCCCGAACCTGCCGTCCAGCGAGTTGGACGAGAGCGAAACCTCATCGTCGTCCCTCGACAGGACGCTGGGTTCCCGTCTATCTCCCTCTACGTCCTCTACTATTTTTTTTGTATTTTTTGTATTTTTTTGGTTTGTATTTTTTTGGTTGTTGATGTTCATGTGATTCCCACGAGTAGCGCGTGAAAAAGCGACGTCACCCATGGCAGAGCACCGCATTACCATGGGAAGGCTAGGTTAAACCAGAGGTCGCCCGGTGTCTGGAGTCTATCGTCCGCGACTGAGCTACCCCCTCAGCCACGCAGTCCTCGGCACGATGATTTACACCTTGACTTGGGGTTGGACGGGAAAGAGGTTATGGGTAGACGGCACAGGGGGGAAGTAACACACATTTGGGTACCTCAATCTAAATGACCACAACACCCGATTGATGCGAGTGCGTAAGTCTCGGCTGAGTAATCCGGAGGAAACAAGATCCATCCCGACTAATCATTACCAGCAGGCACCCACGTGGAGGACTAAAGATGAGGATTTCTTGCCTGCCGGACATGGGCTTAAGACAAGTGTTAATGACCTTACGTAACAGACTAAGGCAAGGAACTTTGAGACTGGAGCCTAGAATTGATCTTAGTTTACGCCGAATGGATGGAGGTTGTGATGATGTCATTGAAATGAAGAGACCGGGTACTGTAATTAGCATGGGGTATAAGATTGTATCTATGCAACACAGGACAGATGACAGATGTTTAGATCCAAGAAGAGTGAAGAGCATGTAGGGCTTCTTGATACAATTGCAATGCGTTTTCTTTTTATGCAGCCTTTTGATCTTGTGAGACGCCGAATGTTGTTTATTATTTATTTTGGACAAGCTGAATCCTATAGTATGACGATTCTGCACGTTTTACATGCATTTTTCCTGGACGTTAATAAGATCGTAATTTTTTTGCTATCAAGACTGGCATTGGGTCAAGTTCGTGGTGATACAAGTGTATATCTCGGAGATATTAGCTGTGTTTTTTATTCCCGGTTAACCATAAAGCTCGAAAAAATTGCATGGCAAAACAACAACAGTGCGGTTACCGTAACCGCACTGTTGTTGTTTTGCCGTGCAATTTTTTCGAGCTTTATGGTTAACCGGGAATAAAAAACACAGCTATTATCAGTTCTGCTTATGCTTCGGTTTTTGCGTGTTTATTTTTGCTACATCATTCAGATTGGCATTGGGTCAAGTTCGAGGTGATACAAGTGTATATCTGAGCGGGTAACTAGCAGTTTTGCTTATGCTCTAATTTTCGTGCGATTATTTTTGTTTTGATTGAGTTGATTCATCTTTTTGTCCAATAATACTGCATAAAATTGCGAAATTGTGTCTGAAAACTACAAAAAGCATTGAATGAAACAGGTTTTTTCGCATTTTAGTGACTTATGCGTAAATTTTCGCGCGTTTTATTATTTTTGTGTGAGACGATGCAACAGTTTAGTTGATATTATTGCGAAATTGTGTCTGAAAACTTCAAATTTTCAAGGATTTGTTTGTGACTCATGCGTCAATTTTCGCGTCGTTTATTGTTTTTAAAGGTGGACGATGCAACCGTTTAGTTGATATTATTGCAAAATTGTTCCTGAAAACTTCAAAGGTATTGAATGAAACACAATTTTTCGCATTTTTACTGTTAATGCGGCCAATTTTCGCACGTTTTATTATTTTCTGATTGAAGAGATGCATCACTTTAACCAAAACTATTGCCTAATGTTGTGAAATTGCTGGTGAAAACTTCAAAAGTATTGAATGAAACAGCTTTATTCGCATTTTTTCGGTTCATGAGAAAATTTTTGCGTGTTTATTACTTTTGATGACGATGATGTACCACTTTAGCCAATAATATTGCTAAATTTTGCCCCCGAAAACTTCAATAGTATTGAATGAAACAGGTTTTTTCGCATTTTTCTGGCTTATGCGTCAATTTTCGCGCGTTTTATTATTTTTTGAGGGAAAAGATGCAGTACTTTTGCTGATATTATTGCCTAATATTATGAAATTGTAGTTGAAAACTTCAAAAAGTTTTGAATGAAATAGGTTTTTACGGTTTTAGCAGCCAAAAAGAACTATCACAGACAGTTTAAACAACTTTATTTATTTAATGAGTTGCAGTAACTTTTACGCGTATTTTTCCAGTTCATGTGACAACTTTTGTGTATTTATTAGTTTTTGATTAAGGTGTCGCATCTCTCTAGCCAATATTATTGCCTAATATTACAAAATTGTAGTTGAAAACCTCAAAAAGTATTGAATGAAATAGGTTTTTTCGCATTTTAGTGACTTATGAGTAAATTTTCGCGCATTTTATTATTTTCTGGTTGAGAAGATGCATCACTTTAACCAAAATTATTTCCTAATGTTATGAAATTGCGCCTGAAAACTTCAAAAGTATTGAATAAAGCAGGTTTTACGTTTTCAGCAATCAGAAATAACTACTGAGACAGTTTAAGCAACTATTTTTTAGATTATGTAATGATTTGCTGTAGCTTTTACACGCATTTTTACGGTTAATGCGTCAATTTTCGCGCGTTTTATTATTTTTGTAGGAGACGATGCAACACTTTAGTTGCTATTATTCTGAAATACAGCCTGAAAACTTCAAAAGTATTAAATTAAACAGGTTTATTTCGCATTTTTACGGTTAATGCGTCAATTTTCGCGCGTTTTATTATTTTTGTAGGAGATGATGCAACACTTTAGTCAATATTATTGTGAAATAATGCCTGAAAACTTCAAAAGTAGTATATGAAATAGGATTTTTCGCATTTTTACGGCTCATGCGTTAATTTTCGCGCGTTTTATTATTTTCTGGTTGAGGAGATGCATCACTTCAACCAAAATTATTTCTTAATGTTGTGAAATTGTAGCTGAAAACTTCAAAAAGTATTGAACGAAACGATATTTTTGCCTGAAACCTTCAAAAGAATTAAATGAAACAAGTTTTTTAGTTCTTTCAAAATACGTCTATTTATACATGTCTGTATAATACAAGTTGTTTTAATATAATGCAAGGCTGTGATATAATCCAAAACTTATTTATAAATTTACAATATTATTATATTCGTTATTATCTTATAAATTAAATACTTTATATGTTAGACCTTATACACATAGAAATCGTTTACAGTTATCACGATTTTACTACAGATTTTTTCGTACATATATCTTTTTTGAAATGTCTAAAAATTGAGCAAAAAATTAAATTGATGCCATTCTGCATTGTTGCACCTATTAAGGTTCGAATTATTTTCCACAGAAGCAATTCATATCTTCTTGCAAGAAATTATTGATTGCCAGGTACAATGATAATGGTATCCACAATGTTGCATATATTAAAATTCGAATTATCTTCGTCGAACTAATTCATATTTTCTTGCGAGAAATTATTGCATCTAACATATTAATTGTAAAACACCGGAATTGTGATAATGGTATCTACATTGTTGCATTAAGATTCAAATTATCTTCGCAGAAGCAGATTGTCATCAATTTCCTCGTATATTCCTGAAGCAGATCATTGCACCTGCCTTATTAATTATGGTACGACCAAGTACCTATACCTTACCCATAATAACAACAATAATCAGAAAGCAAAACAACCGACAAAAAACAAGCTGTGAACTTGCTTTAAATACTTCATATAAAAGGGGTCCTGTCCTGGTGCAGTATGACTAAGCATACCAACTGTACTTATTTAGTAAGTACAGTACTTACTTTCAGTTTGTCGTACTTATTTTTCAAATCGTACTTATTTTGTACTGAATTTCTGTGTTTTTCAAACTATTATATATAATTAAGTGATCATTTCCGCTGAACTGAATTGTGCGTATCCCATTACTTTCGCATCTGGCAGCACACATTTCAGAACGCCGAAACAGTTACACACGTGAGCTGCGCACGCCATTTTATTCTTAGTTGTCATGGCGCCGTCACGCGCAAGTGTATTTTTAATTCTGATCTATAGAAAAAATATCCGCAAATGAAAAAAGGAAGATCGAAAAGTGATGTGATTTGTGTGGCTCGACAACCAATATCGCAACGCCGGAAAAAATGAAATCGTGAAGCATTTGGAATCAGTGAAACACAAGACAGCGTTGTCTGACAAATCGAAGAGCCACACTGTCTCGAACTTTTTTACATCATCGGTGGACACCATCCTTGCGGCATGTGAAGGCGTTTGGTCGTATCATATCGTCAAAGCGAATATAGCTTCATTTCATTGGACTGCGCTTCCAAAATATTTCGCACTTGCTTTGAAACAATAACCCTTTCTTTAAATTTCTGAAGATGTTACTTTTTCATTTCCAATAAAGATTTTTCGATTTAAAAACTATTTCTCGAAATCGTACTTATTTGTACTTATTTGTAACAATTTTGATTTCAGACAAATGTACTTATTTTTCCTAACTCAGAGTTGGTATGCTTAAGTATGACCCTGAACCTGGCTCGAAACACAAAAGGCCACAGACGAAGATGTTCACCTTTAGCAATTGCCATAGCTATAGTGTCTACTAAGACTTGATACAATTATAAAAAAATTACGGTTTTTATAGAGCCAGCATGACAAATAATTATAGATTATCATATGTATTTTCTGCGTACGCATAGTGGCTAGTGCGCATCAGAAGTATGTAAAGACTCATACAGCCTTGTAGAATAGTGAAATATTTTCTGTAATTAATGTAATAGATGTTATGGTTGGCTATGCAGTCGTCGTTGTAGATTGTTTGGAAGGGGTATTGTGAAACTGTATAAAAGTGGCGAATAATGATACGATAGAGTATAATCGCACGGACTTTTAACCGTACTGGAGCAAATTTGGGTTTATGAGGTAAGACTATTTTTTTTTTGATACCCAACCTTCTAATAAATATAAATATAGTAAATTTTTTTCAAGATTTCAGTGGTAATTAAAAATTATACGGCCACTTACCGATATATGCATCTAGGGGAAAAATCAATAAGGAGATTTTTTAGAGGGTAAGACTATTTCCTTTTTTGATACTCGGCCTTCTAATAAAGATAAAAATTTCAGATTACAGGGATAGCTCATAAAACGAGCCGTTCACTTACTGATATATGCAGCTAGATGAGTAAACAATAAGGAGATTTTTATAGAGTGTAAGACTATTTTCTTTTTTATTTTATGATATACTAATTAACTTTTATTTTTTTTAAACTTTTAGTGAAAAAGACGTAAATTCACCAGGGGAGTGTTTATTGAGGATATACAAGCAGGTTACTAACATAGCAAAACATCTGAGGAATACAAGGATGCTTGGAGGTACAGAAAATCATATGCCGTGATAAATAGATAATAACCTAGCAGCATATCTACAAATATAAGGGAACAAAAGGGTCGGTTATAATAAGGTTAGTCTATATATAGGACCAGCAAACGCCTTTTAGTCATATCTTATCGAGCAGCGCTTGAGACCAGACGTTTCTATATAAAGGACCAGCAAACACCTTTTATATCTTTTCGAGCAGCGCTTGAGACCCGACGTTCTTTATAACCTCAAAAATTTCACGCTTTTTAATTATAAAAGATTGCACTACGCCAGTCAAACGATTTAATGTGCGGGGGAGGAAATTGGAGTTCAAAATTCAGACCGTGCCAGATAACGCGGAACCTACTAGCTGGATTAAGAAGGCTATACAGGATATTGTAGAGTACGCTGTTCAGGATCTTCAACCTACAGATCAGGTCGGAATTACCTTTTGTGGAGAAGGCTTCAAGGAGCGGGGGCCTGCATGGATGAACTATAGGGACGCTGCTTCTATTAAAATGGCTGATATTTGGGATCTGATTTCAAGGATTTTCCAAAGCAATTCTGCTGGGCTAAGCACGGATACATTTTGCTTGGGAATAACATCAATACGTCTACCATCTGGTACTGGCCGTGCAAGAAAATACAATTCTTTTGACGAGGAGTGTGTTAGTAGGCCAGGGATTATCTCCATAAATAACAAAGACAATCTATGTTTAGCTCGCGCCCTAGTTGTCGCAATAGCTGCTGCTGAAAAAAACTCTAATTACATTAAGATTAGAAGGGATACAGGAAAACTTCAGACTCGCCCTGCTACGGAGTTGTTAGCAAAAGCAATGGTTACTATTCCAGACGAGGGTGCTAGTATTTCCGAATTAAGAATACTTCAGGAGGCTCTTAAGGATTCTTATAAAATCGTGGTGTATCAATACGGAAGTAAAGGACGAAATGTTATTTTTGATACGGATGGTAAACATCTGAATCTTCTACATCATAACGGACATTTCAACGTGATAACTTCACTTACATCTGCTTTTTGCTGCAACTATTTTTGTATTCAATGCAGTCAGCCCTACGATCACAAAAACTATCACCGTTGCGGAAAATCATGTCCATGCTGCCAACAGGTTCCGGTATGTTTAAGTAGTTCAAAAAATAAATTCTGTAAAGACTGTAACCGAGAGTTTAGAGGATCAGGGTGCTACGAAAAACACATAGCTGCTGGATCGTTGGATAAGGGTAGCGTCTGTGAGCAGATAAAAAAGTGCCTTGAGTGTCTCAAAACTTTTAACGCAAGTAAAACGCATATATGTGGAGAAATTTTTTGTAAGATTTGTAAAACCAGCGTACCACAAGGGCATGCCTGTTTCATTCAACCTGACAGACGTAAACCACAGATCAAAAATATTCTTTATGTTTTCTATGATCTCGAAACACGCCAGGAAAAAATTGGTGATGAAAAAACAATAGAAGATGAAGTCTCAATTGGAGAAATAAAACTACACGAGTCCAATTTATGTGTGTTTCATCAAAGATGTGATCAGTGCATTGATGAGAAACTAAATATGTGCACAAAATGTGGTTTGAGAGAACATGTGTTAAAAGTCAGGCCAATAGAAATTTTTTTGAAGTATTTGCTAAACCAAAGAAAGATATTCAAGAAAGTTATTGTAATTGCGCATAATGGACAAGCGATCATCAGTTCCTTCTCAAGCGCATACTTCATCAGACTGATATAAAAGCAGAATTAATAATCAGAGGAACAAAAATAGGAAACGTTAAATTTCTTGATTCTTTAAATTATTTTCCCATGTCGCTATCACAGTTACCGAAGGCTTTCAATTTACCATCGGATTTGAAAAAGGGGTATTTTCCGCA
This sequence comes from Beris chalybata, assembly GCA_949128065.1. Taxonomy (NCBI): domain Eukaryota; kingdom Metazoa; phylum Arthropoda; class Insecta; order Diptera; family Stratiomyidae; genus Beris; species Beris chalybata. The sequence goes on along the minus strand of OX421897.1, from coordinate 80,111,139 downwards.
TCTATTTAATACATTAGAAAATGAAAGGTACACTGGACCATTGCCGCTAGCAAAATATTATAGCCCGAACTCAATGAAATCAGAAGATCGTGACACCTTCCTGAAATGGTATGAGCAGCACAGGAATGAAGAATTTAATATGCAGCGAGACTTGGTGGAATATTGTAAAAGTGACGTACAGATTCTGACTGAAGCGTGTCTGAAATTTCGAAATTTGATGATAAATGAGTGTAGCGTTGATCCGTTCGTAGAAGCTACAACTATAGCCTCGGCATGTAACCTTGTTTTCAGACGTAATTTTCTGAAGCCCAACACAATTGGGGTAATCCCTAAAATTGGATACCGCTATGCTGATAATCAATCGAAGGAGGCTATACAATGGTTATTATGGGAGGCGGCTCAACGTAAAATTAATATTCAACATGCAGCAAATGGACGAGAAGCTGTGGTAAATGGCGTTAAAGTGGATGGGTACTGCTCCGAAACACAGCAAATCTTCGAATTTCACGGCTGTTATTATCACGGCCACAAATCTTGCTTGCGATATAATCGTGACGAGCCCTTGCATGATGATCCAACAGATACGTTAAATCAACGATATGAAAGAACTGTTTCAAAAACTGGTCGTTTACGCTCTCTTGGATATGAAGTAATTGAAATGTGGGCTTGTGACTTCGATAGACAACTTAGCATCGATAAAAAGATAATGAATTATTTGGCCTATCACACTCAGTTGAATAGTTCGTCATTAAAACCGAGAGATGCTTTTTATGGTGGCAAAACTGGAAATACCTATAGCTACTATAAGTGCAAGCCCGGTGAAAAAATTAAATATCTAGACGTGTGTTCTCTCTATCCCTGGGTCTGCAAAAATGGCAAATTCCCTATTGGACATCCAACGCTATATGTTGGAGACGATAACTGTTCTAAGGTCGACCTAAAGAATAATAAATAATAAAGTGCAAAATACTAGCACCAGAAGAATTACTACATTACAAACTGATGTTTTCACTTTGCCTGAAATATAGTGAAGATAAAAATCAGGATGAGTTTTGCCCTCACACTAATGAAGAAAGAGCATTAATTGGAACCTGGGTAATAGATGAAGTGAAGAAAGCTGTAGAAAAGGGGTACAAGTTGATCGAAATATATGAGATATGGAGCTATGATGTGAGACATTACAATAAAACGACATCTACCGAAGGCTTGTTCACGGCTATGATGAACAAGTTTATTAAAATGAAGCAGCAAGCTTCAGGTTGGCCGAGTAAATGCTCATCTCAAGAGCCAAAAGAAAAGTATATTATGGATTTTCTGTCTATTGAGAACGTCAAACTAGAGTTCGACCAAATTGTAGACAACCCCGGCTTAAGATCTCTAGCCAAGCTGATATTAAACTCTTTCTGGGGAAAATTTGGGCAGAGCGAAAACCTGCCGAAAACCAGTATAATTAATCAGCCCTCAAAGTGATACGAACTGCTTACCAATCCATCTATTGAGGTTTGCCATTTGCTGCCTATTAACGAGGAAACCCTAGTTGTCAACTGGGAATATAAGGAAGAAGTGGCTGAGTGTCTACCTACTGTTAATGTATGTTGCGAGAACGCAAATTTGGAAACAAATTTCCGCACACAAATCTTGACATAGAAACATGGAAAGAAGCTTAGAACTAAGACAATAGCAATTAAGACTTAGAACTAAGACCATACGAAGTAAAACATAGAACACTGAATTGCAAATACAACACGAATACAAAAAGATGAAAGAAGAAACACAAAACAGAGAACACAGAACACAGAAGCTGAAATACGGCACAAGAATTCAGAATACCCTGGAAAATGGTCGACGTGTGGCAGAATGTGTGGCAGAATAACCCGCCGACAAGTATATGAGGGCTCAGTTTGCCCTATATACACGAGAGAACATGCACCGTCCACGAATTTTATAAAAGCCAAAAGCACATGGAAACGAGAAATAATTCATGGCTGTGAAATGTTTGCCGGTGTATATGAGGCAAAACGATTCGGTGAATCGAGGATGAGGGGGAGGGAGCCAGTCGGCGGTTCCATACTGGAACGAAGATAGTGGGGTTGTACTTCCTTTCTTCTAACAGTCTTGGAAACCGAGCTCGCTCAATTCAACTTGCGATGTTGGTCTTGTGGGGTTGTACTTCCACCAAATAAGCAAGTCTGAAGCGAACGAAGTACTGTGCGGAGGACGAGAGCGGTTCGTGTTATTGGTCTTGTGGGGTTGTACTTCCACCAATAATCACGGAACGAAGAACTGAGCCAGGACGAGCAACGAAGACGAAGCATCGCAGGCGACGCAGCAAAGGCGAGACTACACAAGACGCCCAGCAAGCAGCAGAAGCCCCGACGACGAAGACGAAACCATGCAGTCAATGTAACACAGCAGAACCGCAACAGGATGTCATGCAGCGCAGTCAAGCAGTACAGACGAAGCCACAGCAGGACTTCAACGATGCAGACGACGAAGTAATGCAGACGACGAAGCAACGCAGACAACACAGCAGTTACGGAGCAAGAACAGCGAATGTACGGAACCGAAGACGAGCGACGCCTAGCCAACAGCAACGAGCACAGGCACGCCGAAAGCATCCAGAAGATGTTGCACCAGGACAGGACCAAGGAGGCAGAAACGATTGCGCCATAGATCAAGCTACAACCAGCGACGATAAGCACAACGAGGACGCCTGGAACCTGACTAGGACATAGCAGCGATATGGAACGGCGGCCAGGACCCTAAGCCAAGGAAGCTACCGGAACCGAGCTGGAACCTTAACCGGATGAAAACAATTAACACAACTAGAAGCACCTTGAAGCCTTCATGTGCACCATAAGAACATATTGAACGATATAACTAAGATTAGCCTCTAAACAGTAATATAGAAATAATAATAAGTTAATTAATAGTATAACATCTAATTTAAGTGAATCAAAGTGGATTAAACGAGAACTAAGCCAAGCCATAGAATAGTATAACCTTTAAATAATATAAAATCTAATTGGAAGTGTGATATCTAGAATTTAAACAATAAAAGTGAAGTCGATTAATAAAGAAATGTTTTGTAACGAAACTGGCACCCGCTGAGTTTACCCCGGAAAACAAGTCGTTACAATGTATAGCAGCATACACAACGACGCAGGCCCGTCTGAAACTGTATCAGTATTTAGAACAACTAGGAGATCGCGTTCTTTACTATGATACAGATTCAGTAGTTTACATAGAAAGAGAGGGCGAGTACGAACCACCAACTGGCGAGTTTATAGGAGATATGGTAGATGAATTAGACTCTTATGGTACTGACAGTTTTATAACCGAGTTTGTGAGTGGTGGCCCAAAAAACTATGCATTTAAACTTTTTAGCACGAGAGAAAACACTGAAAAGATAGTATGCAAGGTTAAGGGCTTTTGCTTAAACTACGAGGCCTCAAAACTGATAAATTTTGATACAATAAAGAACATGGTTCTGTATTCCGTGGAAGAGCAATATATTTTACAGACCACCCAAAACTTTCGACGCACAAAAGACCATTCGGTTATAACAAAATCTGAAATAAAGGAATACAGACCCTTATCCGAAAAGCGACGATTTCAAGAAGACAACAGCTCTGTTCTCTACGGCTATAAGAGAAAGAAGCTTTTATAGAGTTAACATGTAATTCTAAATAAGATTTAGTACCTGTAATTAGTTTTTTTTACTTTCATTTAAACTTTATAACCCCTGAATTGCTATTAATTTAATTTTTGTACAATTTTTAGATATTTAAAAAAAGATATATTTACGAAAAAATCTGTAGTAAAATCGTGATAACTGTAAACGATTTCTATGTGTATAAGGTCTAACATGTAAAGTATTTAATTTATAAGATAATAACGAATATAATAATATTGTAAATTTATAAATAAGTTTTGGATTATATCACAGCATTGCATTATATTAAAACAACTTGTATTATACAGACATGTATAAATAGACGTATTTTGAAAGAACTAAAAAAACCTGTTTCATTTAATTCTTTTGAAGGTTTCAGGCAAAAATATCGTTTCGTTCAATACTTTTTGAAGTTTTCAGCTACAATTTCACAACATTAAGAAATAATTTTGGTTGAAGTGATGCATCTCCTCAACCAGAAAATAATAAAACGCGCGAAAATGCGAAAAATCCTATTTCATTTACTACTTTTGAAGTTTTCAGGCATTATTTCACAATAATATTGACTAAAGTGTTGCATCATCTCCTACAAAAATAATAAAACGCGCGAAAATTGACGCATTAACCGTAAAAATGCGAAATAAACCTGTTTAATTTAATACTTTTGAAGTTTTCAGGCTGTATTTCAGAATAATAGCAACTAAAGTGTTGCATCGTCTCCTACAAAAATAATAAAACGCGCGAAAATTGACGCATTAACCGTAAAAATGCGTGTAAAAGCTACAGCAAATCATTACATAATCTAAAAAATAGTTGTTTAAACTGTCTCAGTAGTTATTTCTGATTTTCCGCCTTCCGGACCACTGTAGTGTCTATCAGGCGGAGCTTATGGCGATCAAGGAGGCCCTGTCCTGGCTGAGGTGTAATGTAATATCTACTAGGGATATTAGCATTTTCACAGACAGCCAAGCGGCGATAAAATCCCTGGAATCGACCTCGACAACATCAAAGGTCGCCGTAGAATGTAGATCATCTCTTAAGGAGATGGCCGAACAGTTCAATATTCTTCTGTGCTGGGTGCCAGGACACATGGATATTCCAGGGAACTGTATGGCGGCACTACCCTTCATACTTCGCCGGTATATCAGAACCTGGGTGTGCCTCTCTCCACATGTAAACTGCTACTGAGACTGGACTCAATTGAGAAAACCAACTCAAGATGGGCGGAGGGTACAACATGTCACACTGCGAGACAGATCTGGCCAAAGCTGGATCTTAATCGTTCTAAAAAGCTGACTCTGCTCAAAAGGGCGGACATCAGCAAAACAGTCGGTGTCCTTACCGGACACTGTCTTATAGGTCGGCATGCAGAAAGGCTTGGACTTTTCTCAAACGACTTCTGTAGAAGCTGCCAGGACGAGGAGGAGGAGGAGACAGTCCTTCACCTTCTCTGCACTTGTCCAGCCCTGTCCGTCAGAAGGAAAGCTCATCTCGGAGCGTACTTCTTCAACTGTCTTGGTGAACTTGCCACAATGGAGGTCGCGAGAATCCAACGCTTTATTATAAGCTCTAAATGGTTCGACGAGTAGGACCGGAGTCGAAGATCCTGTGGTACCACAACGGACCTTTTAGGTCTAAGTGTGTCCGTGTTCTCACGGACAGCCACGTGTACCTACCTATTTCTGATTGCTGAAAACGTAAAACCTGCTTCATTCAATACTTTTGAAGTTTTCAGGCGCAATTTCATAACATTAGGAAATAATTTTGGTTAAAGTGATGCATCTTCTCAACCAGAAAATAATAAAATGCGCGAAAATTTACTCATAAGTCACTAAAATGCGAAAAAACCTATTTCATTCAATACTTTTTGAGGTTTTCAACTACAATTTTGTAATATTAGGCAATAATATTGGCTAGAGAGATGCGACACCTTAATCAAAAACTAATAAATACACAAAAGTTGTCACATGAACTGGAAAAATACGCGTAAAAGTTACTGCAACTCATTAAATAAATATAGTTGTTTAAACTGTCTGTGATAATCGAAACTCCACTATATAAATCCTTAAGTATTACAATAAATGAAATTTATTATCAAAACAATTTTTTGGATTATAAAAAAGTCACGGAATTTATTGTACCAGAAAATAACAATAGTTCGAAAAATACACCTAAAATTGAGAATGTGAAGAGTTTAGTTTCTTTAGAAGGTGATTCTGATTCGGAATTAGATGATGATTCTGAATTTCGTATTGTAGAAAATGAAGTATTAATTATTGATAGGAACAAAGAGCTAGCTAATGACATAAAAGTAATGGCTCCTGGTCAAGGGAAAAGTCCAGTACCTTGGCACTTTGTGGAGCATATTGATGAACTTTGTTTCCCTGGAATTTATGGTGGATATCCATTCGACATTGAAAACAAATTAACATATGCCGAACGAGTTAAGTTTGAATGTCGTCATTATTCCAGAAGTTCATGTATTCCCGAAAGAATTTTATTTATGGCTAAAAAGAAGTTAGAACAAACAGTATATTCAAGTATTAATATATGTCTAAGGAAGTTCAAAACAAATAAGGGAAATATTATTGCGAAAGACGTATTAAATAAAGATTTTGTTGGTGACTTGCTTAGATATAATGATGGATATAGATTTCTCAAGCAAGTTAGATCTTCACCCGCTTATTGGGAAACAAAAAAGAAAGAGCTTCTTGCTATGGTTAGGCAATTAGGAAAGCCTTTTATTTTTATTTTTATCACTTTCTCGGCTTCGGAACTACAGTGTCCTGAGCTATTAGTGATATTAAAAAGGGTAAAGTTAAATGTAAATTTAACAAATAAAGAAGCATTTCGTATGAGCGCTGAGGAGAAAACTGCACTAATAAGAGATGATCCTGTCACTTGTGTACGTTATTTCGAAGAAAGAGCTAATATAATTATGAAACTACTTGAAAATATTAATGGACCATTTGGAGGGAACTATGTTACTGATTCTTACCAGAGAAGGGAATTCCAGGGTCGAGGATCGGTCCATACGCATAACTTATTATATAATAATAATGCTCCTGTATACGACAATGAGAATTCAGAATCAATTAAAGATTGTATAAAATTTATTGATCAATACATTACATGTAAATACGATCCCAAAATTCCAAACGTGGCTTTCCAAAGACATTGCCACAAGCCTACGTGTTACAAAGGCCAAACAAATAGGAATAAGTGTCGTTTTAATTTTCCTTTACCAGTTATGCCACGTACGATGATTCTTGAACCGTTAGAAAAGGAAGATCGAACAGAAAAACTCCGCGGCCATGTAAAAGGTATAAGAAATTTAATGAATACTTTCTTCACAACTAATATCGATTTATCTATGACGGATATATTACAGAAATTGAATTTATCTGAAGATGAATGTATATTAGCAGCTCGTTCCTCCTTAAATCGCCCAACTGTATTCTTAAAAAGAAGCAGTTTGGAAGTTGCGATAAATGCATACAACCCGACAATTTTGAATTTATTGGAATCAAATATGGATATTCAATATGTATTGAATCCTTATAGTTGTGCGACATACATAATTAATTATGTTAGCAAGATTGAATCTGGACTTTCAAAGTTGTTACGAGATACAGTAACTGATCTCAATAAGGGTAACAAGTCAATTAAAGATAGTTTGAGGGTATTAGCCAATAAATTTATTAATTTCAATGTTATGTCAGCCCAAGAAGCTGTTTATCATACTCTGTCATTACCTCTGTCAAAAATGAGCCGCTCAACAGTGTACATTAACACAGTAAAACAAAACGAGCGTGTACGAGTTCTGAAGACTAACAAGGAATTGAAGAAGCTTCTTCCTGATTCAGATGACATTTATCAGAGCAATATTTTTTCAAGATATGCAGCAAGATCTGACGAGATGAAAGACATGTGCTTAGCAGATTTCGCTACATTATTGCGCAAAAAGGGAAAGCAACTCGATATCCAAGACATCAACGACGATGACAATAATAGAGGTACAGATCTTAGTCAAAGAATGAAAAGTAAAATTTTAAGATTTAGAAATTATAAACTTTATCAGGATTCCGTTAACTATTACAGGGAGCAAGTTTTACTTTTCTTACCCTGGAGAAATGAACTCAATGAAATAGAAAACAAAGACTGTGAACAATTGTACAATGATAATTTCGCAATCATCTTGGAAAATAAAAAAAAAATTTTCAACCTTGATGATGAAGAAATCGATAACGCCTTAAACGCTGCTGCTCATGTGACTGAAGACATTGAAAATGATAGCGAAGTCGAAGAACATATTCCTGTCAATCATCGCGTGGACATATTCGGTCAAGTTGGTACTGAGATACCGAAAAATATTGGTAAGGCTCGCTTCATTACCCCCAAATTAGTCAAGAGGGAAGAAATATAAAAACAATTAGAAGTCCTTAATGACAAACAGAGGAGAATAGTTATGCATATATTAAATTCTTTTAAAACAGGGAAATTACCATTGCGAATATTTTTAAGTGGCTCAGCTGGTGTTGGTAAAAGTACAGTTATTAATTGCATATACCAAATACTTACTTTGCATTTTAATGATATGCCTCATGATCATAAAAATTCAATAAGTGTTCTCCTCTGTGCTCCATCGGGTAAAGCTGCATTTCTCATTAATGGAATAACTCTTCATTCCGCATTTGCATTACCTGTCACTCAATTCGGTGGACAGATGCCGCAGTTATCCGAAGATATTGCAAATACCATAAGAGTGCAACTTATTAATCTCAAATTGTTAATTATTGACGAAGCGTCTATGGTTGGTAGTCGACAACTTTTTCAAGTTGATCCTAGACTAAGACAAGTAATGGGGAAAAATGAATCTTTTGGGGGTGTCTCAGTTTTACTTGTGGGTGACTTGAATCAACTACCACCTGTGTTAGACAGAGCCATTTATGTTCCACCTAACGTAAATGAACTGTCTTCACTATCTGGTAATCTTTTATGGGATGAATTTAAGTATTTCAAATTGACCCAAATTATGAGACAACAGAATGATATAAATTTCATTACCGCTCTGAATAATTTAGTACTAGGTGCAATGACTAAAGAGGATATAACTTTGATCAAAAGCAGAGAAGTATCATCAAGTATGGTTCCGAATAATGCAGTTAGATTATTTGGAGAAAACAAATATGTCGATGAATACAATAGAATTAAAACTACTGAATCAAATGGCAAAGAATATATTTCAGTTGCGATCGATCAAGTTCTTATGCATAAAAAGGATATTAAAAAAAAATAAAAAATTTTAACGTCCTTGAAAAATAAGAAGCGAACAGAAACGGGTGGGTTACCATACGAACTTATTTTAAAGGTTGGCATTAAATATATGATTATAAGTAATATAGACGTAGAAGACGGGTTAGTGAACGGAGCATGTGGAGTTCTTACTTACATGCAAGAATTCTCCGCCGACGAGGTACCACCTATAGCATGGTTGGATTTTGGCATGGATAGAGTTGGAGGTAAAATTCGTAGGCAGTATGAAAACCAAATAAATAAATACAATATTCCTAAGAACTTAGTCCCGATTGCAAAAATTACGATACCAGTTGCTGTTTCAGAGAGACAGGGATACCAAACTACCCGAAAACAATATCCCATTGTACCAGCAGAAGCTTTGACAATTCACAAAAGTCAGGGAGAAACATATGATGCTGTGTGCTTAGACATAGAGAAAAGTAAACGTACTACAAGATCTATGTTGTATGTAGCATTAAGTAGGGTCAGAACACTGTCTGATCTTTATATAGTTGGAAATTTTAAGCCCCCTAAGGCACCGCTACCACAAGACGCGCTCAGTATAGCCTTAAGGGATTTAGATAAAAAACTTGTTAAATGTCCTTATGACGATCTTATTTTCTGTAATGGCTTAAAAATAATATACCAAAATGCAAGATCATTAAAATCTAATATCAAATATATTCTTTCTGATAAATGGTACCAGCAAGCTGATATGTTAATATTTTCTGAAACAAATACTTGTAAAATGGATAAAATTTCTATTCCGGACTTTACATTAGCTTTTAGGACAGATACCAATATCAGGAAAAATGCACATGGATTAATGTGTTTCGTAAGATTTCATTTGTCCACTAATATTTTAAAGCATGTATATGAAGTGTCTAAAAAAAAATCTCATGCTGACATACTATTATTATTAGTAAATAATACCAACATTATAACAGGCTATAGATCACCTACATATCCGCGTTATGGTCACTTAGACGATATGTTACAAAATATCAATTCCGAATCTGAAGTAATTTCCATAGCCGATTTTAATTTAGATACTTACAGCCTAGACTCATTATATGAACAAAATATGATGAAACGTGGATTCTGTAGAGGACTCTCAGCTAAATTGACAACGACCAATTTCAATAGTCAAATCGATTCGATATTTATAAAAAATATTTCAAGTTATTTTTCAGGAGTCTACGAAACATTTTTTTCAGACCACAAACCAATTTTCATTGGACTTTTTCCAAAAATAGAGTATGAAAAAAACAAAATGAAATTCTCATCGAAACATCTTCAAATGTAGGTACTCCAAAGATAATACCGATGTCTTCAGAAGAGCATGTAAGTACCCCAAATATAAAATCCATATCTTCAGAAGAGCATCTATTTTCTCATAAAATAGATGACAGAACTTTTCATAATTCACGAGTATTGGATGATTTAAAGATTGAGATAGAATCGTCACATAATGAATTAACGGATACTAGTATCTCAGCACTGCTAGATGTAATTAAAAATAATACATCATTTAATCCTCAATGTGTCCTCTTTTATCAACGACCTGAGCAATATGAAGAAGTTTCTCCCATTCAAGATGATCTTCAAATTTTGTTTGGTGGCGATGTCAGTGGTATAGGACATTGGATTTGCATATATTACAACTCTAATCGAAAGAAAATCCTAGTCTATGATAGCTTGCAGCGTAATTCCTTAGACATTACACAGCATCGTATCATATCTACTCTATATCCATTCTTGCGTACAAGAACTGCAATTGAATATGTAAGATTAGTACGTGTGCAAACAGATGCTACAAGTTGTGGTGTTTTCGCAGGCGCATTCGCTACTTCTTTAGCTTTGAACATAGACCCGATGTGTTTAAAGTTTCAACTGTGCACTGGAGAAGATGAGTCCATGGTGATGCGTAAGCATTTTTACAAAATAATAGTTACTAACCGATTAAGACTATTCCCTACAGAATGATATTTCACATATTACGTTATTAAATTGTCGCTACAATTATACGAACGGATCCGACTTTAAATTAGACTGAATCATGCTTACTACCTCAAATTATAAAATCGTAGCATCTCCACCAGTAGAACAGTATTTACTTTGCTATATTTAACGCTGAACTGCGTAGGCTGCGCCGCTTTAAATTATTTACTTAAACATCTAACAATTTTAACATTATTGATCAATTTACTCTACTCTTTTCCTGTTTTCTACAAATCAAATATTTCTACTATCACTATCCTAATTAGGATTTTTCTTGTTTAGAGTGTTTTTTTTGGTGCATGAGAACTTAAAATTAATCAGCTACGTGACGGCAGCTCCTTCCTCATTTCGGAAGAAATAAGGACCGATGATGCCAGAGTGTAAACCGTAACAGCAGCTCCTTCCTCATTTCGAAAGAAATAAGGACCGATGTTGGAACCAAATTTCGGCGATGGTTAGCTGATTAATTTTTGGAAACAAAAATTCAGTCAGCATAGCTCGATAGCGCTGGCCATTCACTGTGACGGCAGCTCCCTCCTCATTTCGAAAGAAATAAGGACCGATGATGCCAGAGTGTAAACCGTAACAGCAGCTCCTTCCTCATTTCGAAAGAAATAAGGACCGATGTTGGAACCAAATTTCGGCGATGGTTAGCTGATTAATTTTTGGAAACAAAAATTCAGTCAGCATAGCTCGATAGCGCTGGCCATTCACCGTGACGGCAGCTCCTTCCTCATTTCGAAAGAAATAAGGACCGATGATGCCAGAGTATAAACTGTAACAGCAGCTCCTTCCTCATTTCGAAAGAAATAAGGACCGATGTTGGAACCAAATTTCGGCGATGGTTAGCTGATTAATTTTTGGAAACAAAAATTCAGTCAGCATAGCTCGATAGCGCTGGCCATTCACCGTGACGGCAGCTCACTCCTCATTTCGAAAGAAATAAGGACCGATGATGCCAGAGTGTAAACCGTAACAGCAGCTCCTTCCTCATTTCGAAAGAAATAAGGACCGATGTTGGAACCAAATTTCGGAGATGGTTAGCTGATTAATTTTTGGAAACAAAAATTCAGTCAGCATAGCTCGATAGCGCTGGCCATTCACCGTGACGGCAGCTCCTTCCTCATTTCGAAAGAAATAAGGACCGATGATGCCAGAGTGTAAACCGTAACAGCAGCTCCTTCCTCATTTCGAAAGAAATAAGGACCGATGTTGGAACCAAATTTCGGCGATGGTTAGCTGATTAATTTTTGGAAACAAAAATTCAGTCAGCATAGCTCGATAGCGCTGCCATTCACCGTGACGGCAGCTCCCTCCTCATTTCGAAAGAAATAACGACCGATGATGCCAGAGTGTAAACCGAAACAGCAGCTCCTTCCTCATTTTGAAAGAAATAAGGACCGATGTTGGAACCAAATTTCGGCGATGGTTAGCTGATTAATTTTTGGAAACAAAAATTCAGTCAGCATAGCTCGATAGCGCTGGCCATTCACCGTGACGGCAGCTCCCTCCTCATTTCGAAAGAAATAAGGACCGATGATGCCAGAGTGTAAACCGTAACAGCAGCTCCTTCCACATTTCGAAAGAAATAAGGACCGATGTTGGAACCAAATTTCGGCGATGGTTAGCTGATTAATTTTTGGAAACAAAAATTCAGTCAGCATAGCTCGATAGCGCTGGCCATTCACCGTGACGGCAGCTCCCTCCTCATTTCGAAAGAAATAAGGACCGATGATGCTAGAGTGTAAACCGTAACAGCAGCTCCTTCCTCATTTTGAAAGAAATAAGGACCGATGTTGGAACCAAATTTCGGCGATGGTTAGCTGATTCATTTTTGGAAACAAAAATTCAGTCAGCATAGCTCGATGGCGCTGGCCATTCACCGTGACGGCAGCTCCTTCCTCATTTCGAAAGAAATAAGGACCGATAATGCCAGCGTGTAAACCGCACCAAACAGTCGATTTTAATGGATATAATTCTTTGTCTTGTTGATGGTTTTGAATCGAGAAAAGTAAAATTAGTGTGAAAACGATCAATATAACTGCACGAATTACTTGATCATTAGGCAGATTATGTCGACCGTGAAATGTACGAAGTGCTCTATGAACTTCGCGACTAGATTTATTTTTTTCAAAGTAAATTTCCACAATTTGGAAGCGTCATTCTGGCGTTAAACGATTCATGATGGCTTGGCAAACCTTACTGAACAGAAATGTCAATACAGTTTGACACTCTCAGCTGTCAAACCATAGCTATCAATATCGAAAGTTCTCATGCACCTAAAAAAACACCCTCCATTGAAGCACGGAGCAATAATGTATTAATTATGAGTCAAAGATATGGTATAATATGGCTATAGGCGAACTCCAACCTTTTAGGAGTAACGCGCTCTATTCAGATACCTCTTAGGTGGCGTGGAAAATCTGTGCTTTAAAATAAATTTGAAATGCAAGTATTAAATGAAAAAGAGAACAGTAACATATTTTACTTTATTATTTCATAATAAAGTATTTTAGGTTGTCTCGCTTCGTAACCTTCACCACATCCCAGCATTAAACGCGTTTCGGACTACTACCCAAAAAATAATAAAGTTGCGCCCAGATTGTTGGCAGATTTTTTATATATTGGGTCTAATGAGATATTTAATTCACTTTTATTTCTTTTATTATATTGAATCGAAGAAAACTCTGATGCAAGCATTTTTAACAAATTCCGAAAAACTTTTAGGGTTAATGAGATAGAATTATTTCATTATTATTATTTATTTCTATTGACTCTTCTATTCCAAAAAATACGTAAAAAATAAAAAAAAATCTGCCAATATGTAGGTACTATGATCGAAACTTTAAATTTTTTTTATAGAAGTCCGGAAAGCGTTTAATGATGAGCTAGGTGTAGGTGACTGCGACTGACAACCTAAACACCAACTTTCTAAATAGCCTCCTAGATCCCTGCTGGTTGCTAATGGAGGAGGTTCAATCAATATCCAGTAAATTGTGGATATTAAGCAATTGCTTCCCCTTGTTGAATTATCACGCCACGCCACTGATATATGGGCCCTTTTTTAATATAAAAATTAAATTGAAATCACAAGAGAAATTTTAAAATAAAAGCAGAACTCAAAATATTCACTTCCGGCTTCAAAATCCAAATTCAATTCCGACAAAACACACACTTTAGTCGGTTTGAAAAAAGAAACTGACAAATAAATTCAAATGAATGACATAAAGCCTAGTACGGAGCTCGATGAAAATTTTCATTCCCATACCAAATGCATGTAAAAAAAACCGATGAAAATTTTTATTGAAAATTTTTGCGTTGGGTTTCTGTATGCGGTACGGAGTTCGAATGAAAATTTTCATTCGTTTTACAGTTCGGGTGTTCACCACCAGATGGCACTGAAATCATGGAGACCATATTTTTCCGTCCAATTAAATGTGCAGCTATTTAATTTTTCATTGCCGGGAAACAGAAGATCAGCTGTTTACTTCTCCACATTATTCTACAAAACGATTTTTTCATTGTGGAGATGGGACAGATATATAGTAAATTTGCGAATGAAAATTTTCATCGAGGTAAGGTACTAAACTTTAAAAACAAAGGGCGCGGTGATTCAAATTATTCAACACAGCTGAATTTGTTCGTATCTTTCTTGATAGATGTCCATGTTGCCCATTTCAGTCAGGACTTTGTTTGTCAGTTCGGTGAATTTCGTCACGAGTTCGGCATTCTCATCGACAATTTCCACTTTCTTACGACACAATCGTTCGATAGACGAGATCTTTGGGGTTTTGCTGCCCAGTCGTTGCAGTGTCTTCTTGACTGTTTCGCCCGATTGATTTTCTCGATGTAGTTTTTGTCGGTCTTGACCTGGAAAATAGATTTGTTGGTTACGATTCCAAAACAAACCCTCTAAACGTTGCCGAAACAATGCGTTTAAATCCATTATCAAGCCAATTGTCTTTAATTTCCTTCGACTTGTCCCAGTGAAAGTGGCCCTCCTTGCCGAAGTGTCCTTCCTCGAGTTCTTCTTTCATGTTGATTTTGACCTCGCCGTCCATTCCTGAGACTCCATCCTCTTCGCCCTCGAAATCATTTTCGTTCATAATGTTGTAGCTGAAAGCCGAAATCGCGAATTATTAGTGAAAAAAATAGGAAAAATATAAATGCAGCCCAGCGCTCATCATCGCCGCTGTCTTCTTCGTCCGAGTCCAGGGTGTGCTTCTTGACGGGCTCGTCCGCTTTCAACCGCTTCACATCCTCGCCTACATCCTCCGCGAAAATTTCAGCAGCTCGTTTTGTTATTTTTCACCGCTTACGCCCACAAATTAACTTTATTCACGGCCAAACACAAAATATCAGGTACCCAGAAAAGGTTTTGCCGATTTCCGTTCGACGAGTTTAAAACGTAAATTTTTTTTTCTTGTCAACAGTGTCAAACGTCAAGTAGTGATTCTGAGATGGTACACTTATGAAGTTGCATAGTAGCACATTTCAGGCGACGTTTATTTTATCCTCTAGTTTTTTGCAACGTTTATCATGAGCAACCAAAAAGAGATAATTCGTTGCTGTTTGCTTTATGAGTACAAACTTGGAAACAATGCGATGGAAGCTTGTAGGAAAATTTGTATGGCTTTCGGCGCCGACACTGTAAAAGAAAGAACAGCGCGTAATTGGTTTCAAAAGTTTGGGTCGGGTGCCGAGATTCTTAAAGATGCCCCTAGATGACGAGTATTTAAGGACAGCAATTGAAACAAACTCAGAATGAGCTTGCAGAGAACTTTCTACTACGTTCGGCGTCAGCGAAGAAACCACAAGATCCCATCTGCATTTCTTAGGGAAAAGGTGGAAGCTGAGGAAATGGGTTCCACATAATCTTTCGGTAGAGAGGAAGTTACAGCGGCTGACCATTTGCACATCTCATTTGACTCGACATCAAAATAAATCGTTTTTTGTGCGAATAGTTACTTGTGATGAAAAATGGATTATGTATTATAACTACAAGAGATCTCATCATTGGTTATCTGCAAATGATCCATTGCCACACACTCCAAAGGGAAGCTTGACGCCGAAGAAAATTCTACTGTGTGTTTGGTGGACAGTGGAAGGAGTTCAGGAAGAACTGCGAAAAAACAGCCTGTTTTGATTAACAGAAAAAAAGTTCTCTTCCTACAAGATAACGCACGACCACATACGGCAAGGATAACTCGTGAAAAAATCCAGGAGCTAGGATGGGAGACTATGGCACATCCACCGTATTCTCCTGACCTTTCACCTTCAGATTACCATCTTTTCTTAAGTCTGGACAATTATATGCGCCGTAGACAGTTCAGGAATGGAGAGGACCTCAAAATGGAAGGTGCGACTTTTTTCTCAGGCAAATGAAAGGATCTTTGCAAAAATGGCATTTATAAAATACCAGAACGTTGGAGGAAGACTGCAGAATGTGATGGAAACTATTTCGAAGAATAAACTGTTACTCAAGAAAAAATATCGAATTTTGAAATACCCTAAAGGAATTGGCAAAAACTTTTCTGGGCACCTGATATTAAACATTTTAAATAACATTTCTCCACTTGAAGGAATGTCACACATACTAATGCAATGTAAAGCTGCTTTCTTGCTTACTGTCTGTACTCTAAGCAGTAAAAAGCAGCTATGATAGCAGCTATTTGGAAATACTGAACAGAATAACTGTCAAATAGCAAGCACGAGAAAGCAGCTTTTCGATGCATTGGACAGGAAAAAGCTGCTATAGCTTCTATTGAAGCAGCTATAGCTTCTATTGAAGCAGCTATAGCTGAACATTGGACAGACCCTAGAAAAATGCAGTCGGGTGGTCGAAATTTTAGAAAAACATGCCTTCTTATATTTTCACTGCCTTTAAAAAAGAACTATGGAATGTGAAAAAAAAAATGTTTCCTCTCGTTTCATGCTAGGTTCGTGAAGTTTGTTTATTTGTTAAATAGGTACTATTGACAAATACAGTTTCGGAATGAATTTTGTATGTATGTAAACTGTAAAGGGTAAAGTATGTTTGATTTCATTCATATCGGAATTGCTATTTGTACTAAATTTGCCGCGATGCATGTCGCCTACGAGGGTGCAAACTAAACACGAGTTTCAGTATACAAATTGCAACATTCGCAACCCATTTTAAAAACTGTACTTATTTTTTTTCATAGCCTTTCTTTCAATAACTCTTTTTTTTAATTTTAATCCTAATAAAAGTATGTGCAAAAAAAAGGGTTGCAAATCTACACATATGTTCCTGATGCCAGTAAAAGATATAATCATAACTTGCATAACTATTGGAATTTCTTTCAAGGCCTTTTTGTTAAAAATATTAATTGTTAATAATATTATATGTTCCGGCCATGGAGCTATAGATGACTGAGATGGCAGCACTCCGTTTCTGTATAAAGCACTTTGAACCATTTTGAAGTTTAAGCGAACGTTTTTGTATGGAGAGTTTGATGCCTGGTGGCAGTGAAATGCAAATATTAGCCTAGTATTTAAAGGTTGGGCTTTTTTTCATTTCAATACCCGAGTTTAACAAATATGTTAGTAAGATGCTGATAGTAGCATAGTGAATATCGCCGGTCTTTTGCGAGAAAACCTCCGGCTTCAAAACAGTCGCTACACGCCATCTCCACTACATATAGCTCTATGGTTCCGGCCCTCAAAATGGGCTACAAATCTAATACAATATGGAAAATACCCTGCTCAATATTATCCTAAGTTTGCATAACGTTTGTAGTTTTTTTGTAGTTTACATTAGAGTCACTTCATACGAACTAACACAAACATCCATTATCTTGAGTACTGACGTTACACCGACAAAAGGAACAGCAAAAGTAGGGATGGGAATCGATTGCTCAACAATCGATTGTTGCAAGACCGATTATTTTATTATGTTCGATTAAGATCATTTGAAACCAGTACATTTGAAATTTTTTTGCAGTTGTCCGATTTTTCATTTTTATCTCCACTAAAGTGGATAAACGCTGTATTTAGTTGACATTTCATGAGACATATGTATCTCGATTCCGTGAAACTTTAATCAAAATCCATCTGCTACACGTATACACACTAAAACTATGCCATTTAAGAAACCTGCGAACTTTGGAGTTCGCAGGGTTTAAGAGTACTAAAAAGGTACCAAAAGCGGTCATTGTCCGTACTCATGATAGTGGATGTTTGTGTTAGTTCTTATACAGTGACTCTAGTCTACATAACGAAACTACGGTTTTATCCATTTTGAGCACTTTGCGGACCTCGGAGGCGGGTGCAAAGTGAGATATATTACTTTAACAACGAGCTTAATAAATTTCCCAAAATTACAAAATGTTTGGATTTTTGGAAAGTTCAATGTCTTCATTGACTGGCCTATGAACCAAAGCTTAAATTCGTATTGTGAAACCGGCCCTATGAGTGTAAACTACACTTGAAAAATGAGCAGTCACATCTGACGTTACACCGACAAAAGGAACAGCAAAAGTAGGGATGGGAATCGATTGCTCAACAATCGATTGTTGCAAAACCGATTATTTTATTATGTTCGATTAAGATCAATCGATTAATTGAAGTCTTCTTATCAATTAATCGATTAATCGGGTAATTCTTAAGACCCAGGGTGTCGTAGACTTTGTAAGTAGATTGAAGAATTGAAGAAAGAAGAATTTGTCAATCTTCCTCTCACTATCTTTCATGTTGAGCTGTGTCCATTAAATTTCCAAAGCCCTCCTGGCTAGTTCTACCTAAAATGTATTTCTTGTTAATTTTAGTATCTATGTACAGTGGATTCCGCTGATACTTGCCATAATTTAGAATATTTTAGAATTTTGTTATAAAGCGTTCTGCCTAATAAGTATAGTTAAGGAGATAAGCACAAAAGTAAGTAAATCTACTTAGCTTGAGTCTGCGATTCAGTTCCAAATTTGAAACCGAAACAACGGCAGGAGTAAAGAAATCGGCCAACAGTCTGGGCGCAACTTTACTATTTTTTGGGTAGAAGTCCGAAACGTGTTTAATGCTTCGATGCTGTTTAGGTTACTATGCGACTTACAACCTTAAAAATAACACTCCAAATATACGTAGCCTTTTTAATTCTATATACAGGAACTAAATTTTATCTTCCTGGCACAATTGTGTCGGAAGATAATTGTAATTCAAAGATTTCCGCCCACCACCCCCACACCTCACCACCCCCATACAAATATTAACCTTTTTCTAATCTCCTAAGGATCCCTTAAGATAATTCCAAACTTTCAGTGGCGTAGCTAGACATGATTTTCGGGGGGGGGGGGGGGGGGGGGTCAGCAAATTTGTTTAATATTGTTCAATTTGAACTTTTAATTGACCAGTAAGGTTCAATATTATCTACAAGTAGTTATTAGTAGTAGTAGTAGTACATATTATATACTACAATAAAAGAAAGAGAAATTTATAAGTAATGAAACTCTCTTTCGAGCTCTAATGAAGCGATTCTCGAGATATCAAACTCGGAAGCCCTACATATTTTTACCGTATAAGTTCTATCTATCTATCATTATATCTCGAGCAATTCGGAGGTATTGTTTTTTCTCACTCCCACACTCTTCACCAATATCGAAAACTTTTTGCGAACTATTCAAGTTGTATATTGTATTAAATTCAAGTTTCAGCTTTCTAGTATAACCGATTGAGAATATCTAAAATCTCCGCTTACAATTGACCACAGTCACTTAAAGAAAATTCACCTGGTTACACACTGAAAAAATTTCAGCTTACAAGGAATACAAAACGATTCCACAACCAGTTTTCGAACTGAGTGTGACTTAAGGGGGATTATCTGAGTAGAATGCAGAAAAAATAGGTGAATTTTAGAAACTATTATCTCAAAAACTATGAAACATATCCAACAATAATGTGTGAAATTTTTGAAGAAACCGGTTCAGCCGTTTTCCGAAGATTTTGGGAACGGTCTTTGAAAAGTATGTTTCGAGATAATCGCGTTTAAATGACGAAGAATTCACGAAGGGCCCATCCCGGTTAAATGCCTATAGATTCCACAATTATTGAAATTTTAACATGAAATTTACAGACAAAAAAAAAAATTTTTACTCAGATAATCCCCCTTAAAGTAGGGAAATGGTCTAGCACCCATGCTTTTCAACTTGGCACTAGAGAATGTCATTCGAAAAACCCTGGTCGACACTAATGGGACACTACTATTCAAGTCCACCCAATAGCTAGAACACCTCCTGTGCAACTGCCCAGCTTACTGAAACCTCTGGGTGCTTCGAACTTCGCAAACCTTAAAGAAGTCTCTTTTAACAGCATGCAGAGATGGCTGAGGTCTAAAAATTCAAATGATGGCTTAGGTCTAAAAATTCAAATGATGGCTGAAATCTAAGAATTCAAATGATGGCTGAGGTCTAAGAATTTAAATGATGGCTGAGGTCTAGGAATTCAAATGATGGCTGAGGTCTAGGAATTCAAATGATGGCTGAAGTCTAGGAATCCAAATGATGGCTGAGGTCTAGGAATTCAAATGATGGCTGAGGTCTAGGAATTCAAATGATGGCTGAGGTCTAGGAATTCAAATGATGGCTGAGGTCTAGGAATTCAAATGATGGCTGAGGCCTAGGAATTCAAATGATGGCTGAGGTCTAGGAATTCAAATGATGGCTGAGGTTATCATCATTTGAATTCTTACACCTCCATCAGCCATCAGCCATGATGGCTGAGCATCATTTGCATTCTTAGACCTCAGCCATCATTTGAATTCTTAGACCTCAGCCATCATTTGAATTTCTAGACCTCAGCCATCATTAGAATTCCTAGACCTCAGCCATCATTTGAATTCTTAGACCTCAGCCATCATTTGAATTCCTAGACCTCAGCCATTATTTGAATTCTTAGACCTCAGCCATCATTTGAATTCTTAGACCTCAGCCATCATTTGAATTCTTAGACCTCAGCTATCATTTGAATTCTTAGACCTCAGCCTAGTATAATTTGGAGAGTATAGATAATTTCATATATAGTATTTTGAGACTAATCTAGAAAAAAAAGGCTACGAAACGGACAAAATCAATCGACGATGATTCATCGATAGCAAATAAAACGTATTATACTCGGTTGAGGAAGATAGCAAAGCTATCTTAAAACTTAGCTACTGGAGGACGAGGTCTTTAAATCGAGACGGTTTGAGGTGAAGAATTTAGGAGACCAGGATTTAGGATCTCAAGGGGATCGGGGTCAACAAAATTTAATATTATTATTAAGAACTACACTAATCTTAATTGAGAATCACAGATTTTCTTAAATTTTTTTTACCATGATCCCCTAGTTTAGATTGAGATATTCAAGGGAAAGACAAAGTCATTATCCTTAAAAAAAACTTGCAAGGATAAGTCTTATTCGTGTTATTTTTATGTTGCGACAACCTTGAACTTTAAAATAAGTCCTACTTCATTATTCTACGATAAAGACTAAGTACCAGAGATAAGCATTTTCGAAGAGGACTCGGACACCATTTTTGAGAAATCTTTAACATACTATAACTAACAAAACAATAAGATAGAAAAAAAATTGAAATCATATTTTTTTCTTCACTAATTCTTCGAGTACATAAATTTTCAAAAGAATCGGCGATGGTAAGTCACGAATTTTGTCATTTTTGGCGATTCTTAATGGAATAACCCAAACGTTTGCTAACCGATTTATCGCAAAGGACCGGCAATAAACAATATGCTACTATCAGGTTCTTACTCACATGTATGGTATGTTATATTCTGGTCTTGAGAACAAAAATAGCCAAACCTTTGAATATGTACTAGGCAACTATTTGCATTTCACTGCCACCTGGCATGAAACGCTTCATACAAAAACGTACAATTTTGATTCAATTCAATTGAAGCATTATTATTGTTCGTAGAGAGATTCAACGTTTTTTATCGATCACCGGTCCATAGTTGATGGTGATCAGTAGATAATATCTGTTTTTTTGAAGTCATATTCTCAAAATCACTATACATCACATATACACTGTAGTACAGATGTATATTGGAGACTAACAATAATCAAGCAGTTTTAAAATGGCTTCACAAACATTCGCTCTACTCTACTACATTCTAGATTTTCGTGCTGATGATTAAAAAAAAAAATATAACTTACTAGGTGAGCTAATCATTTTGGGGGGGGGGGGAGGAGGGGGTTTGTCCCCCCCCCCGTTCCTACGCCAGTGCATATGACATCAATCGTTCAGGAGATATGGATTTTAAAATGTTTCAATCCCAGGTTTTAGGTTTTAAAAGTGTTTTATTTTTGCCTTAGATCTTAAGCCTAAAAAATTTTCTACTTAATTCTAAAGCTAAAATTAAATTAATTTCTATTCTGCTAACGTTCTTAATGGCCTCGATGGGCACTAAAAGATATAAATTAAACAACACTAAAACACACAACACAACACTAAAAGAGGATATAGGCGAGGATGTAAAGCGGTTGAAAGCGGACGAGCCCTTCAAGAAGCACACCCTAGACTTGAATGAGACAGCGGCGACGATGAGCGGTGGGCTGCATTTATATATTTTTCACTGATACTTCGAGATTTCGGCTTTCAGCTACAATATTATGAACGAAAATGATTTCGAGGGCGAAGAGGATGGAATCTCAGGAATGGACGGCGAGGTCAAAATCAACATGAAAGAGGAACACGAGGAAGGACACTTCGACAAGGAGGGCCACTTACACTGGGACAAGTGGAAGGAAATTAAAGCCAATTAATTGGCTTGATAACGTCGACTGTATTAAGGTATGGAATGCTTGGGACTTAAACGCATTGTTTCGGCAACGTTTCGAGGGAGAAGGCTTTGTTTTGGAATCGTAACCAACAAATCTATTTTCCAGGTCAAGACCGACAAGAACTACATCGAGAAAACCAATCGGGGCCTGGCCGGTTCCAGTGATTCCGAAGACGAATTGTCGAAAAACTTCTATGAAATTGAAACGTACAGGGAAATCTTCAAACTAGTGAAGCCTGGCGAAACAGTCAAGAAGACACTGCAACGACTTGGCAGCAAAACCCCAAAGCTCTCGTCTATCGAACGATGTCGTCGTAAAAAGGAGGGAATTGTCGATGAGAATGCCGAACTCGAACAAAGAACGTTCTGACGGAAATGGGCAACATGGACATCTATCAGGAAACATACGAACAGATTTAGTTGAAGATAAAACGGAGATCTAGAAAGGCAGGCACGAGTAGTACAGCTGTTGCCGCAAGTGCCACTGCTACTGGCGAGGCCTCCAACGAGGACGACGAGCTTGATATGTACGCAGCAACGATTTCGAGAAGAAGGAAAAGACGAAACTGGTCACGAATAAAGTAGACGAAAGCTTACGAGATGAAGGAGACGACGGCTGTAACGAGGAAGACGATGCCCCGAAAGTTTTGAACTGGGAATTCAAGTGGAAGGATGTCGACAGCGAAATTCACGGACCCTTCACAACGGAACAAATGCTTAATTGGAGCAACGATGGGTATTTCAAGCATGGCGTTGTCGCGCGAGTTACGTTACCACTCACACTTCAGTAATCCATTCACCCTAACTCCCACGATAGTCAGCATTTTCCTGACACCTTACCTTTCAACGAAATTTAAAATGAAATTTAAAGCCATCAGGTTTTCAATGAAATATATAATGAAATTTAAAGCCATCAGTTTTTCTGTTAATTATTCCAATTAGAAAATACGTACGTAACCAAGCAGGAGAAACTCGTTTCCTTGTATTTCGTTTCCATGGTTACTTCGATGGTCTGCTTGGACTCGATGCTTTAACAGCTCTAGGCGCTAAAGTTGATCTAGCTAACCAAGAACTGATCAGGAAAAATACTACTATCCCATTGTGCTTCAAACCAAATTATATGTCAGACAAATATATTATTCCAGCTCGATCGAAATTCAAAAACTACCAGTTGACTTTCAAAACGGGGACATTTATTCTTCAAAAACCATTATCAAGGATAAGTTATATGTTTCTGAAGGAGTCTACCATTCCAAAGATTGGTACAGTTTAATGGAAGTCGTTAATCAGTCCAACAAGAAACAAACATTGTTGTTAGAACAACCACTTAAGGTAGAAAGTTTCAGTAATCAAGATTATGTTGAAGTAAATACGCTTAGTGTTACTTATACAGATGAAAACGCGGACGATACTATCCAACAAGACATCACGAAACTCCTCCGTGTGTCACTTATGAACAGTGAAGAGAAAAAAACAATTTTCAAGATCTGTCGGGAATTTGAGGATATTTTCTTCAAAGAAGGACAGAAACTGTCATTCACGAATGAAATTAAACATCGTATTCAAACCACCGATGATGTTCCAGTTCACGTCAGGTCCTTTAGGTATCCGTACGTGCACAAACAGGATGTAAGGAAACAAATCCAAGAGATGCTAGACCAAGATATAATTAGACCAAGCTTCTCACCTTGGAGTGCTCCTGTGTGAATAGTACCAAAGAAACGTGACTCCAGTGGGAAACAGAAGTGGCGACTTGTAATCGACTACCGCAAATTGAATGAGAAAACGGTCAGTGATCGCTACCCCTTGCCTAATATCACGGAGATCCTTGACAAACTAGGTAAGTGCATGTACTTCAGCACAATTGATCTAGCGAGTGGCTTCCACCAAATTGAAATGGACCCTCGAGACGTTAAGAAAACAGCGTTTACAGTTGAAAATGGACATTTTGAATATATCAGAATGCCTTTCGGACTGAAAAATGCTCCATCTACTTTCCAGCGCGTTATGGACAACGTCTTAAAAGATTTACAAGGCAAAATATGTTTGGTATATTTAGACGACATTATAGTCTATTCCACCTCTTTGCAGGAACATTAGGAGAACTTACAGAAGGTATTTCAGAAGCTGCAAGGTGCAAACTTCAAAATACAACTAGACAAATCGGAGTTTCTTCACAAGGAAGTTTCATTCCTTGGACATGTCGTCACAATAGATGGTGTAAAACCCGACCCTACCCAAATCAATGCCATCAAAGAATTTCCCATTCCTAAAACCCAAAAAAAAATAAAATCATTCCTCGGGTTACTTGGTTATTATAGGAAGTTTATTAAGGACTTCGCCCAACTCGCCAAACCACTAACCGAATGTTTAAAAAAGGGTAAAAAGATAGAGCTAAGCGATCGATACATCCGTACCTTCGAAAACTGCAAAGACCTTCTTGTAAATGACCCAATACTTCAATATCCGGACTTTACAAAACCATTCGTCCTTACAACAAATGCCAGTAACTATGCTCTTGGCGCTGTCCTCTCACAAGGACTAATCGGCAGCGATAAACCGATATACTATGCAAGCCGAACCCTGTTGTTTTCTGAGTGTAACTATTGCACAATTGAGAAAGAACTCTTGGCTATAGTATGGGCGACAAAATATTTCCGGCCATATCTGTTCGGACAAAAATTCAAAATTGTCACCGACCATAAGCCTCTGACCTGGCTTATGAGTCTTAAGGACCCAAACTTCAAACTAATTCGTTGGCGTCTGAAACTAGAAGAGTTTAAATATGAGCTCGTATACAAAAAAGGTTCTCATAACTCTAACGCAGATGCATTAAGCCGAATTAAACCTGAAACGGAAAAATTAATCGATATTCACACAAAGGAGGTAAATATACCGGAATCAGAAACCAATGACACTACCATTCACTCAGCTACAGAAAACCTGAACGATGGGATACCCATAGCAGAGAAATCCATTAACGAATTCAACATACAGCTATTCCTTGAAAAATCAAGCAAAAGGCCCCCAATTTCAACTGAAACACCATTCAGGAACAAACAGAGAAGGATAATTCGAATGCCTGCCTTCTCAGAAGAGAACATTACAAGTATCTTTAAACAATACCTACCACCCAATAAATTGATCGGTATCTTTACGGATAACGACACCTTCGTGATTGTTCAAAACGTATTTTCCAAATTCTTCTCGCAATCCAAAACATTTAAATTGGTACGATGTACGAAAATTCTGACGAACATTATCAACGACGACGAACAGGACCAAACCATTTCGGATTATCACACTAAAAGCAACCATCGCGGGATTAACGAAACCTTATTACACCTTCAACGAGAATACTATTTCCCATACATGAAACAGAAAATTACCAAAATCATCAATAACTGTCAAAAATGTAATCTTTAAAATATGATAGAAATCCGCAAAAGCCTAAATTCGAAATTCCCGAAACACCTGACAAACCCATGGACATTTTTCACACTGATATTTACACTATAAATGGAAAACAGATCCTTACCATCATAGACAAATTTTCAAAATTTTCCGCAGCATAGCATTATCAAATCTATCCGAAATTTTCTTAGCCTCCACGGCATTCCTAAAAAGCTCATATCTGATCAAGGCTCAGAATTTACTGCATCCATATTTCACGAATTTTGTGAACAATACAGTATAGAACACCATATAACATCTTTCCAACAAACGAGCAGTAACAGTCCCGTGAAACGCTCCACGGGACTCCACTCTTACCGAAATTTATCGAATAATATACGACAAGGACAAAGAACGAGACCATGACGACACACTTACTGAAACACTGATATCCTTTAATAACGCTATTCATTCCTCAACCAAACTGACCCCTTATGAAGTCTTTTATGGCAGAACATATAAGTTTAATGATATACACGACTATTTACAAAAACTTAGTAAATTCCAAACAGAAATATACCCAGAAATTAAATCTACCCTAGAAGAACGCGTAGAAAAAACCATTAACAAAATAAACGAGAACAGTAGCTCAGTTCTGTAACACAAGAGTGAGAAATTTCCCACCAAAACGTCATAGTGAGAACGAGCTCATGCAATTTTGGGTCTGTATCCTCACCTAATGAGAAATCACCGTAATATACGTCATACACTGGAATAATGTTGGAAAAACGTGAGAACAATGTTTCTGTAAGCAAGAGTAGGTAACGCAGCACTTGAGGCAGACAGTCGTGACGTCACAGGTAGTGCTGCCAGAGGTCAAGGACCTTGGGGCAATAGTCCAAGATCATAAGGCGGAGGGTTAATGACCTTTGGTGGGGGGCTAATGCCCTCTGGCGGGGACTAGTGACCTTGAGTGGGGGCAAATGACCTTGGAGCTAATGCCCTCTGGCGGGGGGGGGCTAATGACCTTATACAGTAGGTCAAGTTCGCAGCCATTACTGTAGGTAGTTGACCATAGGCAAACAACCTAGACAATTGGCCAAGGACACAGAGCTTAGTATAGGTAGATGGCTTTATACAGTAGGTAGATAGCTTTATGCAGCAGGTAGATGGCCATAAGCAAGAGGACATGGGCTTAAGACAAGTGTTAATGACCTTACGTAACAGACTAAGGCAAGGAACTTTGAGACTGGAGCCTAGAATTGATCTTAGCTTACGCCGAATGGATGGGGGTTGTGATGATGTCATTGAAATGAAGAGACCGGGTATTCTAATTAGCATGGAGTATAAGATTGTATCTATGCAACATAGCACAGATGACAGATGTTTAGATCCAAGAAGAGTGAAGAGCATGTAGGGCTTCTTGATACAATTGTAATGCGTTTTCTTTTTATGCAGCCTTTTGATCTTGTGAGACGCCGAATGTTGTTTATTATTTATTTTGGACAAGCTGAATCCTATAGTATGACGATTATGCACGTTTAACATGCATTTTTCCTGGGCGTATAATAAGATCGTAATTTTTTTGCTATCAAGACTGGCATTGGGTCAAGTTCGTGGTGATACAAGTGTATATCTCGGAGATATTAGCTGTGTTTTTTATTCCCGGTTAACCATAAAGCTCGAAAAAATTGCATGGCAAAACAACAACAGTGCGGTTATGTTCTGCTTATGCTTCGATTTTTGCGTGTTTATTTTTGCTACATCATTCAGATTGGCATTGGGTCAAGTTCGAGGTGATACAAGTGTATATCTGAGCGGGTAACTAGCAGTTTTGCTTATGCTCTAATTTTCGTGCGATTATTTTTGTTTTGATTGAGTTGATTCATCTTTTTGTCCAATAATACTGCATAAAATTGCGAAATTGTGTCTGAAAACTACAAAAAGCATTGAATGAAACAGGTTTTTTTCGCATTTTAGTGACTTATGCGTAAATTTTCGCGCGTTTTATTATTTTTGTGTGAGACGATGCAACAGTTTAGTTGATATTATTGCGAAATTGTGTCTGAAAACTTCAAATTTTCAAAGATTTGTTTGTGACACATGCGTCAATTTTCGCGTCGTTTATTGTTTTTAAAGGTGGACGATGCAACCGTTTAGTTGATATTATTGCAAAATTGTTCCTGAAAACTTCAAAGGTATTGAATGAAACACAATTTTTCGCATTTTTACTGTTAATGCGGCCAACTTTCGCGCGTTTTATTATTTTCTGATTGAGGAGATGCATCACTTTAACCAAAATTATTGCCTAATGTTGTGAAATTGCTGCTGAAAACTTCAAAAGTATTGAATGAAACAGCTTTATTCTCATTTTTCCGGTTCATGAGAAAATTTTTGCGTGTTTATTACTTTTGATGACGATGATGTACCACTTTAGCCAATATTATTACTAAATTTTGCCCCCGAAAACTTCAATAGTATTGAATGAAACAGGTTTTTTCGCATTTTTCCGGCTTATGCGTCAATTTTCGCGCGTTTTATTATTTTTTGAGGGAAAAGATGCAGTACTTTTGCTGATATTATTGCCTAATATTATGAAATTGTAGTTGAAAACTTCAAAAAGTTTTGAATGAAATAGGTTTTTACGGTTTTAGCAGCCAAAAAGAACTAGGAGTACGTGTTACTAATTAGGCAATGTGGATTAATCATATACCTATGTTATAAACGGTTTTCAAATAAGGACTTGACAACTTTTTTTCAAAATAATATAATTTAATTTGCAGAGGTTGTTCCTTCGTGTACTTTACCATGATAAAAATGTTAAGTTTACTGAATAAATTGACAGTGACAGTTCGATGATTAGTGAAAGGGTGCGTTCACAAATGGAATTCAAAGCTGTCAAGTCCCTATTGGAAAACCCAGGGTTTTCCAATAAGGACTTGACAACTTTTTTTCAAAATTATATAATTTAATTTGCAGAGGTTGTTCCTTCGTGTACTTTACCATGATAAAAATGTTAAGTTTACTGAATAAATTGACAGTGACAGTTCGATGATTAGTGAAAGGGTGCGTTCACGAATTGAATTCAAAGTTGTCAAGTCCTTATTGGAAAACCCTTTAGTTGAAAGGTGCCTCAATTGTTTTGAATTTTGTGTTCATGACGTCACCTCAATTGTTTTGAATTTTTGTTCGTGACGTCATCAATTGGAGATTCCCCGTCACCTCAATTATTTTGAATTTTTGTTCATGACGTCATCAATTAGAGATTCCCCTTCGCACTCACACACACACACATACATAGATATCAATATTAATACACACATACATAGATATATAATTATGGTTTTTAAAGTATATCGCATATAAGTATATGGAATGGCTGATAACAAGACATTCCGTAATGAAATTTGATTGTGTCAGGCGATGAAAGTTTAAATGGGAGTAGCCTTTAACCAATCAGCAACAAGAAACTTGACAATTGAATCCCTTACATCTCACTTCCTCTACAAACTGTTATTTTTCAGTCTCTTTCGTTTGACAATTGAATCCCTTGCATCTCACTTCCTCTACAAACCAATTTTCAACCTTTCTCCTTCTCATGAAAAATTACGCTCATGCACACGAATTTTACGCGTATCACCACCGCTTGGTATATCGACCTTGATAATAGAGGCATACGTTTAAGGTATTTTTAGTTAAACGACACTAATTTCAGCTTTAAATTAAAGCCTACTTTATCACGACTGTGAATAGCGGCCATTGTTTTTAAAACGTTTAAGGTATTTTTAGATTCTTGTGGTGCTGTAGTAAGATTGATAAGAGTACGTGTTACTAATTAAGCAATGTGGATAAATCATATACAATATGATAAAAAAAAGTGTCTCAATTGTTTTGGATTTTTTTTTTGTGGTTTTTGAATTACATATAATGAAGTTGATAATGGAGACACATACTGAAGGTATTTTTAGATTCTTGTGGTGCTGTAGTAAAATTGGTAAGAGTACTAACAGTAAAGCTGATAAGAATAAGCATTATTAATTAAGCAATGCGAATTAATCATATCATATATGCCTCAATTGTTTTGAATTTTGAGGATTTATCATTTACGAAAAAAAGGGGAATGCTTGCTTAGAATTTTTTGTGGTTAAAAAGTTTATTTCGCTATACCGTATAGTTCAAAATCGTGAGATCTTTCAATTTTTTATTATTATCATAACCTGACTGCTAGAGTTCAACATATTTAGCTGTACCTCATTAAATCAGCCTTTATTAGTATTATAGCTTAAGAATGTGAGTCAACCATATGTATCTGAGCAGCCTTTATTAGTATTATAACCTATACTTAATTACTCTGAAAAAAGACAAAATAGCTGAGGCTGTCTAATATCCTAGATACACTGCTTGTATACAAATCATGATATTGAAATCAGGATATGCTATACAAGATGCCATGATACATAGCACATACATGTTATACTTTGACATTTAGCAAAGACAAAATTTTTCCAGTATCTATCAATCGTAGCTTCGACTGCTAGATTTTCGTGACTATGATGTTCCGGCGAAACGCACTTTCATTGATAATAAAGATTTGTGCAAAGTGGACCATCACAGCACATGACAAAGTTAAAAAACTGTCAAAAAAAATTTAATTTTGCAAGAATATAAAAATCCGCAACTGTCATTCATACAAATTTCAGTTGATTTTAGTAACAGATGGCGCTGATGGCAGGTGGCATCGGCTAAAAGAAGGCTATATCAGCTCAAATTATCGAATTTGTATACAAGGATACGTTAATATCAGCTCGTTGACGTACTATATGCGCTTTATTGGGTGATACACTGGTGATATTGACGATATCATGATTTATATGCAAGCAGTGTATCTAGGGTATTAGTTAACCTTTATTATTAGGAACCTGACTGATAGAATCAAACATATACTTATAGCTGAACCTGATCAAGTTAGTCTTTGTTAGTATTATACCTAACATTTATTAAGAATCTGAATCTAACATATCTAGCTGATCAGCCTTCATTGGTATTATACTTTACATTTATCTCTGTTTAGTAAAGTCCACGATATCTATCTGAGGCTGTTTTTATTAGTATAGTATTATAACCTATAATTAATATGAAATACTCTGATAAAGACAATTAGCTGAGCCTGTTTCACTTTGTCTTTATTATTACTAAACCTTAAGAATTGTGTCAACGATATCTAACTGAGTACGTTTAAGTTAACCTACATATATTTAGAATGGACTACTCTGATAAAGGTTCAGCCTGTTTAAGTTAGCCTTGTTGATTGCTATAGTTAAACATATTTAGTTGAACCTTATTAACTCAATCTTTATTAGTATTATTCCTTAAAATCTGAGTCAACCATATCTTGCTGAGCCTGCTTAAGTCAGCTTTTATTAGTATTATAACCTATATTTAATATGAATTATTCTGTTTAAGATAATTGGAATGTCTGTCAATTAGTCTTGTTATTATCACACCATATGGTACATTTATTAGAAACCTGAGTCAAACCGCTGAGCCTGATTAAGTCAGCCTTTATTTTGACCTTAAGAATCTGAGTCAACCATGTATAGCCTTTATTAGTAAACAATATTTAATGTGAGCTACTCTGTTTAAGTCAATTATAATGTCGGTCTTGTTATTATCACACCGTACATTTATTAGGAACCTGACTGGTAGAGTCAAATGGCTGAACTTGATGAAGTTAGTCTTTCTTGATATAATACTATTAAGAATCTGAGTCAACCATATCTAACTGATTAGCCTTCTTTGTTATTACCTACATATATTACAAAGAACGATATATTTCTGTGTCAAAAAGAATTGTAGTTAATAATTCGAAAACGATTGAATTAAGATTTTTAGATTCTATCAGATTCATGATTCACGTTGCTGAGATCTCAGGTTGCTTGAGATCTATCGTTTACGAGACGGCTGGTTATTTGAATAAAACTCACTATCCTTAGTTGATATTCTTAATTCTTTATTCAACGAGTGTGGTATTTTACGTGTCCTACAAGACAACTGACAGTTTACTAGTCTTGCCAGATTGCCCCCGCAATCAGGTTACAACATTTCTCCCCCACTAAGACTTTTATTAATAATGATTTAGGAATTTCTTAGAAAAGATTGTCTTCTTGAGTGCTCATGTCATAGTCATCATAACGTCTCGGACGGATTCCGGCGTTGGCACGTCTTGTTCGACGTGGTTCGCTCTGCTGTGGTAGTTGCTCGCGAACTTCAGGCTCTTCGATTCCTTCTTGTGCATCTTCGATATTTTTCGTTGTCTTCTTCATCGTAGTCTGGTTCGGGCAGAACCATCGGTGAGACATCGCGCCGCTGGGCAATGGGTATTTCGAAATAATCCATCAGAACGTTGCTTCCGTTGCTGTCAATGTACGTGTACCGGAGCTTCATTTAATTAGCGTTACACTTCATTTCCCGCGGTCCTGAGGGTGTTTCAATTCCCACTGTGTAATTGACTGAGCCGGAGCGTTCGATGACTGTCTCTGGTGCCCATTTCCAGTTGATGCCGTGGTGGAGCTTTACGAATACTTTGTCTCCTGGCTGAAATTCCTTCCACTTCGCTCCGTGGTGAATATTGAATTTCGTCTCCATTGTTTTGTTGTGCAATTTGTGCTCTTTAGTCCCGGGCAGCATAAGGTCGAGCTTCGTCTTCATTTGTCTTCCAGTCATGATAAGAAATGGGGACTTCATACCGAGAGCGTGCGAAGGCGTGTATCTGTAGCAGAATAAGAATTTGAGTAGAATTTGATCTGCATTTCCTTCCCCTTCGAGTTTCTTGAGTCCCGTTTTTAGCCAGTCGACAAAACGTTCCGCCTGACCGTTAGACTGCGGGTGATATGGGGCTGTCGTAAGATGTTCGATGCCTCTTGCTTGGCAGTAAATCTCAAATTCATCAAAGACAAGCTGAGGTCCGTTGTCTGAGACGATCATGTCGCAAATGCCATGTCTTGAGAATGCTTCTTCGAGCCGGTCCGCAGTGCGTTCTGTTGTCGTTGAGGTCATCTTGAATATTTCAGGCCAGTTGCTGAAAGCATCGACTATAACGAGGTAATAGAAACCGTTGATTAGTCCGGCGAAATCAATGTGGATGCGCGACCATGGACCTTTTGGAATCGGCCAAGATTTGAGCTCGCACTTTGTCGGAGACTTGGTGCTTGTAGCACATTTCTGGCAACGTTGGACTTTCGCTTTTATGTCATTTTCCATGCCCGGCCAGTAGACTTTCATGCGAGTGAGCATAGTCATGCGATTGGTGCCAGGATGACCATCATGCAGGTGCTCGAGGACTGAGTTGCGGTAACGCTGTGGAATGACGATTCTATCGCCGTAGAAGATACAGTCCTGTAGGCACAAAATCGAATCCCGTAGCCTGATGAATTTCGCAACTTGTTCGTTCTTGATGAATTTCTCCCGAGATGGCCATCCGGTCTCAACGTAAGTTCTGAGACTGGTCATGATTGGGCATTTGTTAGTCTCCTCCTTCAGAGCCTCAAATGTGACGGGAAGACTTTTTGCTGTCTCTATAGCGAAGCATGTGTAAAGGTCGTTTGCTGGTGTCTTCTGATGGGCAGTCACCGTTGCGCTTACTGACTCTTCATCGGGTTTTCTTGGTTTGCGATCAATCGTGAGATGAAGTCTGCGAATGCAAAGCTTTTGGTGTTTACATATTTGATGGTGAAATCGTAGTTGAGCAGAGTGAGTGCGTAACGTTGCAGACGATTGGCGTACGTACACCGTTGGAATGCCATGTCTGGGACCGAAAATGATGGTCGGTTTTGAGCTTGAATTTGCGACCATAGATGTATCGGTGAAATTTTTTGACTGCGAACTTTAAAGCGAGAGCTTCGCGTTCGATCTGCGGGTAGTTCTTTTCGACCTTGTTGAATGATGAGGACGCGTGCATAATGGGTCGATTTGTTTTATCGGGCATTTGGTGCATTATGACAGCTCCCAATCCGTAGTTCGACGCGTCTGCTGCCACTATAATCTTCTTGCTTGGGTCATAGTGGACTAAAGCGAGGTCGGTTTTCAAAACGCTTTTGATTCGTTTAAAGGCGTCTTCAGGCTGTTGGAGCCAATTGAAGTCGATGTTCTTTTGGAGAAGTTCATCGAGCGGACCACGGAGAGCTCTCATGTTGGGGATGAATCCACTGTACCACGTCACGGCGCCGAGTAGAGCTTGAAGTTGCTGAATATCTTTGGGAGCTGGAACACTTCTCTGGGTCGGGGCGCCGACCGTTTTTGTCGATGAAGCTACCCAAAAACTTGATTTCCCTTCGAGCGAAAGAGCATTTGTGTAGCTGTAGTCGGAAACCGTATTCTTGAATGCGTCTCAAAGCTTCAAGAAGATTTGCTCGGTGCTCTGTTTCGTCCTTTCCACCAACTATGATATCATCCAAGTAAACGGTAACGCCTGGTGCACCTGGTATCCATTAGCTGCTGGAAGATACCTGGTGCCGTTTTTACTCCTGGTTGCAGACGATTGACCTTGAAGAGGCCGAGGTGCGTATTGATAGCCATCAGCTTCTTTAAATCATCGTCGAGCTCGATATGGTGAAAAGCCTCATTGAGGTCAATTGCGCTATAGAATCGCATAGAGGAAAGTTTCGCGTAGTTTTCCTCGGCTGTCGGAAGAGGATGCTTGTGCGATTCAAGGGCGTCGTTTAGTCCTGTGGAGTAGTCAGCGTAGACCCGGATGTCGCCGTTCTTCTTTTTTACGACTACAATTGGTGCGGCAAACTCGGAAAACGAGATGGGTGTAATGACTCCTAAGTGCTGTAAGCGCTTCAGCTCAGCAGTTATTGGCTCGACTGCTGCGAAGGGGACCGGTCGCTTGTTACGGAAGACTGGTTTAGTGTCCTTCTTAAGTGTGAGTGAAGCCTTCATTTGTGTGCAACGTGCTAAAGTATTCGTGAAGAGATCGATGAACTTACTTTTGATTTCCGCTTCGAGTGACGTCGTGCTACATGATGATTCGATGTGGTTGCAGACGGTTGAGAGTGGAGTGTTCCAGAGGTCGAGTGACTCCATCCAGTCGTTGCCGAGTACATTAAGCTCTTGCATGGCAACGTAGTACCAGCCACTTGCCTCTCGATTGTTTAGCGACATGTGGGCTTTGAATTTTCCAAGTATGCCAACTTCGCCCTCAGATGCGCTAATTGCTTTTTCCCCACACTTCTTGAGCTGTGGATTGCCCAACTGATCCCAGTAGGGCATGCCAAGAATTGTCCAGTCTGATCCTGAATCTAGTTGGAGTCTTATGTTTGTGCCATCGATAGCAGGTTCAACGTATCTGCGCGTTGAAACGGAAGATGATGAGACTTGCAGACTCTTGTTGCGCTGTCGTTTGTAAGAGCTGCCGAAGGATTTTCTTTGAGGAGGCTTGCTATCGCAGAAGCCGGCTTTGTGGCCCTTTTGTTGACAATCGAAACACTTCTTAGTGACGAATGTGCAATCTGCTTATAAATGCTCACCATCGCAACGCCAACACCTTGACATTCCGGGTTTGTATACCAATGAAGCAAAACGGTGTGTGAAATGCTTTCTTTCCGTTGATTTGACTGTAAAAACTCCCGTTGACTCTGTTGATACCATCTGCTTCTCAACTTTAAGGCTCTTGAGGTACTTGGTCAGGTTAATGACGTCTTGTAGCTTAAGCCGAGCATCGGCTTCTTGACTTTCTTGAGCATCGAGCAGCTTCTCCAAAGCTTGCGAGTGTTCCGGCTGTGTGAGTCCCTTTACGTAGAGGAGGACTTTCAAATCGTCGATTGTACATTGAGCGCGATTAAATTTGTCTGCCCACAGATTTACGCGTGCACCGTAGTCATCTTCGTCCTCGCCTGGTTTGGCTTCGATCATGAGGCACTTGTAGCGAATCGCGAAATGGAATTCTTTTCTGCCGAAGATTTGCTTAAGCGTATTAATAGCGTCGGTGAAAGGGATGTTTGATTTCGTTTTTGGAAGGATTGTGTTAGCGAATCTCTGATAGTCTGAGTCCGACAATTTTTGTGTGAGCAGGTTGACCTTTTGAGCATCGGTCATGGTGGCCGCTGATATTGTGAAAATTGTCTCGTAGCGTGCGTACCAGAGGTCGAAAGTCTTGTTGTCCTCAGCGTTGTAAATAAAGTCACTGATTTGCACTGCGAGGTCCTTGTGAAGGGATGGCGCGTCTCGATGAATAACCATTTGTTGGCGCAGGCGTTTCAACTGTTCGGCGTTGTGTCGTCTGTCTTCCTCGCGTTGTTCCTTCATTTGTTTTATTAATTCGAGAAGAATCTGTTCGGTCGCCATTTTGAGAGAAAAAAATTGTTGTTCGCGTGAAATCTTTAATCCTCGTCGCCACTGTTGAGATCTCAGGTTGCTTGAGGTCTATCGTTTACGAGACGGCTGGTTATTTGAATAAAACTCCTATCCTTAGTTGATATTCTTAATTCTTTATTCAACGAGTGAGTTATTTTACGTGTCCTACAAGACAGCTGACAGTTTACTAGTCTTGCCAGATTGCCCCCGCAATCAGGTTACAACACACGTATCACGCCTTTCCTGTAGAGTTCCATAAAATCCGGTTACGGTCCTTAACAGTTGACAGATTGAATTTCATTATTATTATTATTACTTACTAATATATTTACTGTGATTACCTGTATTCAGTAGCTTTTATTCTCCAATACCTATTTCACACTTGCTGATATACTAAGGGCGGCATAAACGCCTTAAAATTTTCTAGTCGCTCATTGATTAATCGCAATATTCGTGATGGTAATATTTTTCTGTTTAGAATAATTATTTTTTTAAGGACGCTTTCATCAACATCATGCATCTTATCAAGTGGAAAATCTTTTACCATATCGATTGGCAATTTTTGATGAACAGTGCTCTACAGTTGTATAATGGTCCGGCTTCAGTATCAGATAATCTCTGACAGAAATTTGCATCAGTACGAAGCGGAGCACCGACGTGTGCATTAACAACTGAATTACAAAGGGCCGGTTTTTACAGTCTAAGTTTAAACCAAAAATTTTCTTTAAACTTAGGATCAAACGAATAATGCGTTTCACAGATGTTGTAAAACACAAGTTTGTTCTAATGATAGGATTAAGCTAAACGGTAGAATTTCTTCCGTTTATAGCTCGGATTAATTTTTTTGACATTCAAGTGATTTTATCCTAATTAAAGTAGCCGTGATTGTCAATAATTCAAATTTTTAATATTAAAACGAAATAAAATGACAGAAAAGGCAGAGCATACCAATGTAAAAAAGTTTAATTAATTTGAATTAGTTCACAATGAATACGAATTTCAGATTAGTTAATCATAGGATATTTATTTACCGTGAAATCGAGTCAAGTTTAAAGTGCAGTTTATTTTTAAGTTAAAGTTTAACTAAACTTCAGATCAAATTTAAACTGTGAAACCGGCCCTTACAAAATAAAAGCATTCTTTACAATCGCACTTTGGGCAGGCTGAATATCCTTAATGTGTCCTATAATATTTTATTGAAACTGGGGCTGCAGCATAAGATTTTACGCCTTTCATTTCAATTTCATATTTGTTATGTAACCATTGTTAAAAGAAATTTGTTGTGTTTGAGGCCTTGGAAAAGAATATTTCGACTTGAAAAAAACATAATCGAAGGATGGGTAAGGTTCGGGACAGAAGGGCCATTTTCTCCTACGTCCGAATTGGTGGCTGAGCCGGAACGGAAGCGACACGCTTGCTGGCAGCCGGGACTAGCTACGGCAGTGTGGAGTGGTTCTTGTTCCGACTCAGGCCATAAACCCTAGGCCAAGATAACAAAAATTTTATGTCGGCTTACTCCAGGGTATTTAAAATTGGGACTATTTTCCCAATAGGTCGTGAAAGACCAGGAAGCGGTGGAGTTGCGTGACTTCGCGATTTGTCAGGGCGCTTAAGTGTAAGTAGCGCCCTATTCTGCCCACCCTACCTCAGCCATATCTGTCCTAAAAACGCATTCTGATATGGCCCTTGTAGAGGTTCGGGGCGAAGGAGCTAGACCCTCGGGTTCATTTTAAACGGGCTAACTAGCCT
This sequence comes from Beris chalybata, assembly GCA_949128065.1. Taxonomy (NCBI): domain Eukaryota; kingdom Metazoa; phylum Arthropoda; class Insecta; order Diptera; family Stratiomyidae; genus Beris; species Beris chalybata. The sequence goes on along the minus strand of OX421897.1, from coordinate 80,072,880 downwards.
CTAATCATCAAAAAAAAAACCAAACCAAACAAAAAAAAAAACCAAAAAGAAATATATATGCAAAACATATAATCAAAATATATGAAACAGAAAAACAGACTCACCCCATTTTTTGGTTGTTTCAGCTGCCGATTTAAATTCAAATTTTTATTTTAATTATTTTCCGTCCCGTCATTGTCAGTCATGTCATATTATATTTTAATAAGGTTGTTATTTAATTTTAATTTTTAATTCATTCATTCAATTAATATTCAAATATTAACTCATTCGGTAGTTTTTTTTTTTAATTTTATTTAGTTAGTTATGTATTTATGTATATTTTTAATTCATTCTTAATTTGTTAATTTTTTTTCCTTTCTCTATTTTGTTTGTACACTCATTCCGCGTTTTCGTATTTTTTTATATGACTTCACCAAGCAGCAACAACGCGATTATTGGTAAATTTTCGGCATTTGGTCCTCGACCAGCAACCAGTTAAAGGACGCGGTCGTGGCGGTAATATCGCCAAAGTTCAAATTGATGCGGTTTGAGTAACAATATATCACGTAAATTTTTTTAAAACCGTTTTTCGTGTAATATAGATTGTAGTGGATAACTAATGACAGTTAACTTTTCATTCTTGCCGACTCGATTTCAAATTTTTAGTCCGACAGTTCCATAAAATAGATCGTAGATCACTTCGTTGTCGACAAACTTTGGCCGGTTGTGCCACCCGAAATTACCATAAATTCTATTCACTGCCCAAAACTATAATATCGACGATTGCACTCCCGTTAGCGACGCCTGTCACCATGAACCCCTCTCGATTCTTGTTCGGTTGTTTTCGGTCCGTTTTTCTTTTATGCGATTTTAACACGTACGGTTATTGGGTAATATATCGCAATGATTTAATATCGAATGGAATTTATTTCGAACTTAAAATCCGGTGTGTACAATGAACACGTGGTGTCCTGTCAAACGGCAACTTAAAACATGAATTCCTCTATCATACCGTCGCACAACACGTTTCATACTTCGACATTCACATGAACTCTCACTCATTTCAGAAGCGAATCTACCAAAACTATCTTTTTAAGCTACTTTAACACTTAAATTTCGGAAAAAACGCAATTCGACATCCGTTGGATAATCCACACCGCGATCCGATTTGCAAGTTTTTCACTCCCTTTTCGAATCACCGCTCAACCAGCTAGTCCCAAATCATCGCGCGCAAGCGGCTCAGTAACTCAAAAAAAAATTCCTTACGAGAATATCGGTGACCGTTGCTCTACGCCCGAGACAGCAGACCTTTTTCTTTCCTACTTTTCTTGCACTAGGTTGGTGCCGTTGTACGCGCAAATCGTGTTGCCGGCGGCAACTCAACATATTAGATTTTCTAAGTCAAAAATAAAGCAATATCTAAAACATAACTTGTAAAGAAATAAATAAAGGCCCCATGAGTCCGGTACGACAATTTTTTATCCCAGTTTGATTTTTATTTCTTGAGAGGATTTTTATCGATTGAAATCGGTTTTCGTTCGTGTAGTTTGGCGTGAACAATACGTCTGCATCGTTCGCTGTCTATTAGCGAACTAATTTCGATTTTAAAGAAAAACATACTGCAGTCACGATCGGCTGCAAGCCAATCGTATAATACTCTAGATGATACTGAACTCCGACTTATATTGTAGTTGGGGCAAAGTAGAATTACGTGTGAACATGTTGTTTGTAATTTATCAATGTTTAAAATCATTTCTTGAGCTGGGTGTGCCATCGGGAATAAAATGTCGTTTTTGAAGGTGCAGGAAGGACTCACTCGATTTTTACTTTATTATTTTAATAATTAAGTATTGTGATTGATTTTTTAAAAAAAAAAATTTGCTACCCTCAAAATTTTTATTTTCACGTTTCATAACTAGTAGACGCGAAAAAAGCAATAAAAATTTTCAGTCCGTCTGTCCGCCGTACGCCGTACGCCGTACGCAAGATCGTTTGGAGGCTCGTAGCTGCCAAACGATTTGAGATATTAAATTGAAATTTTTTTAACGAAAAGACGGGGTAGGCGCCTTGAAGTAACCAAATTTTTAGGGGTGGGGGTGTGAGGGGGAAGGAGGGGGAAGTGTTTTAGACCGAAAATTTTGGTTTCTAGATCTCAGTAACCCCTAATGTTAGGAAGCTGAAACTTGGAATTTCTATAGAGCTCTGATATTAGACCCATTTTCAGAAAAATTGTCAATATTGATCAAGGGTTGTGGGAGTGGGGGGAAATGTAATTAGTCCGAAACCCAAAAAAGGCGAGATGGACACATTCTTAAATCCATATCTCCTAAACCGTTATTGGCACACCATTCAAACTTAACAAATATTTGTAGTTATACTAGGAGAACAGAATCAAGAAAAATTTTGGGTGGGGGAAGTTGTGTATGGGGGTGGGGGGTGAAAAACTTTAGATTACGATATCTTATGAACCAATTGCTCTAGAAAAATAAAATTCGGTTTGGGTATAAGCTATAAGCCTGTTATGATATAAGCCTTAAACTTGGTATTTAGATAGAGCTATAGTAGCGGAATGTTGGAAAAATAAAATTTTTTTTAGGGGTAGTATGCTACGGGGGTAGGGGGTGTTTTTCCTAACTATTAAACGGTTTATGCTAGAAAGTTGAAACTCGGTGTGTATATATAAATCAACTAGAAAAGTAATTGTGATAAAAAAAAATTTGAATATTCATTGGCGTTTAGAAAGGGGGGCAAAAAAAATTATTTGTAAATATAATAGATATAAAATGCATATATTTTCACGATTTTCGTCATATCTACTAGGTCTTTCCAAATATTGAATTCATTTTTATTCTACGGATTCTTCGTATGAATACCTAGAAAGTGTTTTCAAGGTTTTTTGAAATTCGACCCCTAAGGGTAGTGTGGTACTAGTGGGGGTGTTTTTCCTATATATGGAACGGCTCAAGCTACAATGTTGAATCTCGGTGTGTATATGTAAATCCACTAGAAAAGCAATTCCGATTGAAAAAAAATCAAATACGTATTGGCGTTCAGAAGGGGAGGGGGAAATAATCTGTGAAAATAGAATTCATATTTTTCCACTATTTTCGACATATCTACTAGGTCTTTCCAAATATTGAATTCATTTTTATTCTACGGATTCTTCATATGAATACCTAGAAAGTGTTTTCAAAGTTTTTTGAAATTCGACCCCTAAGGGTAGTGTGGTACAAGTGGGGGTGTTTTTCCTATATATGGAACGGCTCAAGCTACAATGTTGAATCTCGGTGTGTATATGTAAATCAACTAGAAAAGCAATTTCGATTGAAAAAAAATCAAATACGTATTGGCGTTCAGAAGGGGGGGGGGAAATAATCTGTGAAAATAGAATTCATATTTTTCCACTATTTTCGACATATCTACTAGGTCTTTCCAAATATTGAATTCATTTTTATTCTACGGATTCTTCATATGAATACCTAGAAAGTGTTTTCAAGGTTTTTTGAAATTCGACCCCTAAGGGTAGTGTGGTACAAGTGGGGGTGTTTTTCCTGTATATGGAACGGCTCAAGCTACAATGTTGAATCTCGGTGTGTATATGTAAATCAACTAGAAAAGCAATTTCGATTGAAAAAAAATCAAATACGTATTGGCGTTCAGAAGGGGAGGGGGAAATAATCTGTGAAAATAGAATTCATATATTTCCACTATTTTCGACATATCTACTAGGTCTTTCCAAATATTGAATTCATTTTTATTCTACGGATTCTTCATATGAATACCTAGAAAGTGTTTTAAAGGTTTTTTGAAATTCGACCCCTATGGGTAGTGTGGTACAAGTGGGGGTGTTTTTCCTATATATGGAACGGCTCAAGCTACAATGTTGAATCTCGGTGTGTATATGTAAGTCAACTAGAAAAGCAGTTTTGATTGAAAAAAAATCAAATACGTATTGGCGTTCAGAAGGGGGGGGGGGGAAATAATCTGTGAAAATAGAATTCATATTTTTCCACTATTTTCGACATATCTACTAGGTCTTTCCAAATATTGAATTCATTTTTATTCTACGGACTCTTCATATGAATACCTAGAAAGTGTTTTCAAGGTTTTTTGAAATTCGACCCCTAAGGGTAGTGTGGTACAAGTGGGGGTGTTTTTCCTGTATATGGAACGGCTCAAGCTACAATGTTGAATCTCGGTGTGTATATGTAAATCAACTAGAAAAGCAATTTCGATTGAAAAAAAATCAAATACGTATTGGCGTTCAGAAGGGGAGGGGGAAATAATCTGTGAAAATAGAATTCATATATTTCCACTATTTTCGACATATCTACTAGGTCTTTCCAAATATTGAATTCATTTTTATTCTACGGATTCTTCATATGAATACCTAGAAAGTGTTTTAAAGGTTTTTTGAAATTCGACCCCTATGGGTAGTGTGGTACAAGTGGGGGTGTTTTTCCTATATATGGAACGGCTCAAGCTACAATGTTGAATCTCGGTGTGTATATGTAAATCAACTAGAAAAGCAGTTTTGATTGAAAAAAAATCAAATACGTATTGGCGTTCAGAAGGGGGGGGGAAATAATCTGTGAAAATAGAATTCATATTTTTCCACTATTTTCGACATATCTACTAGGTCTTTCCAAATATTGAATTCATTTTTATTCTACGGATTCTTCATATGAATACCATGAAAGTGTTTTCAAGGTTTTTTGAAATTCGACCCCTAAGGGTAGTGTGGTACAAGTGGGGGTGTTTTTCCTATATATGGAACGGCTCAAGCTACAATGTTGAAACTCGGTGTGTATATGTAAATCAACTAGAAAAGTAATTGTGATAAAAAAAAATTTGAATATTCATTGGCGTTCAGAAGGGGGGGGGGGGCAAAAAAAAATATTTGTAAATATAATAAATATAAAATGTATATATACAAATTCGACCCCAAAGGGTAGTGTGGTACAAGTGGGGGTGTTTTTCCTATATATAGAACGGCTTAAGCTACAATGTTGAAACTCGGTGTGTATATCTAAATCAACTAGAAAAATAATTTTGAATAAAAAAAACGAATATCTATTGGCGTTCAGAAGGGGGGCAAAAAAAATTATCTGTGAAAATAGAATGCATATTTTCCCACGGTTTTTGGACATATCGACATACTACCTCGTCCCAAATAATGAATTTAATTTTATTCTATATATTCTCCATATGAATACCAAAAAAGTGTTTTCAAGATTTTCTGAAAATTGACTCCTAAGGGGGTGTAAAGTGATTGTGTACTTTTTCATAAACTATTCCATATCTCTCAGATCCAATCACATTTCCACTTCCATGATCTTGTTCTTTTTGATAGGTTTTCAGTCACATAGTAGCCTACACCGCATTTCAGAATTGAACGCGTTCCTAACTTTTGCCGGAAAATAATAAAGTTACGCCCAGATTGTTGGCAGATTTTTTATATATATATCCCTTTCCTTGGAACCATCCACAAATTAATGTGTACACAATTTCAAATTCGTAGTTTGACGCGTTCAAAAGTTATGGGAAAATATTGTTGAATACGTATCTTAAGGATTTTTTGTATGGAAGGTACCAGAAGAAGTTAAAGGGTTTCGCTGACCCGTTTTCACTCAAAACTAACTTGTACAAAATTCTAAATTTACAGCCAAACGATTACTTGAGTTATAGTGAGTTCCATAAATTAAGTGAAGACATTTTGAAAGGATATTTGTATGGCTGTTACGCGAAGGACTAATAGGATTTTTTCACAGATATGCATTTAACTTCAACTATTGGAAAACAAACGTATACAAAATTTTAAAGAAACAGCCAAAATGATTGTTGTTGAGGACCGTAGGCTTTGAATGGGACAACTGGGATACCGGGACAGTACCAACTGCCAAAATTTAAAAAGATATGAAGAAACTGGACACTGGCAATGAAGGATAGGTTTGAGAGGTTGCCCACCACGTGATTTAGGACGAGAAACTAAAGAGTAAGGAGTTATTATTTTGTTTAGAATTTGAATTGTATTTGTATTTTATTTTATTATAAATTTAGAGAATAAACCATGCCACCGAGCTAAATATTAAATGATATACAGCTGCGTTCTATTCTTCAAAGACAATACCTAACCTCAAATCCCAACGCCGGGACGCCGCCACAACAGTTGTGAAGCCATCAACAAATTTTCTAGAACACTGTCTTTTCAAGGTTTTTTTGTATGGAAGCTACTCGAAGGAGTCAACTGACAAACGCAGTCTAACTTCCTTTTCGCTTAAATCTTATTTGTACAAAATTTAAACTTCGTGGCTAAACGATTTCTTGAGTTATAGTGAGTTTCGCGAATTGAATGAAGATATTTTAACAAGATATTTGCATGGCAGCCACTCGAAGGACTAATAGGATTTTCTACATAACCATACATTTCAGTTTCAACAGAATCACTGACTCGATCGCTCGTCATAGTGTGACGTGTTTTCAACTCGCTGAATACAAGTCAATTCTTTCTTCTTCTCTACTTATTTAATTTTTCTTGAAAGTATTAAACTATTGTGGTCATGGAGTGCGGTGTGTCGGCATGTGTTGATAAAACAAATATTACGCCGTTGATTATTTGTTCCGGATTCTGCGGAAAAGTTTTTCACTGCAAGTGTGCCGGTCTCCCTGGTCATGTTGGAGATGCTGTTAAGAAGGCTGATAGCGGTCTCTATTAGTACTGTACTGCCTGTAGATCATCATCATCCTCAACATATGTTGCTAAAGTGTTGAAAGTGAAGTCAACGGTTCAGGCACTTCATAACGAATTTGCAACACTTCAACAGAAGCTTCATGCGGCCTTAAGTGATCTACATAGAACAACACTCCCTCTTACCAGCCTGTCGGTGGCGCCTGCAACAAGTTTGCCGGCAAGTTTGCCGGCAAGTTTGCCGGCAACATCAAAATCACCACTAACTGCACCTGGGGCTTCCCCAAAATCAGCTAGACAGTTGCGATCGAGGCAGACTAAACCTGGGGCTAGCGCCGCATCGATCAACAAACGCTCTGCTACGAACGCCGAAAACGGTACCTCCTCTGCAGGTACATCAGTCGACAACACCAATAAATCGAGTGGCACTAATTGTGTTGTTCAACCAGCGGTTGCTGCCGATTATTCTGCTGGCGTTAACAATTGTAATGACGTCGCGATCACTACTCCATCAACATGTAATCTACCTGCTGCAATAAGTTCCAGTCTCGTTCCGGCGAAGATGCCTCGCTGGATTTATGTGTCTCGCTGTGACGTTGTGACTCAACCGGAAGATGTGGTAAGCTTTGTCAAAAGTAAATATAGTGACGAAATTTAAACGGAACTTCCTTGCTATCGGCTTACGAAGACTGGCGAAGATCTCAGTAACCTTTCGTATGTTTCCTTCAAAATTCGCGTGCCTCATGATATGCTACATAAGGTCATGAAACCTACGTTTTGGCCGAAAGGTCTCGTCGTAAAGGAATTTGATTCGAGATCTCGTAAAAATTTTCGGACACTACCATCGAAGGAAGTTCTCACCTAACTCTCAACACCAACTCGCATGTCTCAAACATTGCATCCGTATCGAAATTATCAAACAATAATAATAAATCGTCTATTTCTATTTTTTATCAGAATGTAAGAGGTCTGAAAACAAAGGTAGTTACATTTCGAAATGCAGTTCTATCCGAAATTTTCGATGTTATTTGTATTTCTGAAACCTGGCTTAACTACTCAATTCTTGATTCCGAACTTTTACCAGATTTTTATAACGTGTATCGTCGCGATCGCGATCTTCTATGTTCAAATAAATCTGATGGTGGTGGTGTCATGATAGCTATAAAAGATAACTTGTTCTCTGAGGTCTGTACTGATTTCAATTGCAGTTTTGAATGTATTGCTGTAAAAGTTAAATGTGCAGGACATTTTCTGTACATTTTTACTTGTTATGTCGCGTGTAATTCATCGGCAAGTCAACTGACTGCGCTCTTCGAATCTCTGTCGTTTTTTATAAATCAGTGTGACCCTCGCTCTAAATTCGTCATATTTGGTGATTTTAATATGCCATATGTAAGATGGTATAATAACATTCCTGCTACCTTGCCTTCCTATTCTCAACACCTTTTCCACCTCGAATCCTTTATGGAATTTTGTGATATTACGCAATTAAATTTTACTCTGAATAAGAATGACAGAGTTCTAGACCTAATTTTTTCGAATGTTTGCTCCAACGATATTGGTATTTTTTCTTCTACTACAGAACTTGTACCCGTTGACTCCCATCATCCTCCCATTGAGCTTATGGGTAAAATAAATACATGTAACCATTCATCGTTAACAAGTCGTTCAAAGCGCAATTTTTTTAAGTGTGACTATGATGTAATCTCTTCTGACTTACATGAGCGTAATTTGCTAGAAACCCTGGAATCTGAGTCCGTTGTCTCTACTGTTGACAATTTTTACAGTTCTTTAAATTCAATCATTTCTGAGCGTGTTCCGCTCTACTCCTTGAAACACAGTTCCTTTCCACAATGGTTCAACCATACCATTATTAAACTAGTAACCTTAAAAAACCAGGCACGGCGAATTTTTCTCAAGAACCGTAATGCTGCAAACACATCCCGTTTTGCTGATCTAAGAAGGCAGCTAAAGAGTGAAATAAAGAAAGGTTTTCGTTCATATGTGAACAACCTAAATTTCTGTCTTTCCACTGGGAATGTTAAGCCGTTTTGGAATTATGCTAATTCATCTCAAACTACTTCTTCCAACCCTTCCACTATTACACACTTGGATGTTACTGCTTCTACTCCTTGTGATATTGCTGAACTTTTCACGCAATATTTCCAGTCTGTCTACTCCGCCAGTTCTTCTTCATCTAAGCCTTCTTTCATCGAAAATAACGTCAATCTCTTGCCTGAGTTCGATAGTCACGACGTTCGTGCTGTCATCAACTCTTTAGATGGTAATGGCACAGCTGGACCAGACGAAATTTCAAATATTTTCGTAATAAATCTTGGACACATCCTAGCTGAACCTTTGGCGAAAATTTTCACCCTGTCCCTCACTGAAGAAATTTTCCCCACTCAATGGAAGGAATCTTACGTTATACTTACCTTTAAGAAGGGTGACAAGCATAAGGTTGAAAATTACCGTCCAATCTGTCTACTTTCTTGCTTTTCAAAAATATTTGAAAAGTTACTACATGCATTTTTTTTTTCACGAGTCAGCTCCCTTATATCTATCAAGCAGCATGGATTTTTTAGAGGACGCTCTACGGAGACGAATTTGGTTTCCTTCTCAAACTCAGTATCTTGTGCGCTCGAGAATCGTTTCTCTGTCCATACGATTTATATGGTATGGTTCTCTTCGTACCTAGGTGATCGTAGGCATTACGTCGTATTTGGTGGAGCTCAATCCCGTCCTTTCTTTGCATCGTCTGGTGTTCCCAAGGTTCCACCTTGGGTCCCCTACTTTTCGTTTTGTTTGTGAATGACCTTCTTACGGGTCTTCAATCTGATCATTTAATGTATGCCGATGATCTCAAACTATTCAGAGTCGTAACTCTACGAAACTCACTATAACTCTAGTTATTTTCTAGATATGAATTCGAAATTGTGTACAAATTAGTTCTGTAGGATTTTACAGTCAGAAATAGTGACTGTAAAATCCTACTGAACTAATTTGTACACAATTTCGAATTCATATCTAGAAAATAACTAGAGTTATAGTGAGTTTCGTAAATTATGTGAAGACGTTTTGGTAGGATATTTGTATGGCGGCTACACGAAAGGCTAAAAAGACTTTTTTCATAATCATAGACCTAGCTCCAACTATTGAAAAACCAACGTCTACAAGATTTCAAAGTCGTAGCTTTAGGCATTCCGAAGCTATTGGTCAATATTCTTGAACACATGTTTTGAGGACATTTTATATGAAAGGTACCAGAAGGAGTAAAATGATTTCGCTGATTAGTAAACTTGAACTTTGTTTTTACCAAAACTAATTTGTACAAAATTCTGAATTCATAGCTAAACGATTACTTGAGTTATAGTGAGTTTCATGAATTGAATGAAGATATATTAATAGGATTTTTGTATGGCAGCCACTCGAAGGACTAATAGGATTTTCTTCATAACCATACATTTAGCTACAACTATTGAATAAATTACACATACAAAATTTCCGAGTCGTAGCTTAAACCCTTATGAAGTTATCGGCCAATATTCTTGAACACGTGTTTTAAGGACATTTCGTATGGCAGCTACCTGAAGGAGTAGGACGATTTTGCCCGTTAACGAACTGAGCCTTACAAATTCAACCAAACACTCAAATTCAAAATTTCAAGATCCTAGGTCAAGGCGTTCTTGAGTTATCGTGTTCACGGACAGACAGACGGACGGACGGACGTCAAGCGGATTTGAGGTTTTTGGCCACAAGTAAACAAAAAATAATATATGTAACTTTTTTTCGTCCGAGGCTTGGTTCTATGCGTTACATAATTTTCGGCTGGATAAACTTATAATACTCTATATGATTTCATCTAGAGTATAAAAATAGTGTTACAGATTTTCAAATTATTTGAAATGCATAACTATTAAAAATCAATAATTATACTCTAGATGAAATCATATAGAGTATTGCAAGTTTGATCCAGCTGAAAAATATGTAATGCATAGAACCAAGCTTTGGACGAAAAAAAGTTATATATTATTTTTTGTTTATTTGTGGCCAAAAACTTCAAATCCGCTTGACGTCCGTCCGTCTGTCTGCCCGTGAACACGATAACTCAAGAACGCCTTGACCTAGCATCTTGAAATTTTGAATCTGAGTGTTTGGTTGAATTTGTAAAGCTAAGTTCGTTAACGGGCAAAATCGTCCTACTCCTTCGGGTAGCTGCCATACGAAATGTCCTTAAAACACGTGTTCAAGAATATTGGCCGATAGCTTCATAAGGGTTAAGCTACGACTTGGAAATTTTGTATGTATCAATTTTTTAATGTTTGGAGCTAAATGTATGATTATGAAGAAAATCCTATTAGTCCTTCGAGTGGCTGCCATACAAAAATCCTATTAAAATATCTTCATTCAATTCACGAAACTCACTATAACTCAAGTAATCGTTTAGCTATGAATTCAGAATTTTGTACAAATTAGTTTTGAGTGAATACAAAGTTCGAATTTCCTAATCAGCAAAATCATTTTACTCCTTCTGGTACCTTTCATATAAAATGTCCTCAAAACATGTGTTCAAGAATATTGACCAATAACTTCGGAATGACTAAAGCTACGACTTTGAAATCTTGTATACGTTGGTTTTTCAATAGTTGGAGCTCAGTCTTTGATTATGAAAAAAGTCTTTTTAGCCTTTCGTGTAGCCGCCATACAAATATCCTACCAAAATTTCTTCACATAATTTACGAAACTCACTATAACTCTAGTTATCTTTTAGACACGAATTCGAAATTGTGCACAAATTAGTTTTGAGTAAAAACAAAGTTTAAGTTTACTAGGCAGATAAATCCATTTACTCCTTCTGGTTCCTGCCATATAAAATGTCCTTAAAACATGTGTTCAAGAATATTGGCCGATAGCTTCCGACAGGCTTAAGCTATGGTTTTAAAATTTTGTATGTGCTAATTTGGCAATAGTTGGAGCTAAATGTATGATTGTGAAGAAAATCCTATTAGTCCTTCGAGTGGCTGCCATGCAAATATCTTGTTAAAATATCTTCATTCAATTCACGAAACTCACTATAGCTCAAGAAATCGTTTAGCCACGAAGTTTAAATTTTGTACTTAAGATTTAAGCGAAAAGGAAGTAAGAGTAGCTTCCATACAGAAAAATCCTTGAAAAGACGTGTTCTAGAAAATTTGTCGATGGCTTCACAACCATTTTAGCTGTTTGTTTAAAATTTTGTATACGTTTGTTTTCCAATAGTTGAAGTTAAATGTATATTTATGAAAAAAATCCTATTAGTCCTTCGCGTAACAGCCATACAAATATCCTTTCAAAATGTGTTCACTTAATTTATGGAACTCACTATAACTCAAGTAATCGTTTGGCTGTAAGTTTAGAATTTTGTACAAATTAGTTTTGAGTGAAAACGGGTCAGCGAAACCCTTTAACTTCTTCTGGTACCTTCCATACAAAAAATCCTTAAGATACGTATTCAACAATATTTTCCCATAACTTTTGAACGCGTCAAACTACGAATTTGAAATTTTGTACACATTAATTTGTGGATGGTTCCAAGGAAAGGGATAAATTTATAAAAAATCTTGTGAGTCCTTCCTGCACCTCACATGTGAATGTCCTTCAAAAATGACATTTTATTCCCGATGGCACACCCAGTTCAAGAAATGATTTTAAACATTGATGATATTGCTTTTAAGTTTCAAGTAGTAACTGAATGGAGGTCCTTAATAAGGGACATACAACATGTAAATACGTAATTCTACTATAGCCCCAACTACAATATAAATCGGAGTTCAGTATCATCTAGAGTATTATACGATTGGCTTGCAACCGATCGTGACTGCAGTATGTTTTTTTCATTGATTTATCTTCAAGAAATACCAATTAATTATCCTATCTATGATACTTTTCAATGAAATGCGGTCTTTTTATGTAATTCTTGCCATGAAAATCGTGAAAAATTGCTTTGGTTTGACTTTTTTTTTTACATATTTCAAAACAGAGCAATCACAAAAGCAGAAGCTTGTATGTGAGTGCTATACTATACCATAATAATACATAAATTGTTCAATTGAGAAAAAAAAATATAAAGATACAAATTTTAGTGAGTATACTTTACATATAAATAAACGATTTCTGTCTTCTCTTAAGAACTAGCTTGATGGTTATTATATTTATATAGCAAAAGTTTATAAATTCATAAAAGGAGAAACAAATTTAGAAGCATAAAACGCGAAGCGTAAGCAATGAAAATGATTGGAACAGTAACACATGCAAGTTTCTTTTCTCCTTTTTTCTGTTTCACTCTTCTATTATCATTAGTGTTCCGTCTATGATAAATATTTAGCTAGGTCCCGAAAGCTCGTGTAAATAAAATTTTAATTCTACTTTTATTGTTTATATCATATAGACTTTGCTTTAAAACTAGAGGGAGCTCATTATATAGTCTTGGTCCAAGGATACTTGCATGCCGTGTGGTCAAACTCTTACTGCACTTCATATATAATTAACAAAAATGAAAATTTTTTGAAATTTGATCTACACAGGACCTTCTTTAAGATTTTTTCTAGCATTATATTAATGAAAATGACATGTTAATTATTCAAGAAATAGGCAATATACGTTTAAAAAATCGAATTTACGCATTTTAAAAAATATTCAAGGGCTGTTGTTCTAATAGCATTTTTTCCAAATACAGTTTTGAATTATTTCTTTATACACGACCTGGTTTACATACCAGCTTATAAAGTGTTGTAATTTTATTTTGTTTTTTTTTTTTTTGTTGCCTTTAACGTGAAATATTAGCAAGAAAACCGTCATATATCATCAAAATCGCATTTAACGTACACATGGAGCCTTTAATAACAAAAATTCCCACTTAATAAAGGTATGGAGTTCCACCTTTTTTCATGGCCAAATATATCGTATCTCAGCATACTTTTTTGTGTTTTTAAAACACTCTCTGAAGAAGTTTGCAATGCCAATGAATAGTTCATTCAACTAAATTTTGTTCGAATTGAGTTGGAGGAACATTCTGGAAAAAATATAATGCAGGAAAATACAGAAAAATTTATATTGCAGTCAAAATACCATTTCACCACCAATTGTATACTGCAGGCCCTGGCCCGATTTGGGCTGTCGCGCCATTGATGATGATTACCAATTGTATCGCCGTTTCTTTTCTATTCTTATTACCGGATGATTTCAGAAGTTATTTAATCTTCCGATTCAGAAGCATCTTCAGTAAAGCCCTTACGGCTATTAGTATTACTTTTCCGGGTCTGTTCAGGAGATTCTTTTTAACACACTTCCCTCGATAATTATTCTTCCAGCATCTGTCAAAACTTCACGGTAGATAAATAACGATATTAAACGATTCGTGAAGATAATTGATGTCAGTCAACGACATTTAAAGATTCGTAGAGATATGATAAGGAAATGCAACCAAAATAAATTTATTTAAGGAAAGTTAAAGATATTTAAATAATCGTGAAGATTTAGTAATGTAAAGATAAAGGGCATAAGGCACTCTAAGACCAGAAGCATACGTGGAGTAGAGACCAGAACGCTGGACTTCAAATCATGATGACCGGAGTTCGTGTCTGAGGAACGAAGACATTTATTTCCCTCACTAAAAATTTCTTACTTGTATACAATGATCATTAAAATAATATGAAAAATGTGTTATGTTTACGAATAAAAGTAAATGAACCAAACACGTAATAAATATTTTTTTTTTTGTTTTCTAAATGCTTGGAAAGGTTTATCGATAAAAATAACGATAACGTGTTCTTTTAAAAGCGTCGTCAAGTATCGTTGAAGATTCCTCTTACTCCAGCTCGACTATGGAAATCTGGAAACGACATCGATCTTTAACTCCACCTACGATTATTTCTATATAGAGATCACGTTGACTTAACTGAATACGAAACTTTCAATTTGTATCATACAATACCGTTACCAATACCACATAAAGATCAACGATCTAGTTATGCATACATACAACCACAGCATAATTACATTGCTATCTCTCAGAATAAAAGAAGATATGCACCCTTCAAAAATTTACATCATTGTAAAAGAACAATTCCTGAACATTATGTTTGTAAAAACAACGTTATTTACCCCACAGGTGAAAAATCTATTTTTGAAATAAAACTATTCGTGGCTCAATACAATGATATTCCTAAAGACTGCAACACAAAACTCGTGCTTGAAGAAATAGAAGTCATTCATCCTCTGAAATTCAATCAATGGATTTTAATATCGTCAACATCTACGCCATTGACGGTATTATGCGACTCAATTGAACAAGTAATAGATCGAAATATTATCGGGACAAACATTCTAACGTTAAATAGCTCATGTGAAGCATATTTAGACTGGAATAGACTAATTCCTAGCCACACACTAACAAGCGAATTTCATTCTGTATTGCCAACAGTAGATATCATCCAGGATGATTGTTGTAACAAAAACAAATTAAATATCTCTCCAGAATACACGAAATTACTCCCAATATCTTTGAAGAACATTAATCTAGACGATCTTAATATCGCAATTCATAATTTAAATCAATTAAATAACAACATTGAAGAAGCAGAAAATCGTCCTAATTTGATATTATATCCTTCCATATTCACTACTATTTTATATTGTACAACAGGGTATTTGTTTACTTCGCGATTTCATTCGCGGTTCATATTTCTGCAAAGATTTTGTTTTGCTAAAGACCGCACATGCCACATAAATAATAGCTATGAAACTAGTGGACCAGGAATTCCACTAACCAAATTTTTCTATTTATTTCATGTGTGTATGAATTACGATTAATCTTTTTAACGTTTCGTTCGCAATCGCTGACATATTAGCACTTCTCTTTCACTCAATTTTAAAAGATAATTGGTCTGTTCTATTTGACGGGTGTAGTGTACACCTTCTACACTTTTTGCACTGGCTCTCGTGCTAGTGCAAGAAAGTGTAAAAGGGAGTGGCGGGGAAGGAACAAGAACACTATTTGAGGTTGAGTTTGTGTCATTGATTTGACGTCAAAGGCTGTTTAGGAAATCGAGTGCAAGAAAGTGCAACTTACACTGGGCAAAAGGAACAAGCCTAATATGTTTTTTTTTTTGCCTGCACTTTCTACATTTTTCACACTTCTTACACTTTCGCTGTGTGACGTCAGAGGTTCTTTTTATCGAGTGTGTACTTAGTGTACACTTTTGTACACCGGGTCGGGAGCAGGCGTAAGTTCTTCTTCCTTACTTTCTGTCAAAATTGATGGATGTATGCAGATAAAATTGACTTTTTAATTTTATGAAACTACTGCTTGAAATTTTCGCTGTCACGTTTCTACACTAAAGAGCCGTACAGAACAATCGCAATCGCAGTCGGATTTAAATGTCAAAATGTCGCAACGAGATTTATCGCTGTAAGTCGCAAGTAAACATCGCATGAATACAATGACCGAATTGAGTCGTAGTTCTATTTGTGTCAATATTCAAAGCGAAATTGATATGGACGCGAAAATCAGTAAATTGCTTTTAATTCTCATCGAAAACCCTTGCATTTTCCATTTTATTACTTTCTTCTTTATATAATACAGTGCGTTTTAGATTATTATAATGCCATATCTACATTTCGATCCGATCACTTGCGATCATTTTAAAACATTGCGACCTGACCTGGGATTCTCTCCGACTCATAGCGTTCATTCTGTTAAGCTACATGCAACCACATTCATTTGAAACTGTTTGTTTTTCCTTCTGTTATTTTGACACTCCAATCCGATTGCGATTACATTCATTCTGTACGGTTTTTTTTTTGCGTAATCTGCACCCTACACTTTCAGGGTAAAGTGTAAGCCACACTAAAGTAAACATTTCCCTAGAAAAAGAACATATCAAATACGTAGCCCTGTGCAAATGCAAAAATGCAAACTTTTAATCAGCATTCAACAATAATACTTGACAGATTGAACGTAATTCCGATAGACGTGGATCAATGTTAAATCTCATTAATCATTCAATCCGAGTGATTATTTCATGACATGATTTCTTGAATTTTTACATGTTTAACTTTATTTCTAATTGAACCTTGAGGGGTTTCATACATTCGTTGTCGAAATACTGAAATCAAAGAACACTCACTCTGAAGTCCGTGTTTTTATATGAGTTTTTTTATTGATTTTGTGATAATAAATCAATTTTATATAAATACTTCTTCACTACCACTTTTTCTGACTTTATAATAATTTCATAACTTTGATTTTGAAATGGAGTTTGAAATTTATTGTTATTTTCTTTTCAAATTTCTTTTAAATTTTCAAATTTCTTTTAAATTTTTAAATTTCTCTTAAATTTTTATTAAATTTCATTTTAGTTTTCTTTCTTTCTCTTTTAACTTTGTATTGTTTATTAAAATTTTGTAATATTGTAATTATATAAGAATTATCTCAGTTGTAATCTAATATTTAGTTCATTATTAACTATTAACTTTTTCGTGAATTCGCTTAGGCCCGGTACTTTAAATTTTTTAGGTTATCAACAGAGAACTGTCAGTAAAATATAAGCAGAAGTTAACTAAAACATGAAGTATGGGTTTACTGGAAACTAACTTTTTCTAACACTTTGTAGGTTATTTGATATTGAAATACGGAAAACTATTTTAACTATCAGTTAACTAAAACCACTCGCATTAACTTTATATTGAAATACCAGACCTAAATCTAACAATATTTTAACTTCACTTTTATCTACTTTTAAGCCTTGTGTCCTTTCCATGAATTTCTTTATTTAAGATAATAATATCATTTTTTTACTCTTTCATACCATTAATACCAATTTAATTGTAAACATCCTTTATAATTGTATTTGTATCGTAATTACTTCTATTAATATTGAATTGTCTGTCTTAACCACTTTATAAAAAAATAAAAAAAATGGTTTAATTATTTTGTTTGCGATAAACCTTGACAAATACTGTTGTTTTGCTACTTTAGTCTGATATTTTGGGCTGGTTCAATATTAGATTCATATATTGAATTTTTGGACTTTGTATCATCCGATCCCATATCTGCTGCAGATGAGTACGTAACTGTTGAGCGCTATATTTGGGCTACAAGTTATCGAGCCGGTTAGTAGTATCTCTTATTTTTTCGGTAGTATCTTAACTTTTCGATTGATATGTTCTTTCTACTGGGAAGCAATTATGTAGATGCCAACACAGTTGACCATACCAGACAGTGAACTTTTTTCTGTAGAGAAGCTCTGTTATATTAGTAAGAATGAGCTGTCACTTTATAAGAGTGGTGCGACCAACGTTACGACTTTTGTGCGCTGACACATCTATTAAACCGATAAATCGAAGTATTCATATCTATGTAATTAAGTTTTATTAAATAAGCTGATAAATACTTCAATATGTCTGGATTTGACGAGAACCCATTTGGAGAACCAATGCTGGACAATCCGTTCGCGGTATGCGTGTATAATGTGATGTGTGTGATTAGCAATATTTTAGATTTTGTTGTTCCAGGATCCTGCTGTGCAGAAGGCTGCTAGGAGCGCAGTACAGGCTCAAAATAGCTTGGAGGATTATAATCCGTTTGAAGTAGATAGCAAGATACAGCCGAGTTCTTCTGCTAATAGTGCATTATCAGTTCCCAATTCATCAGCGCAGAATGTAGCTGTAAATGCTTCTAGTGTACCGGCGTTCACAAAGGCATTACCACAAATATCTACAGAAGAGTTACAGGTATTTTTCTGATCAATCTTGGTACTTCTAAATTAATGTAATTTATAAGACTCTATTATTAGTGTCTATTATGCGGGTGTAGTGTAGTACCCTGATATAAAGTTTTAGGTCGTTTCTCAATTCCTTGCTTAAGTCTACGTCTAGTTATTACAGTTATGACGTCAGACCTAGCAAAAGCGTGTCTTGATTTCTGTTGGTTTGTGTCTTGGCTATCAGTCAATCGAAAGCTTGTATTACACTGTATGACCACTTGGTCAAACAGTGTAATACAAGCTTAAGCTAGTATTACACTGTATGACCAATTGGTCAAATTGCAGTAATATGCAATGCGAAGTAGGCGAATACAAATACATCTCACAGTGAGATTTATTTGTATTCGCATTGCATATTACTGCAATTTGACAGCGTGGTCATACAGTGTAATACAAGCTTAATGAAACGTCAAAATATTCAAATTTTTGATTTTTGCAGTGTCAAATAAGCATCAGCTGATCCATTTCGAGCTTTTTCTAAACTGTTATAATAGCAATGCTATGCTGTGACGTCAACATAGACGTAGACGTAGACTTAGCAAGGAATTGAGAAACGACCTTAATAACTATTAAAAATGCACTTTTCTCTCAATCTCTTTTGAAACGAATTTGGATGTAGTATTATTTGGTTGATTGGTTAAAATCCTTCTAGAAAAATGTATCTAACTAGGCCCCAGACACGAACCACCTTCATAAAATTTACAAATATTTTCTCTGAACTGAACTTTTAATCAAATACATACAGTTGCTCACATAATTATTGGGTCAAGACAAAAACAATAGGTGCGTTTTTTCAACTGGATCAGATCAAATTGAAAAAAACGATATGGATCATCCCAAAAGCTACTTTTTTAGGGTTAACAATGCTGTTTGTAAATGCCTCTGATAAACTGTCAGCTGTCCAGGCGGCAAAGTTTCACCTCTGTGAACTTAGCACCCCACTTTAACCCAATTGAATAAAAAAATTGTTTTCGGGTGGAGCTTTGTTTGTACTTGATTGTACCGAAAGAAATTTCGTTTGTACCTCCAAGGGAACGGAGAAAAAAATGCTCCGTGTGAACTTAGCACCCGACTTGCACCAAATTAACTGAAATTTTTTATTCAGATAGTACCCCGTCTGTAAATGATTGTACCGAAAACGATTTTTTTTTTTTTTAAATGAAAAAATAAAAAAAAATAATTAAAATTTTTTTTTTAAAAAAAAAAAAAAGGACGGCAAACTATTGTAAATTGCTTCTATTTGATTGTACTTTCAATCGATTTTAAAATACTTTAAAATTTACATCAAAAACTAGCTATCTAAACCAACCAATCCTTCACACAAAGAGTAAAATAATTAGAACGACAACACTATATAAATCGATGACCGGAGTATGATCGATTTTCAAAATTTGAAAAACCAAAGATGCAAATATATGCTATAGGTACCGTAGTTGATTGTACCTCCAAGAAATTTTAAGAAATATTAATTTTTCCATCAAAAAATAACAATCTAAATCAGCCAATAATTCACACTCAGAAATAAATAATTCGAAAGACGATCCTTCGACAACACATTATAAGTCGGCATAGTATAGACCGATTCTCAAAATTCGAAAAACCAAAGATGCAAATATATGCTATAGATACCGTAGTTGATTGTACTTCCAAGAAATTTTAAGAAATATTAATTTTTCCATCAAAAAATAACATTCTAAATCAGCCAATAATTCACACTCAGAGAGAAATAATTCGAAAGACGATCCTTCGACAACACATTATAAGTCGGCATAGTATAGACCGATTTTCAAAATTCGAAAAACCAAAGATGCAAATATATGCTATAGATACCGTAGTTGATTGTACCTCCAAGAAATTTTGAGAAATATTAATTTTTCCATCAAAAAATAACATTCTAAATCAGCCAATAATTCACACTCAGATAGAAATAATTCGAAAGACGATCCTTCGACAACACATTATAAGTCGGCATAGTATAGACCGATTCTCAAAATTCGAAAAACCAAAGATGCAAATATATGCTATAGGTACCGTAGTTGATTGTACCTCCAAGAAATTTTAAGAAATATTAATTTTTCCATCAAAAAATAGCATTCTAAATCAGCCAATAATTCACACTCAGAGAAAAATAATTCGAAAGACGATTCTTCGACAACACATTATAAGTCGGCATAGTATAGACCGATTTTCAAAATTCGAAAAACCAAAGATGCAAATATATGCTATAGATACCGTAGTTGATTGTACCTCCAAGAAATTTTAAGAAATATTAATTTTTCCATCAAAAAATAACATTCTAAATCAGCCAATAATTCACACTCAGAGAGAAATAATTCGAAAGATGATCCTTCGACAACACATTATAAGTCGGCATAGTATAGACCGATTTTCAAAATTCGAAAAACCAAAGATGCAAATATATGCTATAGATACCGTAGTTGATTGTACCTCCAAGAAATTTTAAGAAATATTAATTTTTCCATCAAAAAATAACATTCTAAATCAGCCAATAATTCACACTCAGAGAGAAATAATTCGAAAGACGATCCTTCGACAACACATTATAAGTCGGCATAGTATAGACCGATTTTCAAAATTCGAAAAACCAAAGATGCAAATATATGCTATAGACACCGTAGTTGATTGTACCTCCAAGAAATTTTAAGAAATATTAATTTTTCCATCAAAAAATAACATTCTAAAACAGCCAATAATTCACACTCAGAGAAAAATAATTCGAAAGACGATTCTTCGACAACACATTATAAGTCGGCATAGTATAGACCGATTTTCAAAATTCGAAAAACCAAAGATGCAAATATATGCTATAGATACCGTAGTTGATTGTACCTCCAAGAAATTTTAAGAAATATTAATTTTTCCATCAAAAAATAACATTCTAAATCAGCCAATAATTCACACTCAGAGAGAAATAATTCGAAAGACGATCCTTCGACAACACATTATAAGTCGGCATAGTATAGACCGATTCTCAAAATTCGAAAAACCAAAGATGCAAATATATGCTATAGATACCGTAGTTGATTGTACCTCCAAGAAATTTTAAGAAATATTAATTTTTCCATCAAAAAATAGCATTCTAAATCAGCCAATAATTCACACTCAGAGAAAAATAATTCGAAAGACGATTCTTCGACAACACATTATAAGTCGGCATAGTATAGACCGATTTTCAAAATTCGAAAAACCAAAGATGCAAATATATGCTATAGATACCGTAGTTGATTGTACCTCCAAGAAATCTTAAGAAATATTAATTTTTCCATCAAAAAATAACATTCTAAATCAGCCAATAATTCACACTCAGAGAGAAATAATTTGAAAGACGATCCTTCGACAACACGTTATAAGTCGGCATAGTATAGACCGATTTTCAAAATTCGAAAAATCAAAGATGCAAATATATGCTATAGATACCGTAGTTGATTGTACCTCCAAGAAATTTTAAGAAATATTAATTTTTCCATCAAAAAATAACATTCTAAATCAGCCAATAATTCACACTCAGAGAGAAATAATTCGAAAGACGATCCTTCGACAACACATTATAAGTCGGCATAGTATAGACCGATTCTCAAAATTCGAAAAACCAAAGATGCAAATATATGCTATAGATACCGTAGTTGATTGTACCTCCAAGAAATTTTAAGAAATATTAATTTTTCCATCAAAAAATAACATTCTAAATCAGCCAATAATTCACACTCAGAGTGAAATAATTCGAAAGACGATTCTTCGACAACACATTATAAGTCGGCATAGTATAGACCAATTTTCAAAATTCGAAAAACCAAAGATGCAAATATATGCTATAGATACCGTAGTTGATTGTACCTCCAAGAAATTTTAAGAAATATTAATTTTTCCATCAAAAAATAGCATTCTAAATCAGCCAATAATTCACACTCAGAGAAAAATAATTCGAAAGACGATTCTTCGACAACACATTATAAGTCGGCATAGTATAGACCGATTTTCAAAATTTGAAAAACCAAAGATGCAAATATATGCTATAGATACCGTAGCTGATTGTACCACCAAGAAATTTTAAGAAATATTAATTTTTCCATCACAAAATAACATTCTAAATCAGCCAATAATTCACACTCAGAAATAAATAATTCGAAAGACGATTCTTCGACAACACATTTTAAGTCGGCATAGTATAGACCGATTTTCAAAATTCGAAAAACCAAAGATGCAAATATATGCTATAGATACCGTAGCTGATTGTACCACCAAGAAATTTTAAGAAATATTAATTTTTCCATCAAAAAATAACATTCTAAATCAGCCAATAATTCACACTCAGAGTGAAATAATTCGAAAGACCATCCTCCGACAACAATTTGTGAATCGATGGCCGGACTACATGTCGATTTTCAAAATTCGAAAAACCAAAGATGCAAATATATGCTATAGATACCGCAATTGATTGTACCTCCAAGAAATTTTAAGAAATATTAATTTTTCCGCCAAAAAATAACAATCTAAGTCACCCAATAATTCACACTCAGAGGAAAGTAATTCGAAAGACGATCCTTCGACAACACATTATTAATCGATAAGCGGAGTACATGCGATTTCAAAATTCGAAAAACCAAAGATGCAAATATATGCTATAGATACCGCAATTGATTGTACCTCCAAGAAATTTTAAGAAATATGAATTTTTCCATCAAAAAATATCAATCTAAATCAGCCAATAATTCACACTCAGAGAAAAATAGTTCGAAAGCCTATCCTCCGACAACACATTATAAATCGATAAGCGGAGTATTCTAGATTGGAAAAACTAAAGATGCTAACATATTCTATAGGAACGAAATTTGATTGTACCTTCAAGAAATTTTAGGAAATATTAATTTTTCGGTCGAAACATAACAATATAAATCATCCAATTATTCACCCTCAGAGAAAAATAATTCGAAAGATGATCCTTCGACAACACATTATAAATCGATGAGGGATATCATTATTTAAAAACTGTAATATTTTCAGAATAATAATCCGAAATTGGAACATAAAATTTTTGGTTTTCCACCTTTTTACCTATGAATGAATTCCATTTGTCTTTCTAAAGGAGTAATTCCTGAGTTTCAAGAATGAAATGTGTACCTACGGACCGTGTCTATTTATTTTAATTAGACCCTTTTTTAAACAAGGTATTGTTCATTTCTTAAATATAAGTTTCTGTGAATGGAAATGTCGGATCTTAAAATCGAATCCTATACAGAAAATATATACCTCTTTCAAGAAAGTTTAAGGGCCCACATTTTAGACGGTACCTGAATGGAATACGTTTTTGTTATTTCATCCCGACTACACTTGCTGTATTGGGGGTCAAAAAGTTGCAGAGTAAATTTTGATATTTCGCAAGAAATTAGGCTGAAGTGAAATTGCAGCCTAACTCTTTAAGCATAGGGGTTTACTTTTCATTTGCATAAAATATGATTCAAATTTCATACAAATATGAATGATTTTTCTCTGAGGGCTAATTATTGGCTTCGACAACACATTATAAATCGATAAGCAGAGTACATGCCACTTTCAAATTCGAAAAACCAAAAATGCAAATATATGCTATAGATACCGCAATTGATTGTACCTCCAAGAAATTTTAGGAAATATTAATTTTTCCATCAAAAAATAACAATCTAAATCAGCCAATAATTGGCTTATTGAGTTATTGGCTGATTTAGATTATTATGTTTTGATGGAAAAATTAATATTTCTTAAAATTTCTTGGAGGTACAATCAATTGCGGTATCTATAGCATATATTTGCATCTTTGGTTTTTCGAATTTTGAAAATCGACCTATAGTCCGGCCATCGATTCACAAATTGTTGTCGGAGGATCGTCTTTCGAATTATTTTCCTCTGAGGGAGAATTATTGGCTGATTTGGATTGTTATTTTTTGGCGGAAAAATTAATATTTCTTAAAATTTCTTGGAGGTACAATCAATTGCGGTATCTATAGCATATATTTGCATCTTTCGTTTTTCGAATTTTGAAAATCGACCTTTAGTCCGGCCATCGATTCACAAATTGCTGTGGGAGGATCGTCTTTCGAATTACTTTCCTCTGAGTGTGAATTATTGGCTGATTTAGATTGTTATTTTTTGATGGAAAAATTAATATTTCCTAAAATTTCTTGGAGGTACAATCAATTGCGGTATCTATAGCATATAATTGCATCTTTGGTTTTTCGAATTTTGAAAATCGGTCTATACTATGCCGACTTATAATGTGTTGTCGAAGGATTGTCTTTCGAATTATTTCTCTCTGAGTGTGAATTATTGGCTGATTTAGAATGTTATTTTTTGATGGAAAAATTAATATTTCTTAAAATTTCTTGGAGGTACAATCAACTACGGTACCTATAGCATATATTTACATCTTTGGTTTTTCGATTTTTGAGAATCGGTCTATACTATGCCGACTTATAATGTGTTGTCGAAGGATCGTCTTTCGAATTATTTATTTCTGAGTGTGAATTATAGGCTGATTTAGATTGTTATTTTTTGATGGAAAAATTAATATTTCTTAAAATTTCTTGGAGGTACAATCAACTACGGTATCTATAGCATATATTTGCATCTTTGATTTTTCGAATTTTGAAAATCGGTCTATACTATGCCGACTTAAAATGTGTTGTCGAAGAATCGTCTTTCGAATTATTTATTTCTGAGTGTGAATTATTGGCTGATTTAGAATGTTATTTTTTGATGGAAAAACTAATATTTCTTAAAATTTCTTGGAGGTACAATCAACTACGGTTCCTATAGCATATATTTGCATCTTTGGTTTTTCGAATTTTGAAAATCGGTCTATACTATGCCGACTTATAATGTGTTGTCGAAGAATCGTCTTTCGAATTATTTCTCTCTGAGTGTGAATTATTGGCTGATTTAGAATGTTATTTTTTGATGGAAAAATTAATATTTCTTAAAATTTCTTGGAGGTACAATCAACTACGGTATCTATAGCATATATTTGCATCTTTGGTTTTTCGAATTTTGAGAATCGGTCTATACTATGCCGACTTATAATGTGTTGTCGAAGGATCGTCTTTCGAATTATTTATTTCTGAGTGTGAATTATTGGCTGATTTAGATTGTTATTTTTTGATGGAAAAACTAATATTTCTTAAAATTTCTTGGAGGTACAATCAACTACGGTATCTATAGCATATATTTGCATCTTTGGTTTTTCGAATTTTGAGAATCGGTCTATACTATGCCGACTTATAATGTGTTGTCGAAGGATCGTCTTTCGAATTATTTATTTCTGAGTGTGAATTATTGGCTGATTTAGATTGTTATTTTTTGATGGAAAAACTAATATTTCTTAAAATTTCTTGGAGGTACAATCAACTACGGTTCCTATAGCATATATTTGCATCTTTGGTTTTTCGAATTTTGAAAATCGGTCTATACTATGCCGACTTATAATGTGTTGTCGAAGAATCGTCTTTCGAATTATTTCTCTCTGAGTGTGAATTATTGGCTGATTTAGAATGTTATTTTTTGATGGAAAAATTAATATTTCTTAAAATTTCTTGGAGGTACAATCAACTACGGTATCTATAGCATATATTTGCATCTTTGGTTTTTCGAATTTTGAGAATCGGTCTATACTATGCCGACTTATAATGTGTTGTCGAAGGATCGTCTTTCGAATTATTTATTTCTGAGTGTGAATTATTGGCTGATTTAGATTGTTATTTTTTGATGGAAAAATTAATATTTCTTAAAATTTCTTGGAGGTACAATCAACTACGGTATCTATAGCATATATTTGCATCTTTGGTTTTTCGAATTTTGAGAATCGGTCTATACTATGCCGACTTATAATGTGTTGTCGAAGGATCGTCTTTCGAATTATTTATTTCTGAGTGTGAATTATAGGCTGATTTAGATTGTTATTTTTTGATGGAAAAATTAATATTTCTTAAAATTTCTTGGAGGTACAATCAACTACGGTATCTATAGCATATATTTGCATCTTTGGTTTTTCGAATTTTGAGAATCGGTCTATACTATGCCGACTTATAATGTGTTGTCGAAGGATCGTCTTTCGAATTATTTATTTCTGAGTGTGAATTATTGGCTGATTTAGATTGTTATTTTTTGATGGAAAAATTAATATTTCTTAAAATTTCTTGGAGGTACAATCAACTACGGTATCTATAGCATATATTTGCATCTTTGGTTTTTCGAATTTTGAGAATCGGTCTATACTATGCCGACTTATAATGTGTTGTCGAAGGATCGTCTTTCGAATTATTTATTTCTGAGTGTGAATTATTGGCTGATTTAGATTGTTATTTTTTGATGGAAAAATTAATATTTCTTAAAATTTCTTGGAGGTACAATCAACTACGGTACCTATAGCATATATTTGCATCTTTGGTTTTTCAAATTTTGAAAATCGATCATACTCCGGTCATCGATTTATATAGTGTTGTCGTTCTAATTATTTTACTCTTTGTGTGAAGGATTGGTTGGTTTAGATAGCTAGTTTTTGATGTAAATTTTAAAGTATTTTAAAATCGATTGAAGGTACAATCAAATAGAAGCAATTTACAATAGTTTGCCGTCCTTTTTTTTTTTTTTTTTTAAAAAAAAAATTTTAATTATTTTTTTTATTATTTTATTAAAAAAAAAAAAAATCATTTTCGGTACAATCATTTACAGACGGGGTACTATCTGAATAAAAAATTTCAGTTAATTTGGTGCAAGTCGGGTGCTAAGTTCACACGGAGCATTTTTTTCTCCGTTCCCTTGGAGGTACAAACGAAATTTTTTTCGGTACAATCAAGTACAAACAAAGCTCCACCCGAAAACAATTTTTTTATTCAATTGGGTTAAAGTGGGGTGCTAAGTTCACAGAGGTCAAAGTTTCGCATACTATACGACGAAACGGTACTGTACAAAGGTCATACCATGGATGTAGTAGTATAACTGGATCGGCAGTAAGCGAAATTTTGCCTAATAGGTTCTGGTTGTGTGAGTTGTCTATTTACGTTAGTGTAAGTGTATTGGGGGGGGGGGGGGCTACAAAATAGAAAACACGTACTGTACCCGGGAAATTTTTTTGGTCCGACGCTGTGGTGAAAACAATTGTCAGAAATGATTGTCATAACCCGTACAAATTTTTTTTGAAAGATGGGAACAACTGTCAGAAACGAATTAGTCTCACATATAGGAATTTTATGCAATCAGCCGATCCAGTTATACTAATACATCCATGGGTCATACAAACAACACCTTTTTCAATAATTTTCTACATTCTGTCTCTATCTTACACATGGACTTGCATTTCCGTACAAAATCCATTAAGTTACAACGACTTTTTGATGAGCATATTCTGCCTGTTGGGTGCAAATATCTGCTACAAATTGAACTTAGTGCTAGATCGCATGGCGCCATCTGTTAAATTGCTAAAATAGTTGACATTTAAATAAGCGTTAAAAGCACAAAATTGATCACTGATCCCATTTTGGATCATCTCTTTGTTGTTGTTTTCAATGCAAAATGAATGATCTTGATATTGATCAAATTGAAAAAAACGCACCTTATGTTTGGAACAAAATTAGACTGAAACGGGGAGAAAATCAAAAAAAATAATTTTTATTTGTTATTGTCTACTATATGTATACTCATTAAAACAAGTGTTTTTTCAAAATATATATTACGCAAATATATGAAATAAATAAAAACAATTCAAATAAATGAAATTTAACATCACTTAATTATTGGGTCAAAAGATTTTTTTTTATTCTTTTTCATTTAAACTGCTAAATTAATATTTGGTAGGATCAGGGGCGGATCCAGAATTTGCTGTTGGGGGGGGGGGGCGAATTTTGGTTTAATTTGAATCTTTTGTTTTATCAAGTTTTGTGTGATTTTAGCTACATAGCACTTAGCAAAAAAGGTCATCCGATGACGGGATCATATTGTTTTCATCGCCAAAAATGTGGCCTTACCATCTCCGATTCTTTAATAAATTTTTGTTCTTGAAGATCTAGTGAAAAAAGTAATGGAAATTCAATTTTTTTTTCTATTCATTTTTTAACTAACAAAAACAACAACAACCTTTGAAATAAGCCCTACTTGATTATCAAAGGATAAAATTTACCAGAGATATGAATTTTCAAAGAGAAATGGGAAATCTTTACTATAACTAACAAAAAAATAAGATAGAAACAAAAAATTTAAATCATGTTTTTTCACTAATTCTTCGAGTACACAAATTTTAAAATAATCGGAGACGATAAGGTCACATTTTCAGCGATTCTTGATTAAATGACCCTTTTTCTTTAAAATAATTGGGAACCACTATAATCTTCTTCGATTTTTTTTACCCCGATCCCATTGAGATCCCAAGTTAAGTTTTTAGTTTGTTTCGAAAAACAGTATAACCCACAAAATATAAAAATAAAAAAAAACCGTTTTGAGATATTCAAGGATAAAGAACAAAGTATTTATGTTAAAAATTGGAAGGATAATTTTTATTGCGACAACCCTCCCCTTTAAAATAAGCCATATTTTATTATTCTACGATAAACATTACCGGAAATATGCATTTCCAAAAACGACTCGGCCACCATTTTTTCTGAAACTTTAACATACTACATCTAACAAAAAACATAGTAACGATCAGATGCTAGCCAATCCTATGATACTCTAGAAAATACTTAACTCAGATTTATATTGTAAAATGGGGGTAACGTAGAATTACGTGTGTGCATGTTGTATGATTGCTGCTCAAAACGAAAAGTCAATAATTTAATTTCATATCCTGAACTGGGTAAGTCATCGAAAAAAAAAATTCATTTTGATAGACTTTCACATGGAAGGTGTAGGAAGGACTCACTCGATTTCTTATAAATTTATCCTCTTCTTTGGAACCATTCAAAAATTAACGTGTACAAAATTTCAAATTCGTAACTTGACGCGTTCAAAATTTATCGGAAAATATTGTTGAACACGTGTCTTAAGGATGTTTGTATGGAAGGTACCAGAAGTGGTAAAGGAATTTCGCTCAGTATTTCACTACTCGATCTTTGTTTTCACTCAAAACTAATTTGTACAAAATTCTAAATTCGTAGCTAAAGGATAACTTGAGTTATAGTGAGTTCCGTAAATTGAGTGTAGACATATTCACATGATATATGTATAGCAGTTACACGAAGGACTAATAGGATTATTTTCATAATCATACATTTAGCTCCAACTATTGAAGAACCAACGTACACAAAATTTCAAAGTCGTAGCTTTAAGCGTTCCGAAGTTATTGTTAAATATTCTTGAACACGGTATTTAGGTCGTTTCTCAATTCCTTGGCTAAGTCTACGTCTAATTAGGTGCGTTTTCTCAACTGGATCAGATCATAAATGAAAAAAAACGCTGTGAGTTGATCCAAACAAATCAATCTAAACGGTTGGCATTCCTGTATGAAATGTCATGTATTTGTGTCAGCTGTCTGTCAAATATTTATTGATATTTTCTTGGCAGATAAAATAGTGAACAAGAAACACAATACAAAACAAAACAAAATTACTATGTATTGAACCGATACTGTGCAGATATTTGCGAATATTCTTTAATAAATACGGAAAACATTTATTGACGTTTGACAAATGTCAATTATCAGCTGTCGTTGCAGTTGAGTTGCAGGGCGACAACTGTGCAAATGCGAAAATTTTGTTGAATTCAGAAGCAGCTTTAGTAATCCCAATTGTGATCCTATTTTGATTTTGGATCATCTCAATTGTTGTTTTCAATGTAAAACGAATGATCTTGATCATGATCCAGTTGAAAAAAACACACCTATTGTAACAGTTATGACGTCGGAACTAGCAAAGTAGTGTCTTGATTCCTTGATGGTTTGTGTCTTGGCTATCAGTCAATCTAAGCAAACGTAAACAAATTGAAATTTTTCTATGGAATTTATTTAATTTTTGATTTTTCAAGTGTCAAATAAGTATCAGCTGATCCATTTTGACGGTTTATCCAAACTTTTTGTAAACTGTTATAATAGCAATGCTATGCTGTGACGTCAACATAGACGTAGAAGTAGACTTAGCAAGGAATTGAGAAATGACCTTAAGGACATTTTGTATGGCAGCTACCCGAACGAACTTATCCTTACAAATTCAACCAAACATCCAGATTCAAAATTTGACAATTCTAGGTCTAGGTCAGGGGTCCGCAACCTGCGGCTCGCGAGCCGCATGCAGCTCTTTCTTGTCAAGTTGCGGCTCTCCAGTTCCATATTAATAATTATATTATGTTGTTTTCAAAATTAAAGGAATATTAAACTGCCAAAAAATTTACTGCTAACATGTCAAAAACACTTAACAAAGAACAGTGAGAATAGGTGGAGTAGAGAAGAGATGGACAGCTAGTTGACAGCCGCTTCGGCACCAGACCCAGCCCACAGCCGTGCTGTGGCCTGCCCCGTGGCGAGGGCTCAATGCCGGCGACTGCTGCCGTCACTGTGTGGCAAGTTCACAGAACTCAAGGGCAACATAGTAGAGTTGGACGTCCAGAAAAGCATGCACTTCATCCTGCACAAGTAGACAGCTTTAAGGGGCTATGCCACTCTAGAGTTTTGGGGAAATCGATTTATTTTTTATTATTTTAAATGGTCCCCTAGAACTCAAAAATGCTGTCCCAAAAGATTATGACCAATAAAAGTATCTAAGAACTCGGTTTTCGAATTTTAGTATAAGGCATATTGCAAAATTACTCATGTTTTTCTATATACATACTGAAAACTTCAAACGCGTTTATCTCGAAACAACATTTTTCAAGCTGGCCGCAAACATAACTCAGACAATTTTTAACCGATTCACTTGAAATTTTTAGTATATCTTTAAAACTATATTGTCCATCAGAGTACGTAGGATTTTTTTTTTAATTGCATAGTTCATTTGTTAATAACAATTTTCTGACGATTTTTTAGGCAAATTTCACACCTTTCACTTTAGAAGTGCGCCATTTGGCTAAAAATCAAAATATCGAAAAAATCTTACGTACTCTTGTGGCTGTTGTTATATGTAATCGAAATAAATTTATTAGCTTATTATAATTCAAAAAGTACAGGCACTAGGTGTCCGGCCATGGACCCTTGAAAAACGGAGACGTCATCTCAAAAATGCCACACAGCCGCCATTTTGAATTTAATCTTTAAAAAAAAAAATTACTGTACATAGTCAATAACATGTATTATAAATATCCATTTTTGCAAAATTAATTTATTTTGTAGTTTTTCTAAAAAAAAAAAAATCCAAAAAAGGCCTATTTTTTCAGCCTCTAGAGTGGCATAACCCCTTAAAAGAAATATCGCGAGTTGATGCACTAATATTGGGTTTGAGAAAACATTTCGTGGCGTTTTTTTTCTAATAAATGGCGTCAATTGCAAATATCTCAGAAAACACAGTTCGCAGCGACATCGTATCATTGCGAATGGAAATGTGATAGTTCGAGTGTTACTGGGAGTGTATAAACATTGAAATTGATGCAGTTTTAAAGTTTGTTTGAGTTTGAAAATGAAGAAAAGTAATGAAAAATTTCGCTATAGTTTGCAAAATTGTTATGACAAATGGAAGAACGCTTCGTAGTCTGGGTGGCTTCGTGGCTAGAGCACTTACCTTCGGTGCACCTAGTACCAGGTTCGAATCTGCTTGGCGACAAGTAATTTTTGAGAATGGGTTTGGGTGCCGGACTAGTTCTCAAAGCTATAAATGAGTATGCGACTTAAAATCGGGATAATAATCACGGACGAGCTTATAGCTGACCACTTCACCTCCTAGTGTTCCCTTGGTCTCGTAATGAAGTAACTCTAGCATTACTTCAAGGCCTAGGCCTGATTTGAGCTGTTGCACCATTGTTTATTATTAGGAACGCTGCGCAGGCTTGTGAAAAAATCTGTGCTGTGTATGGTGAAGATACGCTATCAAAATCTGTTGCGCGGAAATGGTTCGTTCTCTTTCGTTCTGGTAATTTTGATGTGAAAGATATCTGCAGTGTTGCTATGGAGCTATTTAATGGTGAGCCATTACAAGCATTCGCAAAGCCAGAGTTGACGCCGAATAAGGTAATGCTGTATGTATGTATGGTGAAACTGGAATAGAATCGTTGATTCACAAATCTATTGTGATCAACTAGAAAGATTAAGCCAGCCAATTGAAAGAAAACATCTTGAATTGAATAATAGGAAAGGTGCTGTCTTCCATCTTTACAACGCCCGACCACATACTTCTTTGATGACCCGTAAAAAATTGCGAGATCTTGGTTGGGAAGTTTTGATGTATCCACCATGTAGTCCAGACATAGCACCCTCAGATTAGCACTTGTTCCGATCTCTGCAGAACTCACTGAATGGAGTGAAGATGCTTTCAAAAGAAGCCTGTGAAAACCACTCGATTCAGATTTTCAACCAGAAACCACAGAAGTTCTTCACCGATGGTATCATGGCTCTACACGAAAAATGGCGAAAGATTGTCGATAATAAAGGAGTATATTTTGTTTAAATAAATTTATTTTCACACTATAAGAAAACAACTTGAATTTCACTAAACAAAAACGCCACGAGCTTTATTCCAAGACCCAATATTTGACGCATGGAATAGTTTTCTATCTTCGGGTCAACATATTCGTGCGAACAAGCGTTCTCTTTCACGAATATAATAAAAAAAAGCTAACTATCAACTTGAAACTGAAATGAAGAAGTTATGAGCCAGATTTAACCAAATTTTTAAAAGGCATGCAAGGACAATGCTTCCATTGATGTAACTTTTGTAACTATCTATTATTCAATAATTAAAGTTATATTAGGCATTTGTTTACTACTTTTATTATCCATCAGAGCTAGCTAAAGCACTTTAATATGTTTTGTGCAAAACATTTGTGTGATTTTATATGAATAAATATTACTTCATTAATAAAGCTATTTATTTTAAATCAAAAATCAAATTTATATACCTAATCCTAATCAAATACCAAAATGTTAAATCAAAAATGTTAGTGGCTCTTTAAAAACTGAGAAGTTTTGTAAATTGTAACTTTTGGCTCTTCCGTCTCAAAAGTTTGCCGACCCCTGGTCATTATGATAACGGACAGACTGACGGACGGACGGACGTCAGGAGGATTTAAAGTTCTTGGCCACAAATAAACAAAACATAATATATAACTTTTTCGTCCGAGGCTCGTTTCTATGCATTACAAACTTTTAGGCTGGATTAAACTTAAAATATTTTATTTGATTTCATCTAGATTTAGATTGTAGAGTATCTATGGTATACAAATGAGATAGAACCAAAAAATTGAATTTCCATTTTTTTTTTTCACTAGTTCTTAAAGTATTTACAAAAATTTTCAAGAGTATCGGATATGGCAAGGTTACAAATTTCGTCATTTTTGGAGATTCTTCATGAAATTACCCTATAACTTTCGCAATATGTTGTCTTGTATAATTTTTATCACGGTTCTATTTACTGCAGTAAAAGCTAATTACAGTCCACATTGCAGTGCAGAAAAATGTATGTTTCAAATATTCGGAATTGCTCTGGGGGGGGGGGGAGGCGGTCGCCCCCCGGTATCCGCCCCGGGGTAGGATTTATTTTTTTATTCAAGATCACCGTGTATCTATTTCGCATTGATTCTACAAGTTTCCGGTTAGCAGAATCGAAGATTTCTGTCCATTGATCTTATAGAACCGTTTTCAACTTCGGTGTACTGCTAGTTGGGTACATCCTGCTTCTTTCATCAAGCTACTCCTAAACTGTGATCGAAAAGTCGGAATAAATCGGGTAAATTCTTCACTGCGACTTACGGAAAAATAAATAATTAAATTCCCAGTCTCTACCCGAACTTTTTCGTACTCCTCACGAATTTCAAAAGCTCAGGTAGGGAGCGAGAACGAAGTTCCTTCATCCTCATAACATCGACGCCGTATACATGCATTTTTGCATAGAGTAAGCTGGACACTCGAGAAGAAAATATTCCGTCGTGTCATTGCTCTTGACGCTAGCAGTTTACATGGGGTCGTCAATGATTCTCAATCTGACCATGTGTAGGCCACACGAGTTATGCCCTGTGAGCCAATCAACCATACTACTACATTCCTTTCTGCTCAATTTCAGAAGAAAAGCAGCGATTCGTCCACTTGGTCCCGCAACAAGGTTTCTGGTCTACCGCATTCCCGGAAAAAGCCACCATCTCTCAATGTGTGATTTACTCACCAGCTCAGCAATGGCATCCCTGACAGAGGCAACCGGCGGAATAAAAAAAAAAATTTCATTCATTATATAAGTATTTTGAAACATATTGCGCTAGGTTTCTACTCTGGCAAACCTTGAAATAAAAAGTTATATCGTTTTCAAATTTCCATTTTTCCTTACGTTTTGCGGTACAAAATTGCCTTCAAAGTGAGATTTCCCTAAAGCCTAGTACTGTGCTCCGAGCGAAACGAAGCGAACTGTCAAAGTTCATATAAAAAAAATTAAATTTTCGTTGACATCTCACCGACGAAATATTTCGTTCGTTTTGCAGTACTGTGTTCGTGGACGGAATGGACATTTGCCGTAGTCACTAATAGATGGCGCTCGTGGCGATTTCGTTTCGTTTTTAATGGTACCGGAGGCTTTTTGACGAGCGAAGTAATTGACAACTCAAAATTTTCAATAGTTCGCTGTCAATTCAGTGAGTTTGTGCTCGGGAAATATTGTGTGATCAATATTTTGTTGTGTTATGTGCCGGAATAGTAATTACTTGACATTATTTTTATATTTTCAAATTTCGCGGGTTTTTTTATCAATGACATCTAGTAGCGAAGTGTGTAGAATATTTCACTCCACTTCGAAGGTGACTTTTTCGTTCGTGTTCGTTTCGCTGAACACAGTACTAAGCTTAAGACCATATTCAAACTTTTGTGGAATGGGTTCCACATCAGAATTGAAACATGGCGGTAAAAAATGCGAAAAGTTTAAAAAAATGTACAAAAATTATTGTTTGACCCCCTCGATACGGGGGTTCATTTGCGGCATTTTTATCGGTTAGTTGCGGTACGGAGACCGTCATCGATTAATTTAAACCGTAATAAGGCTCTTAATCCCTAACTATAGAATTTTCAGGAACGACAGCAACGGGGGAACCCGTCTCCTGATCAAACAGAACTTGGTCGTCAGGGAGGTTGACTTAGCTTCTGGCCCAATCCAATCGTGCTCTCGGACCCGGACGGGCGGCTAAGCGTATACTATTGATTTCTACATATTCCGGGCTCAGAAAGGTTGAGCGACATTGAATCGACCCTCTCGGAACTTAACACCCTGTGCGTAAATCAACTCTTCGACCATGTGATTCGGAGGTTATTTCAATGCCAAACATACCGATTGGGCAAATTCGGCCATCAACAGTTTTGGCCGTACGCTTAAAAATTGGCAGCTGAACAACGTCGCCATCAATAATCTAGCTTTAATCCACCCGAGGTGCCCGAGTTTCCCCCTAAGTGGGGCCTGTATAGATTTTGTCATAAATCAGTTCAGAGATAAGCTTCCGGAACCCATAAGGGAGCTCTTTAGGATCAGAAAAATCTGGAAAAATAACCTCAAATAGAGGCTCGAGGCTAATAACAATTTTTGAGACGCGGAATCCGTGGCCATTGGTAGAGACATTCGAGGTATCTCCAAAAAAATTGACTCCGTCGTGAACAGACATTTCAACGATAAATTTCAAAATAGATTATCCATGTTGAAGCCGGGCCCTGAGACTTTCAGGCAGGGCCGGCCCTAGACTTTTCGGAGCCCGGTGCTGCATACACTTCGACGCCCTAATCAATTTACATAACATATTATTCACTAAAAAAAAACAAAAAGATTATCATGTACCTTTTTCTCAGGAGCCGATCAACCGATTTTAATCAAACTTTGTACTCTTATTATGTTAGTAAATCAAATGCTACTGAATGAAGGAATTTCAAAAATATTAAAAACTTAACTTATAAGGTTTGAAAATTTAAACATTTTTCTGTTTTTTTTAACCTTGCTTCATTCAGTATAAATACTAAGGCCCGTTCTTACGATCGTCAGTTACGTTCTAACTGGAACTTTAACTGATAGATGTTCATACGAAACTTACAGTCAAAGTTCTGGTTAAATTTTAACTGGAGGTCGTAATAACGGCCCTAATATACTATTCTATCTTTAAACAAAAAAAATCATTTTGATGTCGCTTATCAGTTTCAAGAAAAAGGAACATTTGTGAAAAAAAATGAAAGAAAAAAAAATTTTCAGGAGAGCGAAAAAACTAAAATCGTTTACTTTTAATCTTTTTTCAATGGTTTTCTCTCCAAATTGATTTTTTTTTATATACATATTGTGACGTTTTTCCAGTTCGTTTGGAATTCTTGTAAATCACTTCCAATTATTTCTACTAATTAAAACGCTCTTATTTTAATTATACTCTAATTACATCGCAAATAATTACATCGCTTTATTGGTATATCAATCCAATTCAATTTTCAATTACAATCTCCTCGATTTGATTTTTTAATCTCCTGCCACTGTTTTTCTGTCCACGTCCAGAACCCCTCGCTTGCTTTTCTTACTCTTTTTTTCTAATAATCGCAAAGTGAAAAATGCAACAATATATTGTTACAAAACACACAGATGACATTGGTTCTGTTTTCAAACCTTCCTCTATTCTTTATTAGATTATGTCTTGTTTTTCATTTGAAATATAATAAAAAATACATTTTAAAATGTATACATAATACCAAAATATTACCGAACTTTCTCACTTTGAACTAACTTTTTGACCACTTTTACCGATCGGAAAAAATTTGTAGTTTGTTTTAGAGTTAAATGCAGAAAATTAATAAAGTATAAAAAAAAACCGATTTTATTTTTGTTTCCAAATGAGTAACTCCCTTAAGGTGAAAAAGTAAAGTGGAAGCAGAGATGGAAGAACAAACAACTTCATTTACATTTCCCGCACTTTTATGAACATTTTTTTAAGCTACTTCCCTGATGTTTTGCTTTTGCATCTCGTGCCTTTTTCCTTTGCTTATATTCCCAGCCAGAAGGCTTCTTTCGTTGTCCTGGAAACATCGTAGTATGAATTGTACTTTTGAACACTCGAAAAATAAAAAAATTTTCCCTCCCATTTCCCTCCAATTTTTTCACAAAAATTTTGAAAGAGTCGAATAACAAATTCTCATTTGCTCGTTTGATTTAAATCAATTAATGGTATAAACACAATTGAGACGAACTTCGCTAGCGGCGAATTCTGCGTCCGTACGTATGTAGCGGTATAGTTTTCAAATTTTTACAGCGAACTTCACCGCCGCTAGCGAAGTTCGTCTCAATTGTGTTTATACCATTACTTCTCTTATCTTTCATCCAAAACATACATTCCCCCTTAGCAAAAAATTCGTGTTTCCCATTTCCCCATTTAATTCATCCGTGGTGCACGGCGCGATTTCACTCCATGTCTATCTTTTTCTATTGTATTGAAATCATGTTCTGAGCTTTTTCAGCACACAATCAAATCAGCACCAAGCGCTTCGGCGCCGTGGGAGTGCAAATCGAAACTGCTCCAAATGAATTGTACGAACGCAAAATTGTACTAGCTGATGAACGTATGAATGCAAAATTGGAATAGCAGATGATCGCACAAACGAAAAGCTGTACTAGTCGGTGTCGAAGAGTGAGAAAATTTTTAAGAGAAAAGATTCAATGTTTTGGTTCTTGAACGAGAATTGAAAGAGTGCTTTTAGAAAATGGAAAAAAATGGAAAAATTGAAAAACCCTGCCAAATTTAGAATATGCATCAGAAAAAGTGTGACAAATGTATTGAACAAATCCTTTCTACTAATTTCTAAGTATGTTTTACATTTATAGCAAAATATTTGGAGAGATATGTATATGTAATGAACTATGATTTTATTGCTTTCCTTAATTTGGCGACCGGATTCAACGCTCCATTTGCACATATGGTAGGACCGGCCCTGCTTTCAGGGAACTAAATAAAATTATTGGTAAAAGCACCTCATGTGGTATCGGGGATGTCCGCCATAAAGGCAACAGATTGGGAAATACTGAGGACAAGGTAGAAGCTTTTCGCTTCTTCTACGATGAGCTTTATAGGGAGAGGCTTCCGGCAGGGCATGATGCTCACTCTAATCTCATCTCCAGCGTAGTAAACAGATTCGTCAGCTCGAACATGTCTGAAAACGGCTCGAATTTTGCAGTATAATGTTGAAACTTATTTCGATAAATGCTCCCTCGCCGATCGTCAGACTGCTGTATAGCTTCCTCAATGGCAGGTGTCTCTTTATCGAAATTGATAACGAGAGATCGGCAGAGGTCCCAGTGGCCAGGGGTTTCCCCCAGGGACCGATAGTGGGCCCTAAGCTATGTAATATCTGTATGTGCGACTTCCCCCACTTGAACGGTCCTCCGTCGAAAGAGTTCAATGCCCTCCTGTATGCTGACGATACGGTCGTTTATGCAGGCGATAGGGTGCCAGCGAGGGCGCTCGAGATGGTTCTGGATCACCTAAACGCTATAAAGCTATCAGGCCTATTCAGGGCCGAGACATAAGTCACAAAGTAGGTCGAGAGTCTCAATTTTGTATGAATTTTGAATTAATTGAGACTTTTTTGATATGAGACTCTGATCCTGGATAGGCCTGATAATTACAGTAAATGGGGCCTGTGACTGAATCCTGATAAGATCGAACTGATTTGTATCAAAAACGCGTACGATAAGTGCCTGAGAGGAACCGTTAAAGGAAGCCTGGATCTCCGTCTGTTCCTAAATGGGAAAATCATCCCGGTTAAAAGGGGAATTAAGTACCTCGGCATCAACCTTAACTTCACTCTTTAAGTTCAACGAGCACGTAGCCATTCAGCTGAAGAAGGCTAAAGCTGCTTTCCTAAAATTTAGATCACTACTGCACTGCAAGGGAAAGTTACATAAAAGAACTAAACTGTTGATTTATAAACAATTGATAAGACCAATTTTGGCCTACGGCTTTGCTTATTGGTTTTCGTGTTCGACTACCATGGCGAGAAGATTAAAAGTTTTCGAGAGGATGATTCTCAGACATTGCCTGGCAATGTTGTTTAGAGAAAAGGATAGGTATTTCTCCAATAACGTGATTTATAGGGAGGCTGGTTTTCCCCCTTTGCTGACCTACTTGACGGTCCTGTGGAATAAGAGGGACAAGAGACTGGAGGAGCACGATAACAAGCTCCTAAAGCCTTGTATCCACTGAGATTGTTCGCTAGCATAACTCGCGCGCTTTGCACGTGATTGCTGTATCCACAAAAAATTGCACTCAACGTTCAGCTCGTCACTAGTGCGCCGGCATCACGTTCAGCTCGCGCGCTGTGAATGTCAACTGTACCCACTGTGCGTTTTATAACGAGCTCGTGAATAGAACGGCGAGAAGTTAGTAACGCACAGCGATGCTTAATGGATACGGTTTAAAAGCAAGAACGCGCATGTTTTTGAACGGCGGCGAGCTGCTTGTCTGTTTTCCATTTGATTTGGAAAGCTACGTAGCGCGTTTAGGGTTTTACGTTTGATTTTATAAGTTTTGATTGTTATCTCAAAAGAAATGGAGAGGTCCAACGAAAAAGTGAAGGATTTAATTTACAAAATTTAATTAAACCCAATTATATGGGATGTATCGAGCTCGGAATCAAAAAACCGAGTTAAAAAAAGAGATATATTCAGTGAAATAGGAAAAAAATTTAATTGCGATGGCCCGGAAATAGAACGTAAATGGCAAGTAATTCGTGACCAGTACAGAAGGGAAAGGGAGAAAAAAATGAAATCCTGTGTTGGTGCAGATGACATATTGAAATCAGGACGGTTTGCGTTCCCTTTCCTATCATTACTGAATAGAGCATTCACGCCGACCACAACAATCCATACTTCCAAGCCAATAAAAGACCAG
Organism: Beris chalybata; assembly: GCA_949128065.1. Taxonomy (NCBI): domain Eukaryota; kingdom Metazoa; phylum Arthropoda; class Insecta; order Diptera; family Stratiomyidae; genus Beris; species Beris chalybata. The sequence continues at coordinate 80,032,410 of OX421897.1, read as the reverse complement.
GTAATTTTATTTTATTATATTTTATTAGATATTAAATAAAATTATGCCAAATCATTTTGTCATGGAACTGACCGATTTTCTGATAAAAAATATCTGCCAATTCCTCACGGATAATTTTCGCGATTACAGATGGTCGCCTAACAATTGGCTCGAACGACAACAAATTACTGTCGTTATTATCCATTCGCCAACTTCCTTCGACGACTTCATGTGTGTCATTATTTTCGGAATCATAGCTTCCTATAGGACAATATAAGTGTGAAGATCGACTACTCTTCCGCAAGAAGTTATGGAGATAGATACAACATAAAGTTATAATTTTAACTTTATCTAGATGTAACAGCATTGGCTTCCTAAAAACTCGAAAAACCATTGCCATAATTCCAAAAGCATTTTCGGAAATTCGCCTGGCTCTACTTAGCCTGTAGTTAAAAATTCTTTCTTTCGATCCCTTTTCCTGGTGGCCAGGAAAAGGTTTCATTACGTTATGCTCTAAAGCAAAAGCATCATCAGCAACCAGTACATAAGGTAGTTCGCTTGTATTATGCAAGCGTTTTTCCTTTGAGCAATTCAGTGTACCATCAGTGAGCATTTGGTAAAAGCTCGAATTTTTAAAAACACCACCATCCGAAATTCGTCCTTGGCAACTTATATCCGCATGAAGGAAGCAATAGTTATAATCCACAATAGCCATTAGGACAATGCTGAATGAGGATTTGTAGTTGAAGTACATGCTTTAAGTATTGGCAGGTGCTGTTATTACGATATGCTTTCCGTCTAACGTACCAATACAGTGTGGAAAGTTCCAAGTGTTGTTGAATCCTTGCTCGGTGGTTTCCCATTCTTCTGCTGATAATGGCATCTGAAAGATTTTAATTATTTTATTATTTGTTAGATCATAAACTTAATAAATAATAATAATGATTCAGAAAATGTGGTAATTGAAGATTCGGATGATATAGTCTATGAGAAGCCACCACAGCGAAAAATCAAAAAAGTTTCGACTGAAGATTCGCGTGTTGCAGAAGCATATAGTATCCTGCAGATACGGAGAACCCGGGATGAGCACGACGTTTTCGGCGAAGGAGTAGCAAGTAAAATAAAAAGATTCAAGTCCAAAGGGATGTGGATAATTTAATTTATGACGCATTAATGAAAACATGAAAGGAATCTTAGTGACTAACCTGCTACATCTTCAAGTGAACAATACTAAGAAATGATTTTTTTTTTCGTTTTTTTTTTAACTTATATGAACCTTATTTTTTTCATAAATTTGTTTTGAAAAATTTTGGTTTCGTAAATTTTTTTTATAAAAGGAAACGAGAATAAAATTAAGAACAGACTATAAAAGTTAAAAATCTGGAAATGTAAAGCAATATTACTTATCTCGACGTAATCCTCGAACGCGATAATAATTGAAGAGGAAACTTCTGGAATAATCCGACTGATCAATTGCTTCGACACTTTTGAGCCGTATATTCGGTGCCTCGAAGTGATTAAAAACTTTGCTGTTTTTTGTGATAATAATTTAATAAATATATAATATAATTCAAATAAAAATCTTCATGCCAAATATTCTCAGCGCCGCCAGGAGGAACTTGAACGAAAAGCTGCCGAGTTAGACAGAAGAGAACAGCAATTGCAAGGTAACCCCACACGACTCAACAATTGGCCTCCTTTACCGCAAGTATGCTGCTTTCAACCATGCTTCTATCAAGATATTAATGTTGATATACCCTCTGAATTTCAACGTATAGTTCGTAATCTATACTATATATGGATGTGTATGATTTGTTTTATTTTTGTGAATGACTAAAATTAATATCTGATTTCTTTAGTGTATACTGTAACCATGTGTATCAACATTGTGGGCGGGGTGATTTTGATGGTTCATAAATCAGATTTTTCGACATTTGGATTGTCTTTATTATACGCTTTTCTTTTTACACCTGCTTCGTATTTATGTTGGTAATATTTACATTAATAATCATAATTACTTTGCATAATTTTTAAAATATTAATCGCAGGTTCCGTCCAGCATATAAAGCATTTAGAAGTGATTCTAGCTTTAACTTCATGGTTTTCTTCTTTGTTTTCTTCTTTCAAATGTTGTTAACAATCTTTCAAACGATTGGTATTCCGGGATCTGGTTACTGTGGGTTCATATCTGCCATAGTTCAGTTCGACAGTACACCGAGCGGAATTTTTGTGGGGTTATTAATTCTAATAATTGCTCTGAGTTTCGGAGCATGTGCTGCAGGAGATTTAATGATGTTGACTAAGGTAAAATATTAGTCAATTTATTTGTAATTAAAGTTTTAATTTATACACATATATTTTTGTAATCATAGATTCATGCTATATATCGCAGCAGTGGAGCAAGTATAGCTAAAGCGCAAGCCGAGTTTACTAATGAGTTTATGCGTAACCAGCACGTTCAACAAGCGGCCGCATCAGCAATGTCGTCGGCAGTGAATTCCCAAATGACTAATAATAGGTATTAAAAATCTAGCTTGGGTTCAGTCATAGTTACATAAAATTGTTTATTATTTGAAAATGCTATTCACCTACCATTTTTTAATTATACTGAATCATTATACTGAATGTATGTAAATGTAAACTACTGTTAACGTCCAGCCCAGAAATTTCTTATTTTTTAAGTTCAAAGATAATCTGGCTTATGCTTTATATTATATGTAAATTCGTAATAATTTAATAATTAAAAAAAGTGTAAAATAACTATTATTTTCTTAAGTTCCAACTCAATTTTTTCAGGTCAGGGGCATGTTAAGGTTCGATTTTGAAGTTGGGATTTGATACGATGTCATATTACTAAACCTTATTTACACCGAAAATTACCAACCTTACTTTTTTGTGTTTTCAGAGATTAATAATAAGAGCAATAAAGTGAATTGCTCACAACTCATTTTAATCGACGAAAACCTAACTCAGCAACAAAATCTATTTTTTTTGTCATTAAACTACTTAAGCTTCTCAATTTTATTGAATCGATTTTACTGTATTATTTTAGGCCGGGTGTAGTCCAGTGGTAGTGTACTGGGCTTGTAAACATTGCTTCTATAATTCGTGGGATCAATTCCTACTCAACGCATAAATTATTTATAAGAATTTTTCAATTGCTATTGGCTTCGAAATATTAATATAAATAGTAAATAGTGCGGAATGTTTAATTGGGCCACTACTAAAGGATTTAACACTGAGCTACCAGCAGGGCATAGTAATGTACTAGGGAACGAAAGAGCGGATGAGCTCGCAAGATCAGGATCGGCTTCGATTGGTAGAGTAGAGGAGGATGTTAGTCCACCCGTGTGTGGTATCAAAGCGCGTATTGGTGAGCGCTCCAAAAAATCCGCCGACTCTAGGTGGGCAGGGCTAGCAAGCTGCAGGATTTTTAGATCTCTGTGGCCCGAGTTGGATAGTCAAAAGACTAAGAATATTTTAAATTGGGATAGAGGGAGACTGCACCTGCTCGTTGGTGCACTGACGGGGCACAGCATGCTTAGGAAACACGCTATGCGGCTAGGGATAGCGGAGTCAGATACGTGCGTTCTGCCACGACCTGTATGCTGTAGAGGACATCACTCACATTTTGTTATTGCCCGGGAATCGCTAGAAGGCGCTTTAAATTAATGGGTAGTCTCTTCTTTGAGAGCATCGAGGATTTGAGGGTAGTAGGGTATGGCAAATTGGTCAGGTTCTGCAGGGAATTGGAATGTTTTTGAGGTGGTTGAATAGCCCGCGAGGACCTGAAGGGATCGCAATGGGCCCATATGGTGCCTAATGAGCGTGGCGGTCCAAGCGCTGCGCCCCTTCTTAAACCTAAGAGCTACCAGACAGTAGTCCATTGGTATAGTCAACTTTGTTGTTCTGATAGATCGTGTCACAGAGTCAATAGTACCGAAAAATGATAAATATTAACATCTGCTAAGTACACTACCATACCCGGCCCAAGTTCTGACCTCCCAGTCCTAGTTTTAAGTGTTAAAATGTGCTTTATTTACGCCAATATCTTAAATCTAACATTTTTTTCTTAATTTCTAAAGCTAAAATTAATTAATATCTATTCTGCAATATGTTTTTAATGGCCTCAAGTGGGCACTCTAAGCTATAAATTATATCGGGGAATATTTTCTTGAGATCAAAGTATCTTTATTTAAATAACAATTTTAATGTGTACTTATTACTAAAATACCCACGATAATACCCACATATCCGTCCATCCAACTATGTTAGATGTCCGCGCGGAAATCGTGAGTATTTGCACTAGTTGGGAAAAATTTGGCGAGAAGAAACCCAATATTACATATTTATCCTACTTACACTACTTACTGTCATATACAATTACTTATACAGGGTGTAACTAGTACTGAAGCTCAAACGAAAATGGGAGATAGAGGAACTTTTCCTGAGCAGAAAATCGTTCTACACATACTCCCGTTTTTGCACCGTTAAGGAGATAGCGCGATTTTAAGGACGAAGGATTTCCATCGTACCTGTGATCACTGTTTGATCTCTAACTTCTGCTGTGCTTAGCGTAACGTAACAATTCTGGGCTCGTTGGAAAGGACACAAATTCTTCTTTCTAATTGCTATCAACTGTTCCAATCAGTCAGTGTTATACAAGAAGGACCTTTTTAACCACCAAATTTTATTACATTTTCGGAAAGCCCATAAAATTTCACTATACGTTTGATAACAGAATTTATTCATATTTGCAACAACAAGTCAGTTCCCTGCACATGTTGGAAATACTGCTAAACATAGAATTTACCGCAAAACAGATGCAGTAATGAGCAACCATTTTAACAACACACGTATTACTCATGTGTGGAAATTATGTTACAGGTAAGCACAAATATGACAACTAATTAGATAGCGTCCATTTAAGTAAATTAACTAACATCCATTTAAGTTAATTCAGTAATATCCTTTTAATTAGTGTATGGAGTTGGCCTGCTCCCTTAAGGAACAGGAATGACTTCGTCCTACGTAGATTTTTCTGCGATAAAAGTATCGGGAGGAAGCAGCAGCAAACAGAATGTCATAGACATCATTATGAGCAACATGGCAAGCAATAGGAGGCCTTTTACAACGGAAGAAATGGCAGACATGCACTTCGTTTATGGGTTGTGCGACGGGAATGCTAGGCGAGCCGAAAGAGTTTACCGGGAACGGTATCCGGACAGATCTCGGTACCCTCATTATCGGATGTTCATCAGCATCCATCGGAACCTTCGTGAACGAGGTACACTGTAGCCGTGGCGGGAGACAGAAAATCCAGGACGGCGACACTCGATACATGTGGCGTTGTAGGGAATCTAGGCGATATATTTTGTTCTAAAATTATATCTTGTATGATCTCCTATTGAACTAATTAAATCGTTGATAATTTTATAGGAATAATAATCTTCTAATCGATGTTTAGAAAAACTTTATGATTAATTAAATCCGTTGATATAGATTCTCTGCTTCCTTTAATTAAAATGAATGATGATTAATTTTTATATTCTCTTCTTAAAGAGACTCGACAAACTTTATAATTGATTAAAATCGTAGATGATTTACTATGTTTTTCATACATGATTAAATAAACTTTCATTAATTGCATATAACTAATTGATGATTAAATTATCTATTTATAATAAATTTAATTAAATTAATTTAAAGAATGTAAATTAATATCTTATATAATTTATTAATTGTTTTAATTTTAAAGGTTCTTGAAAGACTGATTTCTAAAAGCAATTCATGTTTTTTAATATTTTCCCGAATACTTGGATAACAAAAAACATCCCTCATATTGAATTACGACAGTTAATGAAAATTTTATTACAGGTAAGCCTCCTACAACGCGTTACTTTTCTAACGCGGTTTTGCTACAACGCGGTTCAGGTAATGCGGAAATTTTTCTACAACGCGGTACTTTTATAGCGCGGTTTCGCTAACCTATCAAGGATAGCTGATGTTGCTAGACATTTTAATCTTAATGAATCGCCAATACAAACTTTTAAGCTAGCTGAAGACTACATTACACGTTTCGTTGTATCCGCAGCGTCTGTTCTTGCCAAAATTACTGTTCGTCCAAGATCTAACACAATGGAAAAAATGGAAGAAGCGCTTGCAGTTGCAAAGTGGGATATGACCAAAAAACGGTTACCTTTAGGCACTTAAAATATTTAAATGGGTCAGTGTTCAAATGATGAAACCAATCATCAATTCCTTGGCACAACAAAAATTTTACCCTAAAAGGTATTGAAAGAGGCTTAGATATAGCGAAGTAGTTGAGAATCCTTTTACCGAGAGAGTCAACATTTTAAAAGAAATCTTCAACAACGCTTGTTTTTATTAAAAACATTAATAAACAAAAAAAGGAAATACATCTCTTAGAACCGAACGGTTCTTATATTTTCATATCTCCTACAACGCGGCATTTTCTTGAAACGTATCTACCGCGTTGGAGGAGGCCTACTGGTATATAAAAACAGTAAAATTAAAGGCAACAAAATCAAAGGCAACTGCCATTATTCTTCGTATGTACAGAAAGTATAAATCCATCTATCATAGAGTGTTTATACTGCAACACCCCAACTCATCATTCCAAATAAAAGAGACATTGATGTCGGTAACTTACTCTGCGTGATTTGAATGATGCCCATTTGCTGAACATTGGAAGCCATTGCTGGTCCAAGATCCTTCATCTCGAATTTTGTACTCAATGCTAACTTAAGAGCACGTAACTGTTTTTCGTCCTTCCAGAGAATCAATACATCGTCGACGTAAACGGCCAGAATCACTCCCATCTCGATCGAATAATACACGCACGAATCCTCCTTTGACCTGGTCAGCCCGATGTCCATCAGCGCTGCGTCCAGTTTCAGGTTCCACTGGCGAATCCTGTTTGATTCCGTACATAGCACGATTAAGTCGATATACTCGTCCCGTGTTGTCATCGAAGCCCTCGGGTTGATCAGCATACAGTAGCTCACAGCTTATTTCAACCAGCACGTAAAAAAAACTTTAACTGCCTTTAAAAACTAAACTGAAAAAGATATGAACATTATTTAAACTCAGGTTTATTAGTCTAATGTTTAAACTAATCAAATATGACTTCATTTATTTTTCTATATTTTTTTAATATACCAAAACAATTAAAAACGAAACAAAAAACAATGCCACAGCTTATTTCAACCAAGTAACACATTCAATGCTTAAATTAAGTTAAAAGACACAAAAATTTTTTTCAATATTTAGTATGACCACCCTTTTGGTCAACCACCATTTTAAGCCTCTTGAGCATTGAATCGACCAGTTTTTGTGTCCCTTCTGGGGTAAGTTTAGTACATTCTTCATTCAATGCAGTTTTAAGATCTCTTTTCTTGGATATTTTCTGTTTTCGGATGTTTCTATCCAAAATGGCCCACAAATTTTCGATGTCGGGCGACTGTGCCAGTGGTTTGATCACATGCGGACAGTTCCAAACCAGCCATGTCAGTACAATACTTGACTTATTCTTCGAGTCATTGTCTTGATAAAATCTGAAGTCATCGCGAAAGCCCAGTTTCTCCCAACTTTCAAGCAAATTGGACATCAAAATTTCAAGATAATGAGACCTATCCATTGTAGTCTCAATAAATTGCAAATTTCCAGCTCCCGCGGTGAACATACAGGCCACACCATAACCCCCAAGTCACAACGGCAACGCAATCAGAGGCAGACAAGCTGTCAAAAAGTTGAGCGCGGTGTATTTTCTTTGTGGTAGACACAACGAAATTAGCCAAAGGCAGCCTTACGCAGTCATCCAGAAAAGTTCGACAACTTTGAACTTTTTCGTTGCCCTTAATTAACCTCAAAATCGAGAAGTGACTTTTTTATCTTTACCACATCGTATGGTTACTTGATCTAACCGGAGTGAATTAAAATTTGTTTAAAAAGCTTTTTTAGTTGTTCGCTGCATCGTATCCACGAATACGAACGCTTTTTGGAAAATTTGAAATTTATTTAAAACTCAAACTAACGCAGAGAGTGAATAGTTATGTGACTTGATGTTTTACTGAGTGCGTAAGGCTGCGCCGTGCAGCCTGATTCTACTTTGTATGTAACTCAAGCATAACGCTAGCATCTCTGTGTTTGACTGTAGCTTTAAACTTTCTGTTTTGCAATTCTATATTTGTCTTAACCCAAACATATTAGGCTCCTTAAGATCCAAATATATTAAATTTCGACTCATCAGCGAATATACCGATATTTCAAAATTTAGAATCCTTATCTAAATGTTCCTTGGCAAATTTTAAACGTCACTTCTGATTTTTGGCGCTTATAAATGGCTTCTTACGCGCTATTCTACCATTGGTCTTATGCTTTCGATGCACACGACGAATAGTTTGACGGGTGGCATGACTTGCCCAACTCAGTTTCTACTCTACTGTCAATTTTGGGAGCCGGTAGTCTTGGGTTTTCCCGGATTTTCCTGACAATATAACGATCTTCCGTTGGATTGAAAATTTTGTTAGGGGCATCGTGCTTTCTATTTTCGCGGACAGATCGGTATATGATGTTCTGCACTTTAGAATCACTTAGTCCAACCATCTGACCAATTTTCCTGAGCCAATGACCAGTTTTAAAATTACTGAGAACAAGTTCTCGCTGATCAATTGTTGTACGTAGTCCATTTCACAAAACTAATTTTTTACACGATCTTCTCAAAGAATTGAGGAAGAATGAACTTGAACACATTACAAATATAATGACTAAATGATAGGAAAAAAATAACCGCTACATTGCAAAATAAAGGATCATTGCATACCTGCAAAGTGTTTGGTTGAAATAAGCTGTGGCATTGTTTTTTGGTGCGTTTTTCATTTTTAATTGTTTTACAATATTGAAAAAAAAAAAATAAAAAAAAAATTGAATTCATATTTGATTAGTTTAAACATTAGACTAATAACCTGCGTTTAAAAAATGTTGATATCTTTTTTAGTTTAGTTTTTATAGGCAGTTAAAGTTTTTTTACGTGCTGGTTGAAATAAGCTGTGAGCCACTGTATATCTCCTCGTCGAGATCTCCTTGTAAAAACGCCGTGACAGCGTCCATCTGGTTCATTCTGAACCCATCCTTCACCGCTAGTGCCAGTAAAAAACGAATCGACTCATACCTCACGACAGGTGAGAACGTTTCTTCGTAGTCCAAACCAAAACGCTGCGAACACCCTTTTGCGACTAATCTTGCCTTGTAGCGAGTGATCTCTCCTGAATTTCCGCGCCTCAACTTGTAGACCCATTTGGTTTTAATGGTCTTTCGTCCGAAGGCAGATTTACTAAAGTCCAAGTGTTGTGTTTGAGGCCTTGGAAAAACTATTTTGACTTGAGAAAGTCAAAATAGTCGAAGGATGGGTAAAGGTTCGGGACAGAATGGGCCAATTCCTCCTACGTCTGAACTGGTGGCTGAAGTAGAACGGAAGCGACACGCTTGCTGGCGACCGGGACTAGTTTGTGACCAGTGTGGGGTGGTTCTTGTTCTACCTCAAACCATAAACCCTAGACCTAGACAACAAAAATTTCGTGTCGGCTTACTCCAGGGTATTTAAAATTGGAATATCTTCCCAATAGGTCGTGAAAGACCAAGAAGCGGTGGAGTTGCGCGACTTCACGATTTGTCAGGGCGCTAAGGTGTAAGAAGCGCCCTGTTCTGCCCACCCTACCTCAGCCACAACTGTCCTCTAAACATTTTAGCATCGTGGCCCCTTATTGAGGTTTGGGGCGAAGGAGCTAAACGCTCGGGTTCATTTTAGTATGGCTCTTCTAGCCTTGCAGCATTTTTTTTTTGTTTTCGATAACTGTATGGCCGTTAGCCTAGCATAATTAAAAAAATTTGACCCAAAACAAATAACCCAAAAAGGAATAAAAAACCAAGAAAAATATCAAAATGCGTAAAGTACCTACAAAAGTTAACAAAAAAACTTACCCCATGATTCGCTTCTGCTAGTTTTTAAGGTTGATTTTAAATTTTAATTATTTAAATTATTTCTGTCCTCGTCAGTCCTGTCATGTCATTATATTAATTTAAAATTTTTTTTTTTTTTTTTTTTTAATTACTCTTATTAAGTCAATTTTAATTCAACCCTTATTTTATTTAATATTAATTCATTTCAGATTTGGTTTTATTTTTAATTTTATTTATATTTGTTTATTTGGAGAAACCACTAAGCTCGGAAGCAACACTCTTAATTCATTTGATTTTATGTTTACTTTAAATTTTTATATATTTCTTTTGACTTCTAAAATTCCGCCTTTGAAAGTCCTCAAGACGAGGCGCGCATTTCTTCCAGGCTTGGAGCCATTTTGTTTGCACCGAACAATTTTCAACACGCTTTTCGACCGTCAAATCACTGGCATCCACCTCTACGATCGTCACAAAATCAATCGGACACCATGAGGCACGTTTTTGTTTCCGTAAATTATTTAAAAGAACACTTGACGAAGATTTAGAAGCCGTGATCGCGAGTCTTTACCACCAAGAATTCCGGCTGTCATCCATTTTCCTTTCTCTATCTCCTTTTCAACCCAGAACGACGCTCTTTTTGCGCCAAAAACCACACGCACACCAACTCAAAACGATCTCTCTTCCCGTGAAGTTGGTCGCAGTCGAGCTGATGCGATCACAATTCATCGCAAAGTTGAATTGTAATCGCAACAGCTCCACACGGACCTTTTACTGTTCTGACAGCGGCGACACCACTCTGGGTCACCATTGTGCCACGAAATTTCCGGAATCGTACACTTCATTACCACACAAAATTATTGTTAAAATTTAGTTTTTAAAGAATACAACAATTGGAGTCGAGCGAGCACTTAAAAGTTTATTTACCGCCAATTTCACTGTCAAATCAACGAAATTATGCCAATTTACCAAGAAAGCCCATCCCTGCACCCGAACGAAGTTCGAAAATTTTAATGCCAACCGGCTGTCAAAATTTGTGTGTTGTTTGCTCGAACCCTGATTGAAAAATCAAGCGAAGGATTTTTGTTTTTAAAAAAAATTCCGATTACGTTTCAACGTTGGAAGTGAACTTAGATGTAATTAAAGTAAAGCTCAAATCATGCCGACAATACTAGCATTAGACGTTTCGCTTTCCATGACCCGTACGGTTCCAAATCAGGTGCTCCCCGACAATCTCACCTATCATCATTTAGCCGTGCACGGGATCAATCAATTCCTCGATCATTTAACCAATAACTCAAAATTGGAGTTTGTATCATTGGTAAGTGAGCCGAATTTAGTCATAAGATTGCTGACAGCGGCGACACAACACAAGTGCCATTTTCCTCATGCGACTGCAATTCTTCCTTCATGGCGGCGATCCAATGCTGTTTGTCGCCCGCCCCAGTTGCTTCACGAAACGTGACTGGTTCCTCACAACCCGCCAATTAAGCCGACAGTGTAAATAGTTGTGTGGCATTTCGTGTGCGATTCGAACGTCGAATCTCCCCAACTGGCGATGATAACGGTTCATCCGGCACATAATCATCATCCGAATCATCGGCATCAAAGAAAATGGACTCGGTCAGTTCACTTTCACTGGGTTCTTCTTATACCAACTCTGGTTCCGCGACCGTTGGTGTGGTTGGTGTAATCACTTGTGTCTCAGATACCTCTGTCTTTTTATCTACAGTGTTAACAACAGATAAATCAATTAACGAAATGTCATGGCATGTCGAGAAATGTGACATCACGACAGACCATCACCAGTTGTTTTTCCGGGTCGAAACAACGCAATCCCTTTTGCGTCTCTGAGTAGCTGATGAAGACCATTTGCTTGGACTTCGCGTCCAACTTTTTCCGCTTCTCCTTCGGGATATGAACCATGACTGGCGTTCCAAACATCCGAATAATTGACAGGTTGATTGGCAAATCTGTCCAAAAAAACCCTGGATTTTTGTCCTTCAAAGATCGATTTGGCGACCGGTTGATTACGTAGGCCGTTCGATAGATGGCTTCGGGCCAAAGTTGCTTGTCCATTCTTGCGTCGAAAAGCATGCACCTTGCTCGTTCCACTAGCGTCCGGTTCATTCTCTCCGCAACACCGTTCTGCTGCGGAGTATATGCACAACTAGTTTGTTGAATGATGCCACTACGCATGCACTCTTTTGCCAAATCACCCATGTACTCACGGCCGTTGTCCGATCGCAACACTTTCACTTTGAGTCCAGTTTGATTTTCCACCATTGACTTGAATTCTGTGAAAACCCGCTGCACGTCTCTCTTGAATTTGATGAAATACACAAAAACCTTCCGTGAATGATCATCGATGAACGTCACAAAGTATTTGGCGCCCCCAACTGAATCTGTCTCCTTTGGTCCGCAGACATCCGAGTGAATCAGCACCAGGATTTGTTTTGACTTGATTGCGACTTCTGCTCGTCGAAACGGTTGCCGACTCTGTTTCCCTAGCAAGCAAGGCACACACTGCGCCATGAGATATAATTGAACCCCCCCGTGCGCACGGGCCTGGGTTTAAGCTACGACTTGTAAATTTTGTATGTGTTAATTTTTCAATATTTGGAGCTAAATGTATAATTATGAAGAAAATCCTATTAGTTCTTCGAGTGGCTGCCATGCAAATATCTTGTTAAAATATCTTCATTCAATTCGCGAAACTCACTATAACTCAAGAAATCGTTTAGCCACGAAGTTTAAATTTTGTACAAATAAGATTTAAGCAAAAAGGAAGTTAGACTGCGTTTGTCCGTGAAATTTCTTGACTCCTTCGAGTAGCTTCGATACAAAAAAAATCCTTGAAAAGACGTGTTCTAGAAAATTGGTCGATGGCTTCACAACCATTTTAGCTGTTTGCTTAAATTTTGTATACGTTTGTTTTCCAATAGTTGAAATTAAATGTATATTTATGAAAAAAATCCTATTAGTCCTTCGCGTAACAGCCATACAAGTATCCTTTCAAAATGTCTTCACTTAATTTACGGAACTGACTATAACTCAAGTAATCGTTTAGCTGTAAATTTAGAATTTTGATCAAATTAGTTTTGAGTGAAAACAAAGTTCGAGTTCACTATTCAGCGAAATCCTAAAACTCCTTCTAGTACCTTCCATACAAAAAATCCTTAAGACATGTATTCAAAAATATTTTCCCACCTCCCGTGTGAAGTCCTTCAAAAATTACATTTTTTTCCCGATGGCACACCCAGTTCAAGAAATGATATTAAACATTGATGATATTGTCTTTAGTAAGGCAAGGTATCACTTCTCGACGGGAAAAAAATAATTTATTTTTTTTAATTTATTTGTCACCCTTAACATGTTGAGAATACGGGGGCGAAAGGATATTTCGATATCGAATGTATTTCACGAGCTACAGACCGATTTGTGGAACGGTTGCCCCGATATTCAATACGGTTTTTTTTATAACGTCAAACTTTAAACGCGTTTTTCTCGAAACCACTTTTTCCGGAGCGCGGTACGTTCTACAGCTCGAACGAATGAACCGATTTTAATAAAATAAAGCTTAAAAGAAAGTAAACTAAATTTGAGGGGCCCCAACGTCGATTTTTTTTTTTTTTTATTCCACTTTTTTCTTATATAATTTCTTAAGCCAAAAATGATTTTTGATTTTTTTTTTCAAATAGCTGCCATTTTAGTCTCAGGGCGTTTTTCGAAAATCGGAAAACGTTGGGGCCTTACAAATTTAATTTAGTTTCATAAACTTTTTGAATTTTTGGTTTCGGATCACTTGGCGAGGCTGAAAAAGGTACCGCGTGAATCAACTCGCGCCGATCGCGGTCTTATGTCATAGGGGCTGGAGCCGCCATTTTGAAATATTTTTTTCTAAAAAAATTCACAATTATTCTTCACTTATACCTCTATATAACCCATTAATTGTTGTTTTCATATATATTTATTTTATATCCGAAAAAAAATCGTGAAATTGAGGCATTTTGCGGGTGTTTTAAGTGATACCTTGCCTTAAGTTTCAAGTAGCAACCGAATGGAGGTCCTTAATAAATCGGAGCTCAGTATCATCATTGTATTTATATCTTATAGTCTGGTGATACGACTAGAGTCACTGTATAAGAACTAACACAAACATCCATTATCTTGTTTTCACCTGCTTACACCAGAGGCGCTGCATGCGTTTTCTCTCTTCATACTTTTATCGTTACTCATTTCATTCAGTAAAGTCATGTCTCTCTTTCTGCTGTCGCTGTGGGGCGCATGTGTTTAGTATTTTGCCGATTCCCTCTTTATACTTTTTCGTTACTATCATTTCATTCAGTAAAGTCGTATCTCTTTCCTATATCTTTAGAGTGGTTTAACGATTAAAAAAAATTTTATGAATAGATTGGGTAGGCCCCAGAAGTGTCCATATTTTGAAGGTTGGAGGTATTAGGGGCGAAGTGCGAGAAGCGTTTTAGACCGAAAATTTTGGTTTCTAGATCTCAGCAACCGCTAGTGCTAGGAAGCTGAAATTTGGAACTTTGATAGTGGACTCATTTGCGAAAAATTGCCGATATGAGTGAAGGGGTTGGGGGGGGGGGGAAAGAATGCAAATCCGTCCAAAACGTAAAAAAGCCGAGATCGACACAGTCTACAATTCATATCTCCTAAACAGTTAATGACTCAAAATTGAAATTTAATATCTGTAGGTACAATAAGAGAATAGATCGGAATCAAATTTTTGAGTGGGTAGTGACGTTTGGGGTTGGGGTGAAAATTTTTAGGATTCGGTATCTAACGAAGCAATTGCTTTAGAAAAATAAAATTTGGTTTGTGAGTAAAGGTTGATAAATGGATTCTGTTGAATTGGTTTTTACTTTCTCGTGTTGTCTTCATATTTATTTATTAAATCGTTAAAAAACCTGTTTCACAATTGCTTCGAAATTCAAATGCCAAGTGGAAATGAAATCGAATGGGTTTGTGTGAGGCTTTTAGTGTACATAGTACATATTCCGAAATTCGAATAGTTTCCCATACATGGGCTTATTCAATGTTTAATCGATTAAATATATCTATTTAAAATATTTTTATTTTAAGAACAAAATTAATTTTCCAAGAAATCTAATAATCTAGAAACAACTCATGATATACTCCGAATTTTACCGCTTCCGAACTTTGACCCGATAAATAATAAAAGTTTGACCAAGATCATTGGCAGATATTTTATTTTTAGTACTATTTTGAATTTTTCACATATATGTTTTACTTTATGATTTTAATAATAAAGTATTGTTATCGACTTTTTTTTTAAAAAAAATTTGCTTACCTGAAATTTTTTTTTACACGTTTTATTACTAATAAACACCAAAAAAGCAATAAAAATTTTCAGTCCGTCTGTGCGTCGTACGCAAACTCATTTGAGGAATTATAGTTCCCAAACCCTATAAGCTATTAAATTGATTTTTTTTTTATGAATAGACATGATAGACCCCTTGAAGTCAGATTTTTTTGAGGGGTGAGGGTGTGAGGAAGAAGGTGGGGGAAGCGTTTTAGAGGAACAATTTTGGTTTCTAGATCTCAGCAACCGCTTATGGTAGGAGGCTGAAACTTAGGATTTCTATAGAGCTTTGATAGTGGACCTATTTGCAAAAAAATTGATGATATGGGTGAAGGGGTGTGGGAGTGGAGGGGGAAATAATGCGTCCGAAACGCAAAAAATTGACACATTCTTAAATCCATATCTCCTAAACCGTTAATGGCAAGTAATTAAAACTTAACGAATATCTGTAGTTATACTAGGAGAGTAGATTGAAACAAAATTTTTTGGTATGGGTAAAGGCGTACGGGGGTGGGGGTGAAAAACTTTAGATTACGATATCTCACAAACCAATTGCACCACAAAAACAAAATTTGGTTTGAGTATAAACCTTAATAGAAAAAATCTGCCAACAATCTGGGCGTAATTTTATTATTTTTCCGGTTGAAGTTAGGAACGCGTTCAATTCTGAAATGCGGTGGAGGCTACTATGTGACTGAAAACCTATCAAAAAGAACAAGATCGTGGATGTGAAAATCTGATTGGATCTGAGAGATATGGAATAATTTATTAAAAAGTACACAATCACGTTACACCCCCTTAGGGGTCAATTATGGAGAATACATAGAACAAAATTAAATTCAATATTTGGGACGAGGTAGTAGATATGTCGAAAGTCGTGGGAAAATATGCAATCTATTTTCACAGATATTTTTTTTGCCCCCCTTCTGAACGCCAATAGATATGCGTTTTTTTTTTATTCAAAATTATTTTTCTAGTTGATTTAGATATACACACCGAGTTTCAACAATGTAGCTTAAGCCGTTCTATATATAGGAAATACACCCCCCACTTGTACCACACTACCCTTAGGGGTCGAATTTCGAAAAACCTTGAAAACACTTTCTAGGTATTCATACGAAGAATCCGTAGAATAAAATTAAATTCAATATTTGGGACGAGCTAGTATATATGACGAAAATTGTGAAAATAAATGCATTTATATATTTATTATATTTACAAATAATTTTTTTTGCCCCCCTTTCTGAACGCCAATAAATATTCAATTTTTTTTATCACAATTACTTTTCTAGTTGATTTACACCCCCTACCCCCGCAGCATACTACCCCTAAAAAAAATTATATTTTTCCAACATTCCGCTACTATAGCTCTATCTAAATACCAAGTTTAAGGCTTATATCATTACAGGTTCTCAAGATCTAAGCATCGGAACTTTTTCCTTTTCACCCTCCCACACCCTCCCCCTCTACGCCCTCAACCCCAAAAACTTTTTTCCCTACTAGAGTTTAATTAGCGCTACTTCTGGTAAAAATTCTAAGCATCTATCTTACACTGTTCTTGAGATATGAAATGTGTTTGATTTGAAAAATTCTCATCCCCTTCACTTCTATGCTCCACCTCCCACTTAAAAAATTTTACTTTGATCAATCTTTATTTGTCGACTTTTATACCCAAACCGAATTTTATTTTTCTAGAGCAATTGGTTCATGAGATATCGTAATCTAAAGTTTTTCACCCCCCACCCCCATACACAACTTCCCCCACCCAAAATTTTTCTTCATTCTGTTCTCCTAGTATACCTTCACATATTTTTTAAGTTTGAATAGTGTGCCATTAACGGTTTAGGAGATATAGATTTTAGAATGTGTCTATCTCGCCTTTTTTGGCCGTACGGCGTATGGCGTGCGGCGGACAGACGGACAGACGGACTGAAAATTTTTATTACTTTTTTCGCGTCTACTAGTTATGAAACGTGAAAATAAAAATTTTGAGGGTAGCAAATTTTTTTTTTTAAAATCAATCACAATTCTCAATTATTAAAATAATAAAGTAAAAGGTTATCTAAAGTTAAATTTTTGAGGGGGGTAGGGGAGCATAGAAGTGGAGGGGATAAGAATTTTTCAAAAATTACACGTTTCATATCTCAAGAACAGTGTAAGATAGATGCATCAAATTTTTACCAGAAGTAAGCCTAATAGAACCCTAGTAGGGAAAAAAATTTGGAGTGGGGGTGGAGAGGTTGAGGGTTGGGAAGGGTGAGAAGGGTGAGAAGGGTGAGAAGGAAAAAGTTCCAATGCCGGAAAAATAATAAAGTTGCGCCCAGACTGTTGGCAGTTTTTTTTATTCACACACATGCATAGCTGAGGCGAGAAAAATGACACCCCAAGTGTTAAAATTGGTCAGATCGCGTACAAACAAACTACGAATGAACAAATAAAGTTTTGGTGAAACTCAAACAATAAACACATCATCTCAACTGCGTTGCACCTCTTGAGTCTTTTAAAAACAGAGATATAAAATTTTAAAAAGAAATTAATATTTTCAAAATAGAATGTTGGAAAAAGATTTTTTTTTTAAAAGCGGTATTTTGAAACTACTATCCGTTCCGACGCTTAGAGGTGAATTATTGAATTTCTCCACCTCCTTTGCCATACATAAAAATCTGCCAATGGTCTGGGCGCAACTTTATAATTTTTCCAGCAGAAGTAGGGAGCGCGTTCAATTCTAAGATGCGGTGTAGGATGTTGTTGTTGTTGTTGTTGTTTGGGGTGTGGAAGACACACTGAAAGGCGAGTCTTGAGCATTCAGGCCACAATGGCCCATTATACTCGAATCCCCAACCTCTACCCGAACTTTTTCGTCCTCCTCACGAATTTCAAAAGCTCAGGTAGGGAGCGAGAACGGAGTTCCTCCATCCTCATAACATCGACGCCGTATACATGCATTCTTGCAAAAGAGTAAGCTGGACACTCGAGAAGAAAATGTTCCGTCGTGTCGTCGCTCTCGTCGCAAGCAGTGCACATGGGGTCGTCAATGATTCTCAGTCTGACCATGTGTAGGCCACACGAGTTATGCCCTGTGAGGACACCAACCATACTACTACATTCCTTTCTGCTCAGTTTGAGAAGAAAAGCAGCGGTTCGTCCACTTGGTCCCTCAACAAGGTTTCTGGTCTGCCGCATTCCCGGAAAAAGCCGCCATCTCTCAATGTGTGATTTACTCACCCACTCAGCAACGGCAGACCTAACAGAGGCAACTGGCACACCGAAAGCTGGCTCTGGTCCAACCATGGCTGACTCCGATCCAGTTTTTGCCAAAGCATCCGCTATTTCATTGCCATTTATACCTTGGTGACCCGGAACCCATATGAGCATTAAGTCATTGAATCTGCCAACAGAGTTCAACCGTTCTTTACACTCACGTACCATCTTCGAATAGACGATTGGGTTATCTTAAGATTGTAGAGCGGCCTGACTGTCGCTGCAAATGCAGATCATCCTGCCCCTCAATTTTCTTTCTATAATCCATTCAACCGCCTTAAGGATCGCATATACCTCAGCCTGAAATACTGAGGAATGTTTTCCTAAGGCGAAAGAGTACCTGAGATCCTCGGTCTGCAGGTACATTCCAGCTCCAGACCCTTCTTCAGTCATTGAGCCGTCCGTATAGAATATATCAGTGAATCCGCTAGGCAGAGCGGACTGGTTTACCCACTCCTCCCTGCTCGGAATCTCAACCTGATATCTCCTTTTGAGCATATACATCGATGTCATAGCATCCGAAGGCATATCGAAGATAGAGTTCTCAGACAACCTTCGGGCCATTTCTCCATGACCATTGCAATGCCCTTTTCTCCACAGGCCCAGTCTAATTAGTCTGTGAGTAGCTCTCATTGCTTCTGCCTGAACAACAATATCAAGCGGTGGCAGATTGAGCAGCGCATCGAGTGCCACTCCCGGTGTGGTACGAAGAGCACCTGTTACACCGATGCAGACAGTCCTCTGTAGTTTAGCGAGACTAGCTCGGATGTATGCACATTCGGACTTGGTCCACCAAACCACTGATGCATAGATTAGGATGGGTCTTATAACAGCTGTATATAGCCAATATACCATTGAAGGCCTAAGACCCCATGTTCGTCCAAAAGCTCTCCTGCACCTCTTCTATTCTGGATACCAGAGAGTGAAGCGCTGAATCACAAGACTTTCCGCTTTGATACGCATGTTGTTGGGAACAAAGAGGATGCGCCCTGAGAGACACTTCTCTGATGTGTTTTTCTACCAGTCGTTCCAGACTCTTCAGAACAAACGATGTTATGCTGATTGGTCTGAAACTTTTGGGCAAAGTATAGTCGTCTCTACCTGGTTTCGGGATGAACGCTACTCTGACCGGTTGCCAAGAAGAAGGGACGTATCCATGCGCCAAGCATGCAGAAAATATCTTTCTGAGGATAGGCACTAGAACATCTGCCCCCTCTTTTAGCATTATTAGATATACACCGTCCACTCCTGGTGACTTGTAGCTATCAAATGATGAAATAGCAAATTTCACCGTTTCAACTGTCACAACAGCAGACGCCATATACCAACTGCGCCTGGGCACTCTGTCTTTGGTCGGACAGAGTGTCTTAACCAAGCATTGATCGCTTTCGATCACCTGATTTCCTGGAAAATGGGCCTCAAAGAGGGTTCTTAGTGACTCAATTCTCGAAGTAGTATATGTACCATCAGGTTTTAGCAGGGAATCCAGCCTAGCCGTGTTGTCTTTCTGAAAGACTTTGTGCAGCCTAGCCGTTTCCCTGGTCCCTTCCAAACTATCACAGTAGTTCCTAAAAGAGGCTAGTTTAGATGTCTTAACCAGCTTCTTGTATTCCCTCTGCACTGTTCGGTAGTGATCCCAGTCGGCCGCTGCGCCACTCTTAAGTGCGCGATTCAGAAGCCTTCTGGAGCTTTTTCTGAGCGTCTGCAGGTCCGCAGTCCACCAAGGAACTGTGGTGCCACATCGGCTCTTGCCGACAGGACACGATTCCGCAAAACACTGACCTAAGGTTAGACTTAGACGAGAAGTCACTTCCTTAATCATATCTGGCGTCCTCATTTTTTTTGGTATTTGAGACCTCTCCTGTAAGAGAGATCTGAACAAATTCCAGTCAGCCTTCCTTGGATTCCGTATAGCCGGTATGACAGGATTGTCAGCCGCCAGTCGGAATTCCAGATATCTATGATCCGACAGAGTCTCCTCTTCCAGGACGCGCCAGTTTGTTATTGATTCTGCGATCCTAGAAGAGGACATCGTCATGTCTATCACTTCCGTCCGCCTGGTTGTAACAAACGTTGGCTTATTGCCTCTGTTGTTTACCACGAGGCACGACGACATAATGAACTCCAATAACCGCTCACCCCTAGGATTGCATTTGCTGCTGCCCCAAACAGTGTGTTGAGCATTAGCATCACATCCAATGACAAGCTGTAAGTTGTTGGTGTCCGCGAATCTAACGAGCTCGGTCAGCTCCCTGGATGGGGGAGGTAATAACGAGTCATACGGAAGGTAAGCCGACACTACTATTATGTCTTGTCTTCTACCCCCCAATACGTTAGACATTTTGACCGCTACGACATCTTGACAGGTGAACTGCCTCAACATCGTCGCCTCTATCATATTTGATATGAAAAGACAGGCACGCGGTCTTTCAGATCCTTTATCATAAAAGATCCGGCCTCCCTGAATCGAATCCAATCCACACACTCGCCTGTTGCGAATCCATGGTTCTTGTATTATTGATACATATGGGGATGTGTGCAGTATGTTAAGTCTCCTACTTAGTAATGCGGTAGCAGCCTTAGCATGTTGCAAGTTGATCTGGGTAAATATGATGCCGCAGTTAGCCATTTCAAGATAATCACCCACACATTACATCCACATGCTACTACTACCTGGGAAGATTAAATTTAATCCTCCCAAGGAACAGATATGGACGCATGTCATATCTAGTTCGCAGAACCTCTACACTTCCGCTAGCTATGCCCAGTACAAGAGTACAGCCTTCAGTGCCGTCGGGACTGCTGCTCTTAATCTGTTCATAAACGCGCCATTTGGTAGTGTCAACTCCTGCGTTCTGGATACGAAGCCGGGCAAGTATTTCCTGGGGTTTCCTAGGTTTACCAGGAATCCAGCATACTGCCCGAATCAGCTTCAGAAAAGTGCCCCCCTTTCGCAACCACGAAATTGACACGATTCTCCGCCGAAACCTTCCCCACGGCATCCGTCAGCCACTCGAATGCCAATGAATCTCCACAACGAACTTGCATAAGCCCGTCATAGACATTCATGCCCTCGAATCTAGGTGAGGCCTTTGCTTCACCCAGGAGCTTCCATAGGCCGTTCTCCAGAGCAGCAATATGACTCTTGGTCAGCTGTTTGCCCTGTGGACCAATGCCGATTACCGCCAGCAAGGCGGAGGCCGCCACCTCAGAGAAGGTTTTGCCCTTTTTTGAGGTGGCAGTCTCCGCGCGAGCAGTATTCAGAGTGGTCTTCGCGCCTGAGGATCCAGCGTCAGCTAGGTCAGCTACACTAATCTCCCCGTGCATTCGCTCTGCCGGTACAGAACCAGTCTCTCCTTAGGTGGAGCAGTCCAGTTTGCCAGCTGCAGCGACTCTCGAAGTAGACGGTGGAACATCCGCTTTAATGGCTTCCGTCCTCCTCATCCTCTTCGTCCTACCAGAAGTAGAAGTCCGGAATTCGCTATCAACCGCAAGAGCTGTTTCAGGTGATTCCTCCACAGACCGATTGCGCTTAACAACGTTTTCACAGGCAGGCTTCTCCACGACATTACCACTGACCGCTACGACACCTGTCGCAACAGCCCCAGCTCTTGCCTTGGCTTTTGCCCACCTCCTTCTTTTCTTCTGGCCTTTGCTCAACTTATCCTCAAGAGGATATGAGCTTGCCGGTTTCGGATAAACCTCACTCGAAGCACCGGTAATTTCCGTAGTCGACGATGTCGGATTAACAGTGCCAAAAGCACTTGTACTGTCCTCAACCATCGATGTCGGATCTCCCACGCCACGAGCACAGGTACTCTCCGCAACCATCGATTTCGGATTAACCACGCCAGAGGCACTGGTACTTCCCTCGATCATGGGCCGATTCAGATTGACCGAAGACACAATCCCGGTACTTTCCTCCTCAGACTTTGGAGTCAAAATGACCGCCTCCGAAATGGTTGCAGCACATTTATTCTCCATGAGCCGTAGTGGATTAACAGTTCTTGTGTTGTCAGTACTATCCTCATCGGCAAGCAGTAAGTCCTCCATGGAGTTACTGAGATCCAGTAGTGTGCTCCCACTACAACCTGGATCATCCATTGCAGTCATACATGATGGTGGGACCTCCAAATTCCGAGCCCCGGCCGCCGTAGCGGGTGGATTCCCAGACATGGTCTGGTTACCACTTGGAGAGTCTATTTCCATAGGCTTACTCATCATGTTTTTGTCTTTCCTTTAGTCGACACAAGTGTCTGAAGCCCCCTTACCACGACAAGGTAGAAAGACGGAAGGGGGTGTAGGTTACTATGTGACTGCAAACCTTTCAAAAAGTTCGGGAAGTGGTTAGAATATGGTGTAACATATGAATTATATAATTGGGTCATATTCCGGGATGCGGTCTTGAGGTTGAAAAAGACAAAACTTAAAAATAGGTGATTATTAAACAAAACTGTAGAAGTGAAAAGATATTCGATATCTGATCAGACCTGAGAGATATGGTGGAATTCATGAAAAAGTATACAACCACTTTACACCCTCTTAGGGGTCGAATTTCAAAAAATCTTGAAAACACATTCTAGGTATTCATATGAAGAATCCGTAGAATAAAAATGAATTCAATGTTTGGAAAGACCTAGTAGATATGACGAAAATCGTGAAAATATATGCATTTTATTTTTACTGATAACTTTTTTTAGCCCCTCCCTGATCTAGAGTATTATACGATTGGCTTGCAGCCGATCGTGATTGCAGTATGTTTTTTATACACTTTTAATATAATAGTTTTCTTATAACTATTCTAGGCCGAGCCATTTGTCACTTGGACCGACAGCTGAAGGCTATCAGTTCCTGTACCGAATGACTGGAAAAAGGGTTGGTGTATCCAGGGGTTAATGTTTTGATCTGAGGTAGATCTTTCTATGTGGTTCCTAGTCAGTCTAATTATTATGGTGTCAACACGGAAGATTTCTGCCGTATTATATATTTCCTCGTTCGATATATGATGCAAAAAATCTGTTTCTGCCTTTCTATATAAGCCGGTACACGCGCGTAGGTATTTTCTCTCGAAAAGCCTGAGTTTTTCCATATAAGATGGACTAATACTGAACCAGATGGGGCAGCCATAAGTGAGAATAGGTCTCACCAATGCTTGATAGCAAATGATTTTAACGCGAGGGTATAAATGTTTTGCGTGAAAGAGCAGGGGTGGAATCACGAATCTCGAAACGAGACTCTTGTTTCGAGTCTAGTTAAACTCGTTTCGAGTTCATTTTGGTAGCACCAATCTCGGTGCGAGTTGAAAAGTCGTATGGCCAAGATTATTAAACAGGAAAGTAGTAGAATGTTTCTGTAGGATGACATCTCACAGAAAGTTGACTGTTTAATTTCAATTTCGTTCGGTTATTTTCAAAATAAGTTCGGTATATGTAAAATGTACAGTTATTTAGTGAAAATAATTTATTAATACTATTAATTAAAAGTTGAATTCAAAAATTAATAAAACATTTTAAAATTGTTAATGTTTAAAATTTATTGATCTTAAAGTACGAAAGTTAATCGAAAGCTAAAATGTGTGCACCGTGTTGCATACCATGCTCTATGCCCAACGAAGGTAACGATCCTTGTGTTCCGCTCGATTGTTGTCCGCCTTGCGATCCCTGCAATCCATGCGGTGATCCTTGTGTATCAAATTACCCGAGTACTTCAACAATGGTAAAACGATGCCGAAGCTGTGAAATTCGGGTTGGAATCCTTTATCTTAGATGCGATTGCATTAAACGAAATGAACTTCAACATGATTGTCCTCGACGATTGTGTTAAGGAAAAAGTTTCTGCCTAACGAAACCGGAACCAATGTGCTGTCCTGCGGAACATGCTCGACTTCTTACGTCGTTTCCTGCGAAGAAAGCGAATGGCATGTTACCGGGCAGTAGTAACAACATGCTGTATGAACAGTCTTCCATTACATGTTCTATTCTTTTCTGAAGCAGTTTGTTTTTGCAAAATACATTATAAACATTGAGTATTAAACAAAAATCACATTCCAGTGTTCTTGTTTTATTTCTTTTCACTTCATTACAAACCGTTAAAATAGTAAAGTAAAAACAATAACAAAATATAAATCAAATTCAAGAATTTCTTCTCAATTTAAGTCTTTTCTCGTGCATTTAAGTCTTACATCATCTTCTCATGTCCAATTCCAACTGCTTCAATCGATTCTCAGCCTCAATTAAAAAGAATTTGTGTGACTCGAATGCTATACACTTGACGACTAAAATTTAACTGTTTCGAGTTTTGAAACAAACCAAATTCGAGATTGGTAGTACCGAGTTCAACTCGAAACTGGTACGGTTTTTTTTCTTCGAGCACATTACAGGTCGAAACGATATTGGTAGTACCAAATCAGCTCGAAACTCGAAAACAATGCTCGTTTCGAGATTCATGATTCCACCCCTGTTTTAGGGACATAAATGCTTTACGTGCCTTTTCAAGCTGAATATTTGAATGATTGTTGCAATACAAGTGTTGACCCAGGTAAACGCCGAGATATTTTACACAAGTTTTGTGCAGAATTCGCTCTCGGCTTCCCTCCCCATCAACACAATGGAATTTCTTCGACTTGCGCCTTAAATCCCAATTGGCATGTGCTAAGGTGGTGGGGAATAAAATTGTCTCACAATTATGTGGATTAATTTTCATTTTCCAAGAGTTCGTGTAGAACTGTACATCATTAAACACTTTCTGAAGTTCCTCTTGCGCCTTAGTTGGTTTTGAGTGGGGTGTTATAAATTATAAGGTCGTCTGCGAAGGCTACAAAAGATCTTTTGAGTGATTTATTAAAATCAAATGTTTCCAAAAGATCGCTAATATAGATCGCGAATAAGGTGGGTGCAGTTACTGTTCCCTGTTGGAGTCCTTTCCTGACATCAAAGGTCTTTGTGGTAACAATTTTTCTGTTTGTTAGCACTAGGTTTTTATTGTAGATCATGTGTACTAGGGTATTTATTAAGGGGTTATGCTACTCTAGAGGCAGAAAAACTACAAAATAAATCGATATTGCAAAAATGTATATTTATAATACATGTTGTTGACTATGTACGAGGAGCGTTCGAAAAGTAACATAAGTCGGCAAGAAAACACTTGATTTTTGGAAAAGTTTTTATTTATTTTTCAACATAGTCTCATTGTAACTTAATACACTTTTCCCAACGATGCTCCAGCTTCTTTAACCCTTCCGTATAATACGTTTTTGATAACTCCTCAAAATGGGCCTCTGTGGCAGCGATGACCCATATCTTTTTCCTGCCGAAATTTTTTTCAAATTCGGAAACTAGATAAAGTCGCAGGGGGCCAGGTCTAGAGAATAAGCTGGGTGCGGAAGCAACTCGTAGCGTAATTCAATAATTTTTGAAGTAACGGCACGATTTTGCGTTTGGTCCGGAGTCAGCAAACGTGGCACCCATCTCGCCGATAGCTTTGACATACCCAAATGCTCATGTAGGATTGTCCAGACGCTGTTGGCTGAGATGCCCACAGCCTCTGCTATCTCGACCACCTTCAGTCGTCAATCGGCTAATACGATATCATGTACCTTATTGATAATTTTTGGTTTGTGGCCGTTTTTGGACTTCCAGGGCGGGGTTCGTCATCGATGCTAGTACGGTCACGTTTAAATTCGTTTACTCTGAAACTGATAGTTGGTAACGAAGGAGTAGATGTGCCATGAACTTCTTGCAAAATCTGATTAATTTCGGTCGCTTTCTTCCCTGCCAAATAAAAATGTTTTATCACTGAACGAAATTTTTTTTTTCCCATTTTTAAAAAACACTAATCACGTCGTATTCAATCAACCACCAAAACAAAACTAAGCATCCAAAACTGCTGAAATTTTGACAGCACTCATACAAAAGACTGAACTTAACAACCATCATACACTTTTTGATGTACGCGTGCTCTGTGTGTGTGACTTAAGTTACTTTTCGAACGGCCCTCGCACAGTAATTTTTTTAGAGATTGAATTCAAAATGGCGGCTGTGTAGCTATGACGTCTCCGTTTTTCCAGGGTTCATGGCCGGACACCTAGTGCCTGTACTCTTTGAATTATGATAAGCTAATAACTTTTTTTCGACTACATATAGCAACAGCCACAAGAGTACGTAGGTTTTTTTTTCGATATTTTGATTTTTAGCCAAATGGCGCATTTCTAAAGTGAAAAGTGTGAAATTTGCCTAAAAAAATCGTCAGAAAATTGTTAATAACAAATGAGCTAAAAAAAAATCCTACGTACTCCAATGGACAATATTGTTTTCAAGACATATTCAAAATTTCAAATGAGTCGGTTGAAAATTGTCTGAGTTAAGTTTCCGGCCAGCTTGAAAAAGGTAGTTTTGAGATAAACGCGTTTGAAGTTTTCAGTATATACAAAATCATGAGTAGTTTTGCAATATGCCTTGTACTAAATTTCAAAAACCGTGTTCTTAGAGACTTTTTTCGGCCATAATCTTGTGGGACAGCATTTTTGAGGTCCTAGAGGACAATTTAAAATAATAAAAAAAAATTTATTTCTCCAGAACTCTAAAGTGGCATAACCCCTTAAGTGTTTGGGGAATTTTTTCTGAATTAATTTGAAGATGAGACCGTCAAGCCAAACTGTATCGGAGGCCTTCTCCCTGTCTATAAGGCAGGCACCTACGCATTCTGTATTACTTAAATGCCAGCAGATGTCAGATTTTACCTTCGTTATGGCATGTATGGTAGAATGTCTATTTAGAAAGCCAAATTGGCAATTCGGTATCAGATCATTCTGGCGAATGAGAGAATTTAAATTGTCGTTGAGGACGGATTCAAAGACTTTACTAGTGTTGGGTAGAAGACTAATGGGCCTATAGCTTTTGGGGTCTGAAGGATCCTTTCCTTTCTTTAGAATATGGAACGTTTTTGCGCGTTTCCATTTTTCGGGGTAGTGAAAATCATTTAATAAATTATTAAAGACTGGATTGTACACTACAGTGTATTAAAGGCTAACCTCCTAAATCCAGTTCGGTATCCGTAAAAAAAAAAAAATTGACCGTATTGCGAATGTCACGCCACGTCACTTCGATGCCGATTCAAAGTATCACGTCGATCGAAAAAGAGATTCACCCGTATTATGAGTGTCGTGTCGTCGTCGATCATCAGTCGATTTTAATCGATGAGTCTCGATTTTACCGACAGATTCTGTCGATCGTGTAAAAGTTCTGCGATACTGAAGCGACAGGCGGTTTGTATTGAAAAAAATTGAAGTTTTTATAAATAATTCTCTTTGTTATTCTTTGTACAGATAATCACCCGTATTATGAGTGTCGTGTCGTCGTCGATCGACAGAAATGGTATTATGAGTATCGATACCAATCGACGAGTCTCGATTTTATCGACGTATTCTGTAGATCGTGTAACAGTTCTGCGACAGGCTGTTTATATTGAAAAAAAAATAAAGTTTTTATATTTTATTCTGTTTGTTATTCTTTGTACAGATAATAAAAATATCTTTTAGGGTGAAATTTACAAATGCCCGGTATTACCAACACTTGATTGAGTTTTAAGGGAAAAAATAAAGACATCTTGAGAGGAATCAGTGGGTGGGAAATTATTCAACGGAACTGAATGCCGTAGGACCTCCCAATACGGGATGGAACTGGGTGGCTGGAAATATGTTTGGATTTTAAACATAATTATACAAAAATTTTAACTGCAAATTTTGAAAAATTACAATTCACCAGCAGTTATGAGATCAACAACACTTAAAGAGCAGGCGCCCAACTAGAAAAATCCTAACAAGCATCGAGGAATGAAACCCAAGTTCTTTCCCAAAAGGATGCCCAAAAGTAAAATACTCGTAAAATTTCTTAAAACCTCTAAAAAAACAGAAACCTCTCAACAAGAGCTACAGTTTTTAAAAAACAAACCATTTAAATTTCCCAAATACTCTACACCACGCACACTTTATTGGTTACCTGACAGCTGGTAAAAGCAACGATTTCTACAACCAAAATAAGTAGTTCGAACTCATTTCACCGAATAAATAAAAAAAACTGAATCTTAGTACCGGTAATTCAAATATGACGTGGAATCTTGACACTTTTGATAGTTAAAGCTATTCACAATTACTATTTTGCTCACAGTAACACCATTTTCAGAAATTTTACATGATTCTCCTGCGGTTTCGATCGGCAGTCAAACTACCAAATCTCAATCGCCACGACAAGCCCATCGATTGTCGATTGTTGATTTTAATAATAATTATACAAATTTTTTAACTGGAAATTTTTGAAAAATTTCATATCACCGGCAGTTTCATATAAGATCAACAACATTTAAGGCAAGATATCAGTTCTCGACGAAAAAAAAATGCTTTTTATACTCTAGATCAGGCCCGTGCAATCGGGCATTGGCCTATTTTGGGAACTTGCTAAAACCCCCCCTTCATACCATCCTGCGCACGGGCCTGCTCTAGATGAAATCAAATAGAGTATTATAAGTTTAATCCAGCCCAAAAAGTTTGTAACGCATAAAACCGAGCCTCGGACGAAGAAAAGTTATATAGTATTTTATGTTTATTTTGGACCAAGACCCCCAAATCCGTTTGCTATCCGTCCGTCTGTCCGTCCGTCCGTTTGCACGATAACTAACGAAAGCGTTGACCTAGGAAGCTCACATTTTGTCACAACTTGTAAAATAGAAAAAGTAAGGCTAAGTTTATTAATGGGCGGTATCCTTTCACTCCTTCGGCTACCTCCCATACAAGAGTCCTTAAAACACGTTTTCACAATTATTGCTCGAATGCTTCAAGTTAGGAACTTGCAATTTGCATACTTAAAGTTTACAATGTTTTAAGTGAAAGTTCCGAATATGATACAAATCGAATGAGTTCTTCGTGTAGCAGCCTATAGAAGTACTTCAAAAATATATGAAAGTTATAGAATCCACTATAGTTCCAGTACGAGTAAAAGCAGGGATTCAAAATTTTACAGGAATAAGTTTTATATCAAAAGTAAGACTGAGTTAATTAGTTGGCGCCATCCGTTGACTCCTTCGGGTAGCTGTCATACAAAAGTCCTTAAGACACGTGTTCACCAATATGGAACGATAACTTTAAACGTTACGTAACGACTTTGAAATTTTGTATGCTTTGATTTTATAATAGTCGCAGCTGAAGCTATTAATATGAAAAATATCCCATAAGTCCTTCATG
This sequence comes from Beris chalybata, assembly GCA_949128065.1. Lineage (NCBI taxonomy): Eukaryota > Metazoa > Arthropoda > Insecta > Diptera > Stratiomyidae > Beris > Beris chalybata. The sequence goes on along the minus strand of OX421897.1, from coordinate 80,002,612 downwards.
CAGTTGCCATACAAAAATTCTGTAAAATGTCCTAACTTAATTTATGGAACTCACTATAAATCAAGAAATCGAGTAGCCACTACATATACACTAGTGTCTACCTGTAAGTAAAAAGTCATGTAATAAATAATTGTGCACTCCTCATTCTTTTGATATATTTTCAACTAAAATATAAATAGGAGTTCAGTATTTCATCTAGAGTATCATACGATTGGCTTGGAGCCGACCGTAACTGCGTTATGTCTTTTTTTTTTTTAATTTTCATCCTTAACATATTGAGATTACGTGGACAAAAGGATATTTCGATATCAAATGTATTTCACGAGTAACAGACCGATTTGTGGAACGATCGGCTGATATTCAATACGATTTCTTTATAACGTCAAACTTTAAATGCGTTTTTCTCGAAACCACTTCTACTTCTTCGTACATTCTGCAGCTTTGTTGAGTGCCGCCGGAATTTGTATGCTCCAGAAGCAGCAAAGCAACGTCAAAATATGACTGGCAATAATCGCGGCCAAGCAAATAACTCCGGCCTCGTAGCGCTCCGCCACTCCGTAGACACCGAACCAAAGGAAAAAGGCGACCGCATAGACAATTCCAAACGGCAGCACCAGATCACTCACGACTATCGGATTTTGAACGTAAAGCGTTACATATTGCACTAAATCATCCAAACACGGTTCGCCTCGACGTCTTGCAGTCATTTTTAGTAAAAATACAACCCACAAAAATTTCACCGCTCGCAAATGTGCAAAAAAACTGTCAAGGCATATGACATGCGAATGACGTTGACGTGTACGCGTACGGTTCCTTGAGTTTGTGTGCGTGGTTTGTTTATTTGCGGATTGTGGCGATTAGTTTTCAATGGAACGAGTAGGTGGCGGTGGAAAAATTTACTCATTTTGGTTCAGAAATATTTTTATAAATTTCCCCAATTTGCAGTTGGTGGTGTTCAATTCACAACTGTTTGATTTTGTTGAGTGTCGCGTAGTATCGTTTCCGGTGCTCACAAGTGCTTTCGAAATTTAATAAAATACCGAACGCATTTGTGAGCACTGGAACGAACAAACGAAACCGGATTGGCTGGAAAAAAAGTTCCGCTACTCGATAGATGCCGGCTGGAAGGAAAAAAAACGGCTTGGGACCCGAGAGAAGCGCGCGTTTTTTGGAGGAATTTTGCGTTGGACAATTTCTGGAGGAGTAACGGGCGTCTTCGAACGCCTGAGACATTTCGCTCAATCTCGAGGTCGTTTTTAACTAGCGAAAAGACGGTCGATTTCCGTCTCCGGTTCGGACTAACTCGCGTGGCGAGTCGTGATTCGAGAAGCTTTTTTTTCGCGCCGCGCATTGTTGAACGAAAAGAAAAAACAGTGTTGCTTCGAGTTCTTGTTTTTTTTTCAGGCTGTGCGACTCGCAGGGAAACCCTGAAAGTGTTTGTGAGCTGTGCTCGTTTAGATCGCAAAATTAACCGCACGCAACTTTCCATCGTAGGGGTTCTGCGGTCGTAAAAAAAAAAAAAAACCGAATTTGTGCAAAACGCGAGCACTGATCACTTGACCGCCGGAGTCCGCTAAGGAGCAATCCACCACGCGATAACAATTCCTTTGGCGCAAAATAAATCAACGACGACGGTTTTTCTTTGCGTTAACACCAATTTTCGGGACAATCCAACCAAAAAAAAACCCTCGACCAAGATCAAAAAACCGCGTGCACCTCCTTCAGATTTTCGATTTTCGACTTTTTCTCTTGAGAGTAATAATACATGAGATACATATGATTTGAGGTTCAGAGCTTGACCACCATCTATTGTCAAAGCAGCATCGACAAGATGTGAATTCCGACCAAGGCCGAGACTAAATAAATGTTTTAACATGGATTTGAAAATTTGCCACCCGCTCGTATGGCTTGTAGCATGCACTTTTTCTTGTTTTTTTTTTGACAGCTGCCCTGCAACCGTTCGTTCTCCCGCGTCAAGTAGGTCGCAGTGGAGCTGATGCGATCACAACTCATCGCAAAGTTGAATTGTAATCGCAACAGCTCCCCATGGACTTTTTAAATTTGACAGCGGCGACACAACAACATAGACGGTTCGCCGTTGATCTCCAGCGCCGAACCGGCTAAAGACTGTCGTCGCTTTTGGGTTGGTCGCATGCGCACGACTGAGTGCCAGGCAATCGGTGTTATACCCCTTTCTGGATCACTGCCTCAGATCCTTGGAGTGGTAAGTTCCCAGACGTTTGCCTCCTAGATCCTCCAATTCATATCGTGAGTTTCCCAGCACACGACGAATCCTGCACTTGAGGAACTTCTTTGCCAGCTTGGCGTTATAATTCTGCGCGGCTGTGGACAAGGAAAAATTTCTTCGGAATACCTCTTGTCCTACACAAAATTGTGTTTAAGCAACACGCAGATTATAACGCCTGCAACTGTCCTCATGTGCGACCCTTATTTTCGTCTGCGCCAGTTGCCTCACGATAGGAAATTTGGACTTTACCATTTCCAACCTTTTCACATCTGTGGGCGTTAAATGGTGGGCATCCGGAGCTATCAGTTGCGACGCAGTATCGGGAGTATTGACCGCGCTGATGATACTAGGAGCTAGTTAGAAGGATCGCCAGAAATCTACCCCCAGGTACAATTTCTGCGATAGGCTCGGCACTATGTATAGCGTGATAGACTTAGTAATACCGCGAAAAGTAATATCGGTGGTCACTGTGCCCAATACCTTTTGTGCTGCACCATCAGCGGTCTTCACCTCTTGACAGACCGGTCGATAACTCACCTGTGCATCATGGAGACGTTGTAGAGCGTTAGCCCCCAGGCAACTGATGCTCGCCCCACTATCTAGGAGTCCTTCAACGTCCACTCCGTACAAGGATACCATGGCGTACGGACGTATGTCCAACGGATTGGTAATGATGGTAGAGAGAATCGCTTTCTTTTTTTCACGCACCATCCTCCAGAATATACGAAGGCGCGCGATTGATTTCCTGCGACCGGATCCACTCGTTAGTGCTGATACCTGATCAACACTTGCGACTGGAGTAGGTCCGAAAATTCGCTCCCGCGCCTCCATATACTCCTTTAGCCGAAGATGGTATGGCTTGAGAGGATGATGGGAATGTCGTCTTGGATTTTGATCTGCGATAAGTTCATCTTTAGGCCGGGAAACAGCCGGCTCCGTCTTATCGCTTCCTCGTTTTAAAAATGTGACGTGCGGAGTATTCAGTGTTGAGGAATTGGGTTGGGATGATTTTACGCTAAAAGGATGGGAAGTAGGTTCAGAAAGTGTTGAAGGTAGGGTATTAAAATTTGGAGGGGTATCTGTAGTGTTTAGTTGTTTATTTGGGAGTTCTAAGTGAAATTGGGAGTTGGAATTGGGGTGTCGAGTGGATCTTCCTACTGCTGTCGGGATGCAGTGTTCGGACGGGAGGAACCCGCTGTCCTTCCGTCCCTACAGCCGTTTCCCGCCTTGCAATGGATGCAGTTGGGCTTTAGAACGTCAGCCCGCCCACATCCAAAGCAGAAGATGCCTTTCGCAGGTTCCGCACACTCACGATACCCATGTTCTTCCTTTTGCAATTCCAGCAGATCCAGGGGTTCGACAGTCCGGCCAAGTCGACGGTAGAAGTCGTAACCGGATGTTTTTCCACTACTGGCTCCTGTATTTTGTGGACTCTGGTCTGGTTCCAAGGGGATGGTCTGGTAGCTTTTCGCGTGTCTTCCACTTGCACTACAAGTCGACGTAGTTCGTCCATAGTAAGTACTGAGTAGAAACACAATTGTTGCTGTGTGCTGCCCACCAGATTTCCGCGCACCAGAGCCCAAAATTCGGACTCAATCATGGGAGCGCTCAGCAGTGAACGAAGCTCCGTCATGTCTTGTTCGAAGGACATGAAGGGCTCGTGTGGCGCTTGTCGTCTACCAAGCATCTGCTTCCGCAACTCCCAATCCGTGCTGCGCTCTCCCCAGACCTGCAAGAATGGTACCTTCAGGGTATCCCAAGACGAGTTGTTATTGGACCGATGCCACAACCAATACCACTTGTTGGGCCTACCATCCAGCAGCAGATGGAAGCCCTGCGTCAGCCGATCTAAATTGCCGCGAAAGTCGCTCATCGCGAGAGTCTCGGCCCGAAAAATCAGCTCCTGCCGAATAATGGGCCCCCACCGGTCTCTGAGACGCCTGCTCTTCCCGAAAAACCCTTCTCATCAACTCTATTAGTTGTTCCACTCCCAGTTCACTGGTGAACGTGTACGCCCTGGCGCTGAATTCGCCGTAGCCGGGATACCTGCGTCGTGTATATCGGACCAACGTGGTCGTTCGCCTACTACCCTTTCTGGTGATTGTGGGATTGGATTCGCGAGCTAGTTCACCCCCTGCTCTTGACCAACTGAGCCGTCAGGGGCGTAAAAGACCCCACCGCCGACCGTTTCCAGCGGAAAATCTTGATTTAACCGCCTTGGAGAAAGTCCGCCGGCCGCCAACTTGGTCCTGCTGCGTGTCACGGCTCCGGTTCTGGCTGTGGCGCCCTCCACGCCCCTAACTGTCCAATAGTCCTGCGGTTCGAGTGCTTGGCGACAATTGGGACACGTTTTGTGGCGCAGCACCCACTCTTCCACACAATGCAAGTGAAAAGTGTGCCCACATTTCGTCCGCGCATCGTCTTCGCCCCCCACGATATGTTGGCATATCGTACATATTTCGTCCTCATTTTGCCTCAAAGGCGATCGTGGCAGTGGCATGACTGAAAGTGAATGCTATGTGAGTACTACGAAGTGAATCAAATCGAAAGAGCGAATGTGAATGATTGAGTGTGATTGGACGAATGATCTATGTATGAATGAACGATTGAGTGTAGGATTGACTATCAACTGAATGAACGAAAAAGAAATTATAAATGTATGAAAACGATTGTGCAAATGCTCGAACGAATGTATCGAAAAAACGAGAGAGTGATAATTAAAGTTGTACTGTGTGTATGAGAAGGAAAGAAAAAATCCAATCTATTGAATGAAAAACAAAACGAATGAATTTGTTGTAAGAATAAGTGATTGAGAACGCTCGAAGAATGTGTGCAAAACCAAAACGAATGAATGGATTATATTTATGATTGACTATATGTGTAGAATGAATGTTTGAGTGATTATTTAATTTTGACAATCAAAACAAAATAGAACGAGTGATTGTTATTAAATTCAAAATTTGAACGAGTGTATGATTGGTTGTATATAAAAAGATTATGTATCAAATGATTGAATGCGGTATATAAAAAAACTGTGCGATTCGGTGAGTGAATGTGTGAATGAACGTATGTTGCGGATAGAAAAATGAATGGATGAAAAACTGTATGCGTAGTTTGTATTTTTGAATGGGTGTTTGAACGAATTAAATTTGATTCAACACTACGAACGAATGAATGTATGCAAAAAAAAACGAACGAATGAATGAACGAACTTGTGTTTGTATGGTTGTATGTAAAATTATATAATTGCGTTATTTAATTCGAAGAAAAAAAAAATGAATGAACTCTCACGTCTTCGCAACCTTTCCCCTCCCCTCTATGCAGAACAAATCGCGAAGCCAATCTTGATCTTCCTCGCTCCATCGGAAAAATCCGGAACGCGATAAAATTGCAAAGAAAAAAAAAAATGGGAAAATTTAGCAAACAAAATCAAAAATCAGCAATAAAAAAAAATCTACGTTAATATTTGGTCAAAAGACTTATAAAAAAAAATTTTTAAGTACAAAAAAACTCTACGTTTTTTCAAAAAAAAAAATTAAACTACGTTAAAAAGGTACTCTAAAAGGAAGGATAAGGATATAAGGTACTTAACAAATTTTCGACGAAATTTCCTATCATCAAACTCACCAATATTTCACAAGTATTAGTCCCGATTGTCTGACGACACGCCCAGCACTCAAAAGGGTACTTGCAAAACAAAAGTGGAATGACTCAGGAAAATTAAGTTTTGTCACAACTTAAATCCATCAATCCGGCGCCTAAAGGTTGCCAAAACGGTTCGTCAATAGGATTGTTCCGCATCGACCACATACAAAATTTTCAGGATGATTTGCTATTGAAGTTCGAAAAGCTTGAACACTTGGACTGTTGCCGTTCAGGCGAAAAAAATGCTGTCGCAAAACGACGAAATTGAGTCCTTTTGCCCATCAGCTTTTCGCACGGAATTTTTCTGTATTTGCGCGTGTTGATGGGCTACGCTTTGTGCTCGAAGCGTAGCTTAGGATAGCCCCACGTTGGGCGCCATTTGTTGTTCTTGAGGCCTTGGAAAAATCATTTTGATTTTAAAAAGTCAAAATAATTGAAAGGAAAAGGAAGGTTCGGGACAGAAGGGCCAATTCCACCTACGTCTGAATTGGTGGCTGAGTTTTCGCTGGTGCGACGCTCTTGCTGGCGGCTGGGACTAGCTACGGCAGTGTGGGGGGGGGGTACTTGCTCCAACTCAGACCATTAAACCCTTAGCCTGTACAACAAAAAATTATCAGCGCCGACTTATCCAAGGGAATTGTCAAAATTGGGACTATTTTCCCAACAGGTCGTGAAAGACTAAGAAGCGGTTGGATGGCGCGGCCCCGCGATTTGTCAGGGCGCTTTGGTGTTGTTGGCGCCCTGTTCTGCCCACCCTACCTCAGCCACGACTGTCCTTCAAACATTTTTCGTCGTGGCCCCTTATGGAGGTTCGGGGCGAAGGAGCTAAACGATCGGGTTCATTTCAGTAGGCTCTTTCTAGCCTTTCATCACTTTACAATAAGAAAAAAAAAATCCATATGTCAAAGGCAAAAAAAAACTGAAAAAAATATATAAAGAAAATATATAAAGTAATATAGGAAAAAAAATATGAAAAAAATTTTTGGACTCACCCCATTGAAAAGAAAAATCTTTCTGCTGCTATTACATCGTTTACTTTCATTTATTATGATTTATTATATTTTAAACTTTTATTTCGTCCCGTTCTGTCTTCGTCTTGTCATTTTTATAATTAATAATTAATTTTAATTTAATATTTTAATATAGTTAATTCTTAATTCGGTGCTTTTAATTTCAATTGGCTTTTATTTTAGTTTTAAGAATTCATTTTGTTTATACTTATATCTTTTTTTTATTTTTCCTTATTTTATTTTTTTTTTTTTTTAATTTTTAATGATTTATTATATGAAATTCAAGTTCTCATTATTCACGTTGTTTAATCCCTTCGTAGCATTCATATACTTTTTCTTTTTCTTCTTCTAAATACGTTCGTTCATTCGAATTGTGATAAATAGTAAACTTGACGATCTCAACAGCCACTCAACAATCAATAGCGAATATAAACAAAGTCTTATGTTAATAATTTAAATACGTAAGCCAACACATGATACCATTATCAAAATGTGGCCGCGATATGATACGCGCCCGTTACTTAAATCGTACATTACTCATATCGGAATTGGCTTGTGATTTATCCGACGGTGTATATCGTCCGCCAATACTATTAACCATTCCACCACCGCTAAGACTATCTAAATTAGTAGTTGGCGGGGGACCACCTTCAGCTTAACTTGAGTGCTTTTCATTGCACGAGGAACATATTTGCACCCTGCCCTGTGGACTTATAGGACTAGCATTCGGAAACGGTTTCAATGAAGTAATGAATGGATAGTACGGTTCCCTTTCAGCATTCGCACAACAGTAAACCAAACGTAATTGCGACGATGGCGTATCCGTACCGCAAGTACAACATACAAATGTTGTTCGTTCCGCTACCGATGCAGGACGTTTTCGAAGCGAATAACGACGTTCACCTACCGGTGTTCCGGTCGCGCTGTGCCGTGAAACTGGGTAAGCTGCCTGAAAAGCACCGAATGAATTCACACCGGTTCTGCAGAACATATAAATCGCAAAATTAACCGCACGCAACTTTCCTTCGTAGGGGTTCTGCGGTCGTAAAACAAAAAAAAACGAATTTGTGCAAAACGCGAGCACTAATCACTTGACCGCCGGAGTCCGCTAAGGAGCAATCCACCACGCGATAACAATTCTTTTGGCGCAAAATAAACCGACGACGACGGTTTTTCTTTGCGTTAACACCAATTTTCGGGACAATCCCACCAAAAAAAACCCCGACCAAGATCAAAAAACCGCGTGCACCTCCTTCAGATTTTCAATTTTCGAATTTTTCTCTTGAGACTAATAATACATGAGATACATATGATTTGAGGTTCAGAGCTTGACCACCATCTATTGTCAAAGCAGCATCGACAAGATGTGAATTCCGACCAAGGGCGAGACTAAATAAATGTTTTAACATGGATTTGAAAATTTGCCACCTGCTCGTATGGCATGTAGCATGCACTTTTTCTTCTTTTTTTTGACAGCTGCCCCGCAACCGTTCGTTCTCCCGCGTCAAGTTGGTCGCAGTGGAGCTGATGCGATCACAACTCATCGCAAAGTTGAATTGTAATCGCAACAGCTCCCCATGGACTTTTTAAATTTGACAGCGGTGACACAACATAGGTCCGAAGGAGCTGTTTCGTCATCGGAAGGCAGAAGACTCGTCAGAGGGTGTATTCTAACGAACTTTCCGAAAAACCCTGACAGCTGGTGGAACTGCTGAGGCAAATTCTATATAGCAGCATCGTAATCCAAATTCATTTCCACGAAGAATGTAATCGTGAAATAGCCTGACATCTACCGTATACTAAGGGCGGGTGGTATATGGCTATGAAATGGTTGTAACCTTGGATAACCCTAAGGCTATGAAGCTGGTTGTAACCTTGGAAGATCTACTCTAAAGCTCGGGACCCAGTGGGTCTAACGCAAACTTATTTTTACCAATATATTTTTGTTACTAGTTTTCCATGGTCAATGAAGCTATTAATGTTAAGAGTTAGTTGTTTTTTCCGGTGTCAGTGGAGTGAAAACTGCAATACGAAATTTATTTTGTGGACCTTTGAAGCCTTGAATATCGATAACAACATACATCGTGGTTGACAATCTATCTTAAACTGAACAGTGTTTTCTTTTTATACAAGTTTTTGAACTGCGTCAGTAAGAGGATTATACTCAATTATACGATCGTAAAGCAATAAGTTATTGGCTGTTGTTAGTGATGGTATATCTGCTGATGTTTTAATTTCTAACCGTATGTCAACGTTTTTCGTGAACAAACAACTACTATAATTGGTGCATCTTTCTTGTATTCCGTTCGCGAAAGGAATGGTTGTGCTTAGACATCATAACAAGATTGTTGAAAATTGCTATACATATCATATAATATAGCATATCGATCACGTTGAAAATTTAATATTTAATTCATCATATGGATATCATTCCGAGTTTAGGTTTATTTTAACATTTGTGAGTTCACAATGCTCATATTTGCTTGCATCCTTGTACTTACGTTTTTTTTGAGTCATCTGCAAAGCTATAATAATATATCGTGGTTTTTGCGGTTGACTTGTGGTTTTAACACTCCATACATGATCGGTTGTTATTGGTAAAACTGGATATTCATATAAATTCCGAAAACATTTGAACTAGGCTTGTGTAGTTCGAACGTAGTATGAACGAACTAGTTCGCAGTGACTTCCGGTCCTAGTTCGTTTCTTTGAAAGTAGTTGGTTTTTGTAGGTGATTCGAACTTGAAAGGAACTAGTAGGGCTGGGGACGGACTTGTCGTGGCTCCTTCTTCGATCGTGCCTCGGATTCCTTTTGGTCCTCTAACTCACTCACTCAACTGTACACAATAAAAGTCACGATCTGATGTACCAATCTGTTGTATAATTCTTTAAGTTTTAACAATAGGGTACACTTTACCAATTACAAACAAAACACGTTACTCCTACTTACTGATACAAAAAACAACAACTTGAACCGCGGAGGCTACTCGTTTTTCGAAAGTCGTAATCAAAACTGCCCGTTTCCCGGACTTGGAAACTCGATCAGCAATTATCGCTTAGTCAATTATTTTACCTCAGCCGATAATTGCTGATCTACATCGATCATCGATCAATTCTCGGCAGTTGACCCGAGTTGGACATTGTTGATCGATAATCGATGTTGCAGATTTTCTGCTGACCACCGAGCAAAGGTATTCGACCCGACTTAAGTTTATCACCTCGCATCGGAAATTGTGCCATAGTTCGAATATTGAACCCAATCACCGATACGAGGTGCGCATAGGGAGAGTCGGGGCCAAACCGGACCACGACATTCCTCCCCCCTTGAAAAAACCGATGCTCGACGGTGTTAAAGTTTTTCCAGTCCGGGACACGTTGTTTGGCCGTACATTATCATTTTTTTTTTTATTATTATAATTGTTTTTTTTTTTTTACTTTCGAGCTATTAAAAATTATGTTTTACTTGCATCTCATAGATGTTTTCTTTTTGTTTTTTTTTTTTTAAATTTGTTTTACTTCTGAATTCCCTCTATTAAAAATTAAATCAAAATAGATATTTTTTATTACTCATTGATTTTGTATTAATATTACTATCTTTTCGAATTTTTGTTTCAAGTTTTTCAATTTATATTTTGGTTATTTTCCATTTTTTTTTTTTACAAATAAAATTTTTTTTTTTTTTTCTATTCCTATACTAATGCGATTGTACTTCGGTTCTGGCGTGAAATCGTGGTTTCTGGTATATGCCTCTCGGGGGTCCGGATGATGGTATCTGATGGGTATACCGAAGAGGTGGCCTTTTGGAGAAGTGGCAAAAGGATCTTATATCTTAACCGTTGGTGACAATGGTGCTGGTTGCTCACTGGGTTTGCTCGGGATGTTGGGCGGTTCGGCTGTCATCGGCTCGTGGGCTCGCTGGCTCATTTCTGTGGTATCTTGGCGCTTTTGAATAGTCCTGCGTCGAAGGTATTGTCGGAAACCAAAAACAAGACCGGCTGTCATCGTTAACAGTAGGCCCACTCCGGTCGTCATTATCAGCGTCGAATGTAATTGAATCAGTTGGTGACTCTTCCGTCGTTGGATCTCACGCTGAGTCTTCTCGTCTAAGTCGGCAATTTTCTCACCTTCGGCTTGCCATGTTTCGTCCAAATTATCTGCAGTGATGATGGTGGGCTTCGTCGGTAGGTGTCTCTTTGCTTCGTGTAACTCGATGTCGGAGGGATGGAGTGCTAGTTCACTTAGTGTAAAGTTCGGTCGTTCGATTGGATGCCATAGTTTGATTATAATTCCAACAGTTCCTTCCTCTCCTGTGCAGCTTGGATGCGAGACTCGTTGAACAGCTTGAAATTGGACTTCATCACTGTTGTTTGCTCTTCTATTAAATGTATTGACGTCGTCTCTTTCTCGTCCAAATCCGCTAACGCATTTGTTATACGCTGGTTATCTTGGCTATCCATCGTTCCAAAAAGAGTCTTACTAAGCGAACCGACTCCGTCGAAGAAAGATCGTTTGACCCTGTTAGGCCTCATCCCGAAGATGTAGTGGTTCAAGTCTGACTGTTTTTTTCTTAGGTAGTTGGCCCCACTTTGTAGCCCGTTGAGAATATTTTGGCAACGCGTGTCGATAAGGTGTAGTTTTTTGCATAACCCGCTCGCAGCCTCCGTGCAATTTTCGATGAAGTTCACCTCTTCCACGAAGTTTGGTATCTCTATACCAGATAGAATTGTCCAGTGTCGGTTGTACCACAAGATCTTCCCCACCTCCTCAAATATTGCTCCCGTCGGTTCCAATTCTCGGATGGTATAGTCATCTGCTGCCTGTCCTGTAGTCCCAAGTAGCACCACGACCAGAATGGAGTTGATTCCTAAACTCATCTTATTGAACCGTAACTGCTTAAATTACTTTGTTTACTTTATTTTTTTTTATTTATTCTTTACTTTATGTTTTTTATGTTTCTTTTCTCTAATTATCTTTATATTTACTTTATATTTACTTTACTTGATTAAGTTTTTTTTTCTATATTGAGAAGATGATACTTTTTTTTTTATTTATTCCTTACTTTATGTTTCTTATGTTTCTTTTTTCTACTTACTTTATATTTCTCAAATCCTCGATATCTCCTTTATCAACTTACTCTTTGCAGTCTCTGTTTTCTTTCTCTTGTGTTCACCCCAAGCTGCCGGTTACCGGGCGTCTTATTTGATGGTCCCCCGTACTGCTTGCCTGTCGTGGTGTTCTAAGTATCTATTTAAGTATAAAGCGAAGTAAGTTAATAAAACAAGAATTGGATATTGGGGTTATAAATTGGAGGTCTTCTCTACACCTGTCACTCTATGGCGAATCCTTTCTTTAATGCAACACAATTTCTTACACTAATCGTCTTATCTTCCTCCTTTTGACGAAGTTAACCCTTTATTGGTGGAAAAGTTTTATTCGGTTAACATGTATACGTTTCAATTTCCGGTTTATTAGCACGGATACGTTCTCGGGCGAGTGCACGTATATTACCCAGTATGGACCCCTATATATTTTGCTAAGTTTCCCTTGCCTAGCCATATCCTTTAATAAGACGTCATCTCCTACATGAAATTCTGTGATCTTCGTGGTTTTGTCGTAGTACTTTTTTGCTTTCACCTTGGCTTCACCTAAATGTTTCTTTGCCAATTTGTACGCAGTTTGTAATTGGTAGCGTAAAGTATGGTGGTATTTCTCCGCATTATAGACTGGCTCAGGCGTTCGCTGAAGGTTGCTAGGGACTTCTGACACGAATCCGAAGAGAGCTTCCATCGGCGTCAACTTCGTTCCAGCATGCCGGGTATTGTTATAAGCGTGTGCCGCCGGACGAAGGAAAGCATCCCATGTTGCGGGGTCGTCATCCACAAAACTTCTCAAATAGTTTCCGAGCCATGAGTGCTGTCTTTCCACAGCGTTAGACTGAGGATGATATGCTGTTGTCTGAAGTTTCTTAATCTTTAGCAGCTTACACAGAGACTTAAAAGTGTCACTCAGGAAGTTTGGACCCTGATCTGTTACTATTTGCTTGGGTATTGTGTAACGGCTAAGGATTTGTTCGTATAGAATTCGAGCTACTGTATCAGCTTCTTGGTTAGGCATAGCTGCAAAATCGACATATCGCGTTAGATCATCCATCATGGACAGTATGTACTTATTTCCGCCATACGTCGTTGGTAGTGGCCCGACTATGTCGACATATATTTTATCGAAGGGCTTATCCGAAATTGACGTAACTACCAACGGCATCTTACTCACCCTTGATCGCTTACACAATTGACAGGTTGGGCATTTTCGGATAAAATTTTCCACATCTTTTCTCATGTTACTCCATTTAAAACGGCGTTTAATTCGGTCTAGTGTCTTCTGCCGTCCGAAGTGCCCCCCAAAGGTAGAGTTGTGGTAATCCTTTAGTATCTCCTCGATTTTTCTCTTGTCAACGATCTCCTCAGGTTGGGTTGGGGTTGTGAGAACGGTACCGGTGAAGGGGGGTTGTGCTAAGTCTGCTCTGGGCTTTGTTAGTGATTTCCTACCTTTCTTCCTGTGCCATTTATGGTAGAGCAGTATTCTGGTCGAATTCCGTCCACGATGTTGATATGATTTGTACAGGGTTTTAGATATCGGTTGCCTCTTATTCCTGTTCCGTACTGGTGAATTTTGCTTGTTAACTTCGCCTCCCTGGTATTCTTGTTCGACAGAGTTCGAGGGATCTATTGTTTTATTGTGCCTATGCTTTTCAGTTTCGCGTGTTTGAGCTCGAGTAGTAACCAAGCAGCAACTGTTACTTACTTGGTCAGAGTCAAGGGGTATTCGACTCAGTGCATCTGCATGGGTGATGTTCTTTCCTGGTCTATACACTACTTCGAAATCGAATTCGGACAGCATCTGGTGAAACCGCAGCAACCTGGACGTGGTATCTTTAACTTTTAACATTCCTCCTAATGGTTTGTGGTCGGTAATTACTTTAAAGTGTCTACCCAGTAAATAGCACCTATAATTTTTAGTAGCCCATACTATGGCCAGTAATTCCCTTTCGGAGGTGGAGTAATTTCTTTCTGCAGAATTCAGCGTGCGGCTAGCGTAGGCTACGGGTCTATCTTCCTGTTCCAGGACTGCTCCGAGGGATTCGCCACTGGCGTCTGTGACCAGTGTGAATTCTGCACCGAAATCTGGGTACTTGAGCAGCGGCCTCGAGGTCAGTATCTCTTTTATGTGTGCGAATGCGTCGTCGCACTCCTCATTCCAAACAAACTTTATATCCTTGCGAAGTAACTTCGTTATTAGTAGCATGAGTTTTGAAAACTGCGGTACAAATTTGCGGTAGTAGTTGGCCAATCCAAGGAACGACTGCACCTCGCGTATCTTCCTCGGTTTCGGAAATGTGCGGACCACATCCGTTAGCCTGGGATCGGGCTTAATCCCTTCCTCGGAGCAAACATGCCCTAAATATGTCACCTCTTTCGCAAGGAATTGACATTTGCCGGGTTGTAGTTTCAGGTTGCTGGCTCGAAATCGGTTAAATACCTCCCTTAATTTTTGATTATGTTCGTCTAAATTTTTAGCAAAAATTACTACGTCGTATAAGTAAACAAAACATTTCAACCCTTGTAGACCCGTCAATATCTGATTCAACAGCGACTGGAAGAACGCGGGGGCGGTTTTAAGCCCAAATGGTAATCTTTTGTACTGGTAGTGATGGTAATTGGCGCTGAAAGCCGTTTTCTCTCTATCTTTGGGTTCAATGAGTACCTGGTGATACCCACTTGCTAAGTCGAGTGTCGAAAAGTATCGAGAATGACCCAATCGATCCAGTATGTCTTCTATTCGGGGTAAAGGGTATGCAAATGCCACACACTGTTTATTTAACTCGCGAAAGTCAACACAAAGTCGGAACTTTTTCCTTTCGCCGTCTTTCGTGGTTTTCTTTGGTACTAAAATGACTGGAAAGTTGAACGGACTATCACTGTCTTCAATAATGTCATCTTCCAGCATATTCTCAATTTGCTGTTTACATTCCAGCCTGTGAGCCTCAGGCATACGATATTGTTTTTTATATATCGGCTGCGTCCCCTCATGTAGTGGTAATTGAAAGGTCCGTCGGTTCGTATAACTGAGCCTGTCACCGGGTAAGTGAAAAATGTCGCTGAACTCGTAGCAGATTTGCATCAGCGATTCTTTCTCCAGATCATTTAGGGTGTCCGCTACATTGAGGTGGTTTTTCATCAGTTGTATGCGTTGGGTTGATGGTGGTCCTGGGTTAGTGTTTTCTAGCGTTTGCATCCGATAATCTCTCAGTCGTTTAAACTGGGGCGTGAATCCTTCTAGCGTTACGTCTTCCGTGGTAGCGTTTATAACTCCTATGAAAACTTTACCGTTTATTGGTCTAACCACTGCGTTGCTACTGTATACTCCGGGTTGGATTTCTTCCTGTAGGCACACTAGGTCCTCCTGTGCGTCAACGGGGTACTCCACGATTTGTTCTTGTCGTGCTCTTATATAAAATATGGCTGCTGTTTTTAGTTTATGTCCGTCATCTTCACCACACTCGCTACTGGCTTTTCCATTTCCTATTTGCTTGTCCTTGCTCACTCTCTTTTCTATTTCCTCCACCACATCCGTATCTTCTATACTTCTTTTCCTCAACTCTTCATCCCAGGCTTCCACGTCCTTTCTTATTTCTTCTCTTCCTATATCCCGTTCCTGTTTCTCTCCAGTCTCGGTTGACTGGTTTCTATTATCTTCAACCTCACCTTCTTTTTCCAGTGGGTCGTCAAGAGTCACTATATCGCTGGCATTGGAATTCACAAACCCAACTCGTTCCCTCGGGGCCTCTTGTTGTTGGTCTGCGTTCCCGTAACTGGCAATGTTTTCTTCATCCTTTCTGGTTTGTTTCAGACTACTGCTCAAACCTATTTTATCTAACTTCTCCCCTCTCATCAAACTTTTCATTATATTTTTTGTTACTATCTTCATCTGACTATGTACGCAGTCGATGATGGTCTGTCCCTCCAGGAAATCTTTACCGAGTATCCCGTCTCCTGGCAATGCCTCCATCTCCTCCACAATGACAAAATCACACCTATAGTTGCCTCCTCCTGCCTGTAGCTTCGCTGTACAGGTGCCTATCGATTTTCTCTCTCCGCCAAACAAGCCCGCAATCGTTGTGGTCCTCGTTTTATCTCTTATTATATATTCAGCTAGGCTGGTTGATTTTATGAGGCTGCACGAAGCTCCTGTATCTACCAGTAGCGTCAACCATCCCCTCCTTCCTATGTTGGATTTGACTCTGACGGACAGATCACTACTAAGTGTAACATAACTTGATAAATTTTGGCACTGCTTTCTCAGACAGACCTCATCGTGCCCGTGGACTGTCTCTACTCGTTTCCCTGCTGCCGTTCTACTTCTGCTTGGTACTTTCGTAAACAATTAGATGAGCAGTGGTCATCCTTATGGCAATAGTCGCAATATATTTCTTCTTTCACCTCCTCAGCCTTTTTCTGACGCTCGATTTCCGCTAGATGTCTCCGTAGACAGTTTGATGCATAGTGATCACTCATTTTACAGAAACCACAATATGCGGTTTCTAAGACCCCTTCGCCGGTACCGTTCTCCGCATATCGAACATTTTCTCGCTGTGGTCTCGCACCCCCAGAATTTTGCCCGTCCGGTCTTTGCTGGGAAGCCTGCTGATTTCCTCGACAACTCTGCGTAGTATGTCCATATCGACTACATTTTGTGCAATAGGGATTAACTCGTCCTTGCCGACATTCACGTGCAAAATGTCCAGCTCGTCCGCAGTTGTGACAATTGAACTTGGACTTGTTGTTGTTGGATCCATGGTTTTGAGCTGTACTGCTGCCACCTGAAGTGGTTATACCAGGGCTGGTATCCCCTTGCTTCCTCTGAGACCCACTTAACATCCGCAATCTCTTTATTTCACCTTCATAAAAAACTGCCGCCTCCTTCACCTCACTCAACGACGCCGTACTCCGTCCAATCAAGTACAGTTGAGTTCCGTTTTCAAGTACTCCGGCCTTAAAAGTAGCAATCGCATCTTTCTCTAATTCTAGTAGCAGTCCCTTATCTCCACCTGGGTACCGGGCCGAGACCGCTTCCTTCATCTGCCGCCAAATCCCTTCCAGGCGAAACGCGTATTCGCCCATCTCTTCCCCCGGCCGTTGTTTGCACGAGCATAACTCAACACGCAGTTCACTCAAGGAGGTCTTTGGTAAATAAGCCGCAGTTAATAACTTCTCAAGCGAAGTGAAATCGACGAGATTTTCTGACGCGACCAGATAATATGCGTCATCCACCAATCTGTACTTCACGCACTTCATGAAGACGGCCTTCTCGTTCCCTTCAAGTCGTCCATATGTTTCGCTGCAACAATCCAAGAATCGATTCAGATCTTTCCCCAACTTTGGCGTTCTTGCTCCCGAAAACAGGGGAATATATTTCGATACGATGTCCATCACCTTATTCCAGCATTCGTTTGTCGTCATTGTGTTTGCCGTGTTTATGCCAATACTTTGATGATTTGGTGTCCGAGCCGTCGTTGCGTTTCCCTCTATTTTAGTATGAACTTGATTTATCGCTTCTCCTCCTGGTAGTCGTCCGGTTACCCCTTTTTTCTCTCGTTCCTCCGCCTCCTCAAGTTGCGCCCTTAGACTGTTCGCCGTTTGGCGGTAGTAATTCCTTTCCTTCCCGACTTCCTCTACTTCTTCCTCCAATTCCCAGTGTTTGTTTCTTATAGATGATAAAAATTCGCCAAGCAAAACGTCCACTACTTCCCCACACCTTTGCGTGGATTGTGTAACCCTGCTTAATACCGTTTCGATGCCTGTCAACTGTCCCTCGGTACTTTCTGCTTGAATATGTTCCGCCAAATATCGCCAATCCTTCTCGTGCTGCTCAATTTCCCGCTCGCCCCTACTCACTGCTTCTTTGAGCTCTTCCCGTTCAACAATCAGTGTTCGAACATTTTCCAGCTCCTCTCTAGTGAGAATATTTGATTTCGGGGTGGACATCAATTACGGCCTACAGCAAGTAATCTCTAACCACGAGTATATTCTTATCCCGGTTCCGCAATTCACTCATGCTTGACACTTTTTCCCACAAACAAAATCAGCTAAACTCATCTGAACGTTAATTCCCTGACTCGATATCATTTACGACGATTTTATTAAGCGGTATCTGACGTCAGACAGCCAAGGTATACACTTCCTGCACTAGTATGTTCAACAAGAACAGATCTAATCATCAAGTTTCACAGATTCGGGTTAACACTTTCTTATACCTACTTCCGAGTGGTTGTAAAATTCTTTCTCTGACTTTATAAAGAAATTTTGTACGCCTTAAAACAACTGTAACGTACCAGGCAGAGCTGTTAGTTATACGATAAGGTTTTTAAATGCTTGAATTCGGAGAAAAATCATTTAATCTCATAATTGTCAAATAATTATGAGTATAGTTCATGTAAATTCTATGGTCAGAAGAATAGAAGAAAAAGAGAAATTTTTATTTATTTTTTAACCACAACATAACTCGGATTTCAGCATTTCACCCCGTGTATTATACGATTTGCGTTTTAATTGCGGAGATTCGTTATTGTTAGTTCCAGGTTTAATGTGTGCAACAACCCGTTCTTTTTACTTCATTACTTTAATAAAAATGAAGTCCCCATATTTGAAAGGTAATGTGAGCCGTATATTTCTATTTATACCCCGTTAATGCACTGTAAAAACGATCAACATAGAACATATTCGACATTGAAATTGGATACTAGTTACGGTTCACACTCGTAATCGCCGTTGAGGTAGGACAAAGTTTCATAGTCAAACACTTCGTAATTCGTATTTTTTCACCGGGAGCTTAAGTTACACTTTTTTTTTACTTCTGACATGTTTCGGATTATACTGCAGGGAACGGATTTCTTAAACACTTGGGATTGACCTGCATAGGGTATGTCACCTTAAGTGGATGGTTATTACACTATCACTCCACACTCCACTATCTTCTCGGGACTTAATTAACTTTAAGCTTTTCACACTGTTTTCGTTCGCACAATCAATTTCGGCTGTTTGAATAAATCACTGAACGTCATTTCACTCATAGGGGTATGGATATTAATTTAAAAATTTCAAATGTAAAAATATAAATACTTCTATGTACTTACATGTTAAGTTTTTTCCGGCTGTGCCAAAATGTCGTGGCTCCATCTTCGATCGTGCCTCGGATTCCTTTTGGTCCTCTAACTCACTCACTCAACTGTACACAATAAAAGTCACGATCTGATGTACCAATCTGTTGTATTATTCTTTAAGTTTTAACAATAGGGTACACTTTACCAATTACAAAGAAAACACGTTACTCCTACTTACTGATACAAAAAACAACAACTTGAACCGCGGAGGCTACTCGTTTTTCGAAAGTCGTAATCAAAACTGCCCGTTTCCCGGACTTGGAAACTCGATCAGCAATTATCGCTTAGTCAATTATTTTACCTCAGCCGATAATTGCTGATCTACATCGATCATCGATCAATTCTCGGCAGTTGACCCGAGTTGGACATTGTTGATCGATAATCGATGTTGCAGATTTTCTGCTGACCACCGAGCAAAGGTATTCGACCCGACTTAAGTTTATCACCTCGCATCGGAAATTGTGCCATAGTTCGAATATTGAACCCAATCACCGATACGAGGTGCGCATAGGGAGAGTCGGGGCCAAACCGGACCACGACAGACTTTACATTCAATCCGAACTTGAACGGAAGTAGTTCCTTCGGGGCTGGGGGCTTTTTTTTTTTTTTAGGTCCTCACATTCAATCCCAACTTGAAAGGAACTAGTTCCTTCCGGCCTGGCGACCTTTTTTTTTCAATCCGAACTTGAAAGGAAGTAGTTCCTTCCGGGCTGGGGACCGTTTTTTTTTTTTAGGTCCGCACATTCAATCTCAACTTCAAACGAGCTAGTTCCTTTTTTTTGGTGCACGATGAACTACAACAACGTACTAGTTCGCGAACACTAAGGAACTAGTTCGTTCGGGGTCACTAAGGTGAACTACAATGCGCAAGCCTAATTTGAACTGATTTGACCAGATTCGATAGTTTTCAGCATTTTTAATTTTCAGAACCATCTAAGGTTACGTGAGGTACCTTTCGTTGTAGTTTAGAAATTTTAAATTGTACATCATCATGGGTGATAAAAATGCGTTCTCATCGGTTCTCGTGCGAACTAAAATTGGTTCATGTGTGGCGATTAAAATTTTTTTTTATAATCCTCGACAAATCCCAAGAGTTTTCGTAATATTAAGCAATAATATTGGCTAAAGTGATGCATCGTCTCCCTCAATAAATAATAAACGCGCAAAAATTGTCACAGAACCGGAAAAATGTGAGTAAAAATGCATAAAGTTACTTCAACTCATTATAAAATCTAAAAAGTAGGTATATATAAAACCTAAAAACGGAAAAAAACCTGTTTCATTCAATACTTTTGAAGTTTTCAGGCACGATTTCATAATATTAAGTAATAATATTGGCTAAAGTGATACATTTTCTCGCTCAAAAAATAACAAACGCGCCAAAATTGTCACATGAACCGGAAAAATGCTCGTAAAATGCATAAAGTTACTGCAACTCATTATGGAATTTAGAAATAGTTGTTTAAACTGTCTGGGTAGTTATTTTTTTATTGCAGGATAAGACCCAAAAACGGAAAAAAAACCTGTTTCATTCAATACTTTTGCAGTTTTCAGGCACAATTTCATAATATTAAGCAATAATATTGACTAAAGTGATGCATTGTCTCCCTCAAAAAATAATAAACGCACGAAAATTGTCACATGAACCGGAAAAATGCTCGTAAAATGCATAAAGTTACTGCAACTCATTATGGAATTTAAAAACAGTTGTTTAAACTGTCTGGGTAGTTATATTTTTATTGCTGGATAAAACCCAAAAACGGAAAAAAAACCTGTTTCATTCAATACTTTTGAAGTTTTCAGGCACAATTTCATAATATCAAGCAATAATATTGACTAAAGTGATGCATTGTCTCCCTCAAAAAATAATAAACGCACGAAAATTGTCACATGAACCGGAAAAATGCGTGTAAAAATGCATAAAGTTACTGAAGTTCATTATATAATCTAAAAATAGTCGTTTAAATCATTTGAAGCAGTCATTTTTTAGATGCTGAATAAAAGCTTAAACTATAAAAACCTGTTTCATTTACTACTTTTGAAGTTTTCAGGCACAATTTCACAACATTAGGCAATAATATCGGAAAAGATGCAACACCTCGATCAAAAGAAAATAAATGCGCCAAAATTTACGCAAAAGCAAAATCGACAATAACCCCGGATAGACACTTTTATCACCATAAACTTGACCCACTACCCATCTCATACATTATTATCATACTATAGGCTTCAATTGCATAAAATAAAACATACAATTCACATGCGTTTTTCATTTTACTCTTCGCGTCACTTATGCCGTAAAAAAATACACATTGCATTAAAGTTGCATCAAGAAGATGTACATGCTATTTTTGAAGTGAAAACTTCTTTAGGCGCGTTGAGCGGATTTTGTATGGGGTAAAATTCATAAATTCGCGACACCGAAACAGAGAGATGAAACGAAAAAGCGTCAGGAAACAGTGAAGGGATTGTAAGAAATTTTTGATGGGGTGGTAGTGGCGTACAGGTGGAAAATGTAAAATGTAAAATGTAAAATGTAAAATGTAAAATGTAAAATGTAAAATGTAAAATGTAAAATGTAAAATGTAAAATGTAAAATGTAAAATGTAAAATGTAAAATGTAAAATGTAATATGTAAAATGGAAAATGTAAAATGGCAAATGGAAAATGGAAAATGGAAAATGGAAAATGGAAAATGGAAAATGGAAAAAGGAAAATGGAAAATGGAAAATCGAAAATCGAAAATCGGGTGGTAGTGGCGTACAGGTGGAAAATAGAAAATGGAAAATGGAAAATCGAAAATCGGGTGGTAGTGGCGTACAGGTGGAAAATAGAAAATGGAAAATGGAAAATGGAAAATGGAAAATCGAAAATCGAAAATCGGGTGGTAGTGGCGTACAGGTGGAAAATAGAAAATGGAAAATAGAAAATGCAAAATGGAAAATGGAAAATGGATAATGGAAAATGGAAAATGGAAAATCGAAAATCGAAAATCGGGTGGTTGTGGCGTACAGGTGGAAAATGGAAAATGGAAAATCGAAAATCGAAAATCGGGCGTACAGGTGGAAAATGGAAAATGGAAAATGGAAAATGGGAAATGGAAAATGGAAAATGGAAAATGGAAAATGGAAAATGGAAAATGGAAAATGGAAAATGGAAAATGGAAAATGGAAAATGGAAAATGGAAAATCGAAAATGGAAAATGGAAAATCGAAAATCGAAAATGGAAAATCGAAAATCGAAAATCGGGTGGTAGTGGCGTAAAGGTGGAAAATGAAAAATGGAAAATGGAATGGAAATGGAAAATGGAAAATGGAAAATGGAAAATGGAAAATGGAAAATGGAAAATGAAAAATGGAAAATGGAAAATGGAAAATGGAAAATGGAAAATGGAAAATGGAAAATGGAAAATGGAAAATGGAATGGAAATGGAAAATGGAAAATCGAAAATCGAAAAACGAAAATCGGGTGGTAGTGGCGTACAGGTGGAAAATGGAAAATTGAAAATGGAATCCACGCTGGACAAATATATGCCTCTATAGTGTCGCATACTAGCATACAACGGCTATTGTCGGTTGAGCCAGAGTTATGATGAAATCCTTGCCAGTTGATATCCTCCTTCTGTGAATAATCGCTACTCTGCGGCATGTTTAAATAAATTCGGCATCGCAGATGACAACATTTGTGGTTTTAATTTGCCTTCCAAGAAGCATCTAAAATGCTTCCTTCGAGAATCTGAAATAAAGTAAAATGCAGTATTATTAAAATAGTAAAGTAAAACTGCTCTCCATTGAATATTATTTAAGCTGCAAATTGTAATAAACTCTCACCCATAGTTGTCCATATTCTCTTCCACCTCAACAATTGTAGAGCTACTCGATTATCCTCATCACATTCTTCGTTAAAACATAACTCGTACGAATTCATTTTGTAACGATTTGGTCCGCAGAACGTTCAGTTGGCAATCGTCATTGCCGAAATTTTGAGCGTAAGCCTTGCGGACAGAAAGTCATCCTCCATCTATCGGAAGAAATCGTCATTTCTTCAACCAAGATGAAGTATAACTTTCTATATGTTTTTCGTTGACTATGCGTCATTGGACACATTAGTCTCACGGATGGCCAATGAAACGACGGAGCATCTAGCATAAGAGCACATGCTAGCTCGTTGGACGGGGTGGGTATGTCGTTTCGATCCCTAAACCGATTAATTATGCTCGGTGGGCCGACGAATGGGTTTGAGAACTCCCATTCTATCTGTCGGCGGGCTTAAAAGGTTGTAGGTGAGGGGCCAGATGCACGAAGGGTGTGGAAAAGAGGGTGGAGGAAGTTAGGTGTTTAGGGAGGGAACATCCAGGGTGAGATCATCCGACGAATGATCAAATAATATAACCACTATGAGTAGTTATTGGCTTTGCAATAAAATAAAACCAGGAATCATCCGTCTAAGAACGGACACCTTGTGGTCCAGTCGCGTTAAAACCAAAATCGGACGGATGCTGTATTGTTGGATTGAGGTGGAGTGTACCACCTGGCAAGCACAGTCACCCTTGCATAGCACTATTTCATCTTCCGAGTACATTTCTTTCTTAATAATCGTTATAACGTTGAACGACGCGATCGAACAACCTCGACGTTTATCGTTTATGGCTTCTTTTAGCCATTGTCTTACGCACGACACACCTGTATTTTATTTGGTAACAATGAGTTCAACCAGGTTGTCACTTCGTTAATTTCGAACTGCGTGCCGCCGAATAAATGCATGTCCTGCTGTACATTACCAGCAAATTGCAGAAATTGGAGGTTAAGAAAGGGACATGGAATATGATGGTCTAGAATGTACGGCATTTCTTCAGACCAATTTAAATTGAATTTGCGTCCGTCTTTTAGCGTTATGCTCTTGGCATATTGTCTGCTATATTGCATATTGTGTGCAACATTTCTTCTACAGCCTACCTAGTATCAGGCAGTTGAAAACAGGTTCGTGACGAACTTCCGACAGAACGCTTGACAAAACAGCACAAAAAAAAACGGCCTTAATTAAGTATTCATTCGTGTAACCCGAATCGAAATGTTTCGTCGGCGCAAGGAAGACACGTTCTACCCTCCTACAAGAACCAGTATCACGTGTGTACCGTATTTTCTTAATATATCTTTAAGATGAGTCGTGTACGATGGTGTGAATGGCAGGTATCTCATCAAACCCCAAGATCGGAATATATATACGAAATATTATACCGTTCCCAATTTTCCTTAAATTCATTCAAAACGCTCCTTAAGCTATCTAATGGTCTGGAAGATTTTACGATCGGTTTTCGATAACATGACAATCTTTTGGGCATCAAAGTCTATTCGATTTTTGTGAAATTCGTACCGAAACTGTTTTGTCGAAGTATGAAAACTAAAATTAGAGGGACTTAAAAGTTTCCTAACCGAGCATCAGTTAATTCTTTTATCCTGAAGCGAGTCGCACGCCAACGGTTCTGGTTTGATCCCGGAATTTGACGTTTCGAATTTTGACAGAAAAAAAAAATTTCAGTTAAGTATGATTTGAAAGTATCTGAGTCAAAATGAGTTCGATGATTTAACCAAAATACCTTTCAAAACATTCAGTTTAAAAAAAAAATTTCGTTCTCGTCTTCTTTCCTTTTTAAGTTGTGCTAGAAACATATATGTATTAGTATCCCTATTCCCAGCGGCTCTTGTCAGAGTAAGTTCGTCGTTAACAGCTGACTCTGAACTTTTCCAATTCTAGATACTGGATTTTAATTTAATATTAAAATTTTTTTGAAGTCATGAACAGTATAATTTCTGTTAAAACATATTTTCCGTAATTAAATACTTATATTTACGATGTTCAAATTTCAAAAAAACTTGGGTTGTGTTAAAAATTTTATACTGCCCTCTCTTGGTTTTTTTTTTCATTTTTGAGACAAAAATCAACAGCTGATTCTGAATTTCCAAATCAACTCGTGCTTCTTGATTTTATATGAGAAAATATGACTGTAGATACTAATACATATATGGTTAGAAAGGATAACTTTCACTTTGACAACACCAGACGGCACTTCCATGATTCTTTAGTTTAATTTGGCAACACAACTGTCGTATAAGATAAAAATTTATTCTCCTTTGTTTTGTTTTCTTAATAGAATTTTGATTTACTAAATTTTGCAAACTTTCTTGCTGTTTATAATACATTATCACATATTACTTTCTTATTGATTATTCATTTAGGCGTGCTAAGTTGTTTTTTTTTTTTTTTTTTTTTTTTTTTTTTTTTTTTTTTTTAAATGTTTTTTAGAATAAGAAAATTGAGGTTAGAGATACGTTGGGGCGTTCAGCGGAAGCTTTAAGCCTTAGATAGGGGATATATCCGTTAGTCCGGTGGAATCATGAAGGCCGCCGACTAAATGTTATCCAGGATGGGTGATGTGTCTTCCTGCGTAGCCGCCAAGGATCGCCGTTCCTGTATCGCTTGCAATCGGACCTGCACCGCTAGAGGAAGTTTGGTACGCCTGCCGGTGCTGCTGCTGCTGTTGCTGTTGTTGGATGTTTGGGTCCAGACTTGATTGACGCTGCCTTTGGCAATGTTGCCGCTGCTCATTTCGCCTAAAATTGGAACAGTTGGTCGTCGTTGAGACGTAAAGGTGTTTATTATAAAACGCTGCGGTAAAATGTAACTGTTACCTGGGTTCATTTCGACTTGCTGCGAAAGCGTATGAAGCTGACTTCGTGGGGGGTGTTAATGGTGGACGTTCCCTCTCCTTTATGCTGGAAAATTGTCGGGTTTCGTCTTTATTTAGTTGGACGTTTCGTACAGCGGAAATTACGTACGGCGGTGCAACAGCTGGTGTAGATTTCACAATACTTGACACTTCCTCGATGGTTGATAGAGGCTAAACGTTTCTCTGGTGCTCGGTTTGTGGTCGTGTGTGGTTCAGAATGAATGCCTGGAGAGGAGCTTAGTCTGTTTTTAAGCTCCACTAGGAGTAGGGCCGACACTTCGACAACTTGTGCGACCGAAGAACTTCTTCCTTCACCGCACTGGAAGCGTAATTACGATTCGAAATCGGTATAGGGGCTTAGCGGCGTTTGCCTTATTTTTTTTGTTACTCGTTTCACGGAGTTTCGCGAGAATAGAACCAACCACACAGCTTTCGACGTTGCGCTTTCAAAATAAAGGTTTACGAGCGCGGCGCGACGACGGTTCCGGCTTGAGCCGTTCCTTAACCGTTTTGTTAGTTCCGGGAATGAGGGAGTCCAGGGGAGATTCCCCGGACGATTTACAAACCGTTCTTACCTATTACGGTTACTGTAGGTGAGTGGTCTGCACTAGCCGCCACGAGAAACAAAGCGATTCTATTTCTGGTGCAAAGAATACCACGATGCGCCACCGGACACGCTTGGCCATTCTACACAGTTGTTTACGATAGCTAATTTTGAAATCACTGGGTTTAACTTGTATTCGCCATGAAATTAAGACACACTTTGGTATACGTTGTTCACGAAAATGAAGTCACGACAAGCTCTTGCAGCCGGGACTGTCTGCTTAAAAAAAAAACGATTCTTAACGAAGCTCTCTCGATTTTGACTTGATTTTTTTTTTTTTCTGTTTTGGCTACGTCCTTGTCACCGTCGCCTGGCACCAGCGAGAAAACGAGAAAAGTTCGTGAAAGGACTTTTCTCTCCTCTGTGAGGCAGAATTTACTGAAGATACGCGGCGATTATGGCACGTTCATGGCGCGTTTACGTTAAACACGTCGTTTTCAGTTTGCTTCTGCAACTCTTGAGTTTAGCCTTGGTAAAACGAAACTCTGGAAAACTTCAACAAAAGTTCTACGCGCCCCACGATCACTTCTTGTCGATTGCCGGCAATTTTTGACTTAAAATGACAGATAAATTTCCAGCGGCTGCCGGTGTTGCCGCGCCAGCTGCAATCGTATTGCGTACCACGCGGTCTGTGATAGGTATATATGTATAATGCCGCTTGCTCAGACACATGGTTTGCGGGTAACGGGATTCAAACTTTTGCTTTCTAAAACATTTTTTCTTTCTTCTCTATTTATTAATGAGTCGATGGAACGGACAGGTGGCGACGGAAATCCCGTTATAGGAGCCACGTCCTGGTCAACGGACCGCGTGTTGCAAAAAAAAAGAAAGAGGAGATCCGGCTGGACGCCAAAGCCCATCACTTACCCGGTTACTTATAGGCTTGCTGATTTAGGTTGTTTCTTCCGAGCGCGTAGTGCTTTGGGGTCGGTGCAGTATGTTCAGCGTATTCGTTGATTATTCCTCTACAGCGACTTATTTCAGACGGAATCGACACAGTCTAACGGCAACTACCGCGTGCGCGCACTTGAAAAAATATCTGGGTATAGCTGGGATGATGACTTCTCACTCGGCTGGCGTTGGTCGGTTGACTGGGGCGAGCGTCGTTTGTTCCGCTCGCAAGTGCGCGGTAGTTGACTTCTCCGCCACCGTGGGTCCGGACGCTGCGCGCGTTGCGGTGATGTCCGTTGCATTTTTGAATTTATTTTTTTAAAAGTCGCGGGCGGCTCATTACAATTTCACCGAATCGATAAAAAAAACACTGAATTTTAATCCTGATAATTCATATATAAAAAATTTAATCTCAACACTTTTGATAGTTAAAGCCATTCACAATTACACTTTTATTCATAGTAACACCATTTCCAGACATTTTACACGACTCACCTGTGGCAATACTTACAAGGTGATTCGATTGACACTCATAATAGGTGCTTTTTTTCAACTGGATCAGAACAAATTGAAAAAAAACGATGTGGATCATCCCGAAAACTACTTTTGCAGGTAACAATGCTGTTTGTAAATGGTTCGAATAAACTGTCGGCTGCCCTGGCGGCAAAGTTTTGCATACTATACGACGAAACGACACTGTACCAAGGTCATACAAACAAAGACTTTTTCAAAAAATTTCTACATTCTGTCTCTATCTTACACATGGACTTGCATTTCCGTACAAAATGTATTAAGTTACAAAGACTTTTCAATGAGCATATTCTGCCTGTTGGGTGCAAATACCTGCAACAAATTGAATTTAGTGCTAAATCGCGTTGCGCCATCTGTGAAAATGCTAAAATAGTTGACATTTAAATAAGCTTTAAAGGCACAAAATTGATCCATTAATGGTCCCATTTTGATTTTGGGTCATCTCTTTGTGGTTGTTTTCAATGTAAAACGAATGATCTTGATCTTGATCCAGTTGAAAAAAACGCACCTAATACCAAATTTCAATCGCCACGACAAGCTCGTCGATTGTCGATGTTCACGACACTCATAATACGGGTGATTGTGTAACCGCATCAACACGATTCATTGGCAATTGTGAGTTTAAGGTCAGGTCTGTCAATATAAAGTTAACTCGAGTGGTTTTGGTTAACTGATAGTTAAAATAATTTTCCGTATTTCAATGACAGATAACCTGTCGTGTTCGAGGCCTTGGAAGAATTATTTTGACTTGAAAAAGTCAAAATAATTGAAAGGAGAAGGAAGGTTCGGGACAGAAGGGCCCAATTCCACCTAAGTCCGAATTGGTGGCTGAGTCTTTGCTGGTGCGACGGTCTTGCTGGCGGCCGGGACTAGCTACGGCAGTGTGGCGGGGGGGGTGGGGTACTTGCTCCGACTCAGACCATAAACCCTTGGCCTGTACAACAAAATTGTAAGCGCCGACTTATCCAAGGGAATGTAAAAATTGGAATTATTTTCCCAAGAGGTCGGGAAAGACCAAGAAGCGGTTGGATGGCGCGGCTCCGCGATTTGTCAGGGCGCTCTGGTGTTAATAGCGCCCTGCTCTGCCCACCCTACCTCAGTCACGACATTCCAAAATGAAAATATTCGTCATGACCCCTTTTTGAGGTTCAGGGAAAAGGAGCTTAAACGCTCGGGTTCATTCTTGTATGGCTCTTTTAGCCTTTAATCATCTTGCAAAAATTATACGAAAAAACCAAAAGGAAACCCATACAAACGCTAAGGAAAATGCAAAAGAAAATATATATGACAAACTATAAAGAATAGAAAACAATTAAAAAAAACTCACCCCATTTATGTAATCGCGTTCCTTGTTATTTATTTTGTTTTGTTAAATTTTATTTATTGCTAATTTTATGTATCATTTTTTTTTTTTTTTTTTAGACGTCCGTCGGTCCTGTCATGTCATTTTTTTTTTCAAGTCATTCATTCGTTTATTCAATCATTGGTTTTAAAAATTCGCCAGCGAACGTTTTACGGTTTTTTTTTTTTCTTTTTTTTCTTTTTTTATAGGGCAAGATTGCACATATACCAAAACAGGTCTAGTCCAAGTATGCGATGAAATATCGCTTGTAATTTCCGTGATGCAGGTTTGATTGTGATCCTTTTTATCTTGCAACGCGACTGATTGCAGCGAAATCAAAATGCACAATTTTAGCACTCAAAACCACACAGAATACAGGCACATTGAGGCACAAAGGTAATAAAGAGTTCTGAGGATGGACTTAGTCCTGTTTTCTTGAAATTTGGATGCACGTGGCCGACATATTCACGTATGATCAACCATGGATTCGTACATTTTCAGGGGTGATTAATTTTGATCCAGACAAAATTTTACGAAGTTCGGATTTGGTTTCAGATTGTAGATTCGGTTTAAGAGTTCTGGGAGTTGTCGCCGTTTCTTAGCTAAACTTGCGCATAACCTTAATTCGTATTGATCTTTTCAGTTCCGTTTAAACCAATGTCTTGCAGATGAGCTTGTGTCTTTGAATATCTAGCCTCATTCGATTTTTGCCACACCTTCTGCAAGCTTCACGTAGATTCGCAGGTCATTAGCAGATTCATGTTAGTTGGCAATTGATCTCAAAATAAATAGCGCTCCGGGTTAAATGTTGCAAGTCCGAGTACGTGAAAATTAATGGCGGCTTATGTTGGTTTTTAGGTTTTTATTTTTTTATTATTTTTTTTATGACTGGCAGAGCGCGTTGAAATTTCGCTTGTTAATTGATTTGATCGCGAGCTTCCTCTGTTTTACGTACTATCACAGATTCCCGCAACGATTAATAAGATGCTAAACGAGCACAGATCGCGAACACTTTCCGGGTTTTCCTGCGAGTCGCACAGTCTGAAAAAGAACAAGAACTCGAAGCGACACTGTTCTTTCTTTTCCTCCAACCATCCGCGGCGCGAAAAAACTTCTCGAATCATCAATCGCCACGCGAGTTCTTCCGAATTGGAGATGGAAATCGACCGTCTTTTCCGCTAATTAAAACCGACCTCGAGATTCCGCGAAAATGTCTCCCGCGTTCGAACACGCCCGTTACTCCTCCAGAAACTTCCCAACGCCCAAAATTCCTCCAAAAACGCGCGCTTCTCTCTGGTCCCAAGCCGTTTTTTCTTCTTTTTCGCCAAAAAGTGCCCACCGCCCCCACACCTGTCAAAAACTTCCTTCCATTTTTGTGTCGCTCGATTGGTGCAGGTGTTTTGGGCTGCGTTCAAAAACCAGTTGGTCTGTTCTTCTTGCATGAGTTTTCTGCACTTTTTTACACTTTTTACCAAAACAGCCTTTGACGTCAAATCAATGACACAAACTCAACCTTAAATGGTGTTCTTGTTCCTTTCCCACCACTCCTTTTTACAATCTTCTGCACTAGCTCGAGGTCCAGTGAACAAGATGCACTCGGTGTACACTACAACCCGACAAAAGAACAGACCAAGTGTGTGCAAATGCGCCCAATGCCCGACAGATGTCGCACATTGAGCGCACCTACAACCACCGGAAGAAGTACAAGTCTTGCGACAACCCAACAAACCTACAAAATGTTAGTAAAAGTTAGTTTCAAGTTAACTCATACTTCAGGTATCAGTTAACCTCTGCTTATATTTTACTGACAGTTGTCTGTTGATCACCTAAAAATTTTTTAAGTAATTTCTAAATTGACTGTAATTGTTTCAGTTTATTGAATTTATCTATTATCGACAAACTGTTATGTATACTTACTTAAACTGTTAAGTATATTCACTTACTTACAATTTACAAACTTTAAACCAAACGTTTTTTAATATACGCTTAACAAGTTAACTGTGACTTAACTTTTTGGTATTAATTACGAAACTAGCAGTTAACTGTACATTGAAATACCGAGCCTAAGTTCATGTACACATGCCTTAGTTTACAACTATAACGTTATTTTTCTGGAATATCAAATGCTCTATTCAAGTTTGAGATCCGGATAATGCTTGCGTCTAAAGCGTGTTGAGTCGCTGCGGAAAGCGAAAAATAAAATCCATGTGGAGCTGTTGCGAGCATAATTAAACTTTGCGATGAATTGTGATCGCATCAGCTCCACTACCACCAACTTCACGGCCAACGAAATAAGGGGAAAGTGCACCTCTGTGAACTTAGCACCCCACTTTAACCGAATTGAATAAGAAAATTGTTTTCGGGTGAAGCTTTGTTTGTACTTGATTGTACCGAAAAAATTTTCGTTTGTACCTCTAAGGGAACGGAGAAAAAAATGCTCCGTGGGAACTAAGCACCCGACTTGCACCAAATTAACTGAATTTTTTTATTCAGATAGTACCCCGTCTGTAAATGATTGTACCGAAAATGATTTTTTTTTTTTTTATATAAAAAAAAAGTTATTAAAAATTTTTTTTTACAAAAAAAAAAGAGTACGGCAAACTATTGTAGCTTGGTTCAATTTGATTGTACCTTCAATCGATTTTAAAATACTTTAAAATTTACATCAAAAACAAGCTATCTAAACCTACCAATCCTTCACACAAGGAGTAAAATAATTAGAACGACAACAC
This sequence comes from Beris chalybata, assembly GCA_949128065.1. Taxonomy (NCBI): domain Eukaryota; kingdom Metazoa; phylum Arthropoda; class Insecta; order Diptera; family Stratiomyidae; genus Beris; species Beris chalybata. Next base: position 79,970,665 of record OX421897.1, on the reverse strand, counting down.
TTTATACATCGATGACCGGAGTATGATCGATTTTCGAAACTCGAAAAACCAAAGATGCTAACATATGCTATAGATAACGTAATTGATTGTACTTTCAAGAAATTTTAAGAAATATTAATATTTCCGTCAAAAAATATCAATCTAAATCAGCCAATAATTCACACTCAGAGAAAAATAGTTCGAAAGACGATCCTTCGACAGCACATTATTAATCGATAACCGGAGTATATGCGCTTTCAAAATTCGAAAAACTGAAGATGCAAATATATTCTATAAGAACCGTAGTTGATTGTACCCCCAAGAAATTTTAGGAAATATTACTTTTTTCATCAAAATATAACAATCTAAATCTGCCAATAATTCACACTCAGAGAAAAATAATTCGAAAGACGATCCTTCGACAACACTTTAAAATCGATGAGGGATATCATTATTTAAAAACTATAATATTTTCAGAATAATAACAATAATACTGTTTGGAAAATTCATCAAAATTGATGAGATCAGTAGGAATAGTAATAAACCATAAACTAATAATCTTCTTTCTTGTACTTCCATTTATGCGAACTAGGCGGAAGTATTTATGTTATATATGAAGGAAATTTGTATCATATTGTTTATGCAAACGAAAAGTAAACCTCTATGCTAAAAGAGTTAAGCTGGAATTTCACTTCAGCCTAATTTCTTGCGAAATATCAAAATTTACTCTGCAACTTGTTGACTCTCGTCTATAAGCATCCTATACGTATATGTATGTATTTATAATTGCTGACTATTTTAAACTGAAATTGGAACATAAAAATTTGGTTTTCCAACTTGTTTTATGAATGAATTCCATTTAACTTTCTAAAGGAGTAATTCCTGAGTTTCAAGAACGAAATGTGTACCTACGGACCGTGTCTATTTATTTTAATTAGACCCTTTTTAAACAGGGTATTGTTCATTTCTAAAATATAAGTTTCTGTGAATGGAGATGTCGGATCTTAAAATCGAATCCTATGCAGAAAATATATACCTCTTTCAAGAAAGTTTAAGGGGACACATTTTAGACGGTACCTGTATGGGATAGATTTTTGTTATTTCGTCCCGTCTGCACTTGTTTTATTGGGTGTAAAAAAGTTGCAGAGTAAATTTTGATATTTCGCAAGAAATTAGGCTGAAGTGAAATTGCAGCCTAAAGCTTGTATTAAACTGTATGACCAAAAAATACCAGTTCCTGGCATTGGATTTTCCTTGGCTGATGAAACCTTTGACATCTTGACTTTATTGGTTAGTGGAGTCTCGACGGAGTCATCACGACCCTCTTTCACACTAATTGATGTCACTTTAGTGTCTTTTTATTGTTTTTAATGATTTAAAAAGAAAAAACTTCACGATTAATAATGAATCGAACTGTAAGAGAATATTTACTGGATTTTAACGGTTTGCACAGAATGCAAAATTTTCGCACAGAGATCGATGTTTATGGCTTCGAGTTGTACACAAGACTATCTATACATTTTGCCCATCTCTTTGACAGGTTATGTATGCCACGCCAAAAAAAAAGTTGTTGAGGCAAGCCAGTCATCGAGCCATTTTTGGATATTTTCGTAGGAAGTGAAGCGCTGCTCAGCAAGTGCGTGTCCCATCGATGCAAACAAATGGTATTCAGACGGAGCCAAGTCTGGTAAGTAAGCCGCATAGGAAGGAATTTCCTAACTGAACGACTCTATCATTTCCCTGACCAGTCTTGCTGTGTGTGATGGTGCATTATCATGCAGAAAAATCAATCTGTGTTGCCTCTTTCCATATTCTGACCGTTTTTCACCTCTGTGAACTTAGCACCCACTTTAACCAAATTGAATAAAAAAATTGTTTTCGGGTGGAGCTTTGTTTGTACTTGATTGTACCGAAAAAAATTTCGTTTGTACCTCGAAGGGTACGGAGAAAAAACGCTCCGTGTGAACTTAGCACCCGACTTGCACCAAACTAACTGAAATTTTTTGTTCAGATAGTACGGCAAACTATTGTAAATTGGTTCTATTTGATTGTACCTTCAATCGATTTTAAAATACTTTAAAATTTACATCAAAAGCTAGCTATCTAAACCAACCAATCCTTCACACAAAGAGTAAAATAATTAGAACGACAACCCTTTATAAATCGATAACCGGAGGATGATCGATTTTCAAAATTCGAAAAACCAAAGATGCTTAGATATGCTATAGAAACCGTTATTGATTGTACCTCCAAGAAATTTTAAGAAATATTTATTTTTCCATCAAAAAATACCAATCTAAATCAGCCAATAATTCACACTCAGAGAAAAATAATTCGAAAGACGATCCTCCGACAACACATTATTAATCGATAACCGGAGTACATGCGATTTCAAAATTCGAAAACCAAAGATGTAAATATATGCTATAGATACCGTAATTGATTGTACCCCCATGAAATTTTAAGAAATATGAATTTTTCCATCAAAAAATAACAATCCAAAGCAGCCAATAATTCACACACAGAGAAAAATAATTCGAAAGCCTATCCTCCGACAACACATTATAAATCGATAAGCGGAGTATTCTCGATTTCAAAATTGGAAAAACTAAAGATGCTAACATATTCTATAGGAACCAAATTTGATTGTACCTTCAAGAAATTTTAGGATTTATATTAATTTTTCGATCGAAACATAACAATCTAAATCATCCAATAATTCACCCTCATAGAAAAATAATTCGAAAGACGATCCTTCGACAACACATTATAAATCGATGAGGGATATCGTTATTTAAAAACTGTAATATTTTCAGAATAATAATCCGAAATTGGAACAAAAATTTTTTGGTTTTCCACCTTTTTACCTATGAATGAATTCCATTTGACTTTCTAAAGGAGTAATTCCTGAGTTTCAAGAATGAAATGTCTACCTACAGACCGTGTCTATTTATTTCAATTAGACCCTTTTTTAAACAGGGTATTGTTCATTTCTTAAATATAAGTTTCTGTGAATGGAAATGTCGGATCTTAAAATCGAATCCTATGCAGAAAATATATACCTCTTTCAAGAAAGTTTAAGGGCCCACATTTTAGACGGTAAATGAATGGAATACGTTTTTGTTATTTCGTCCCGTCTGCACTTGTTTTAATGGGTGTCAAAAAGTTGCAGAGCATATTTTGATATTTCGCGAGATATAAGGCTGAAGTGAAATTGCAGCCTTACTCTGTAAGCATAGGGGTTTACTTTTCGTTTGCATAAAATATGATTCAAATTTCATACAAATATGAATGATTTTTCTTTGAGGGTTAATTATTGGCTTCGACAACACATTATAAATCGATAAGCGGAGTACATGCCACTTTCAAATTCGAAAAACCAAAGATGCTAACATATTCTATAGGAACTGAAATTGATTGTAAATTCAAGAAATTTTAAGAAATATAAATTTTTCCATCAAAAAATAACAATCTAAATCATCCAATAATTCACACTCAGAGACAAATAATTCGAAAGACGATCCTCCGGCAACAATTTGTGAACCGATGACCGGACTATAGGTCGATTTTCAAAATTCGAAAAACCAAAGATGCAAATATATTCTATAGGAACCGACATTGGTTGTACCTCCAAGAAATTTTAAGATATATTAATTTTTCCATCAACAATCTAATTCTGCCAAAAATTCAGCAATAGAGAAAAATAATTCGAAAGACGATCCTTCGACAACACATTATAAATCGACAAGCGGAGTAAAGGCCGATTTTCAAAATTCGAAAATTCCCTTAAATACTCTTGGCTGCCGATAAAATAAAATACGTATCCTTTAGATTTTCGTATTCTACTACATATATTACACAATCGGCGTGCGGCACAATGATCCCGTAAGTTAAACCGTAATATTTTTCGTCAGAAACGGTTTTTTTTGTTTTTACCTTTTTTACCTAGGAATGAATATTTCACTTAAATTCTTCCAGGAATCATTTCCCGGTTTCATGAATGGAATATGTACCTCTGACCGTATCTATTTATTTTAATTAGTCCCTTTTTTAAAAAGGGTACCTCTCACTTCTTAAATATGAGTTTCTTTCCGAGAAATTTGGTTGGTTCCACTGTTCAGCTCTAGGTAATACGTTCGGTAAATGTCGGATCTCAGAATCGAATCCTATTCAGAAAATATGTACCTCTTTCATGAAAGTTTAGAGGCAAATATTTGAGACGGTACTTGTGTGGAATACATTTTTGATATTTCGTCCCGTCTACACTTGCTTTATTGGGTGTCAAAAAGTTGCAGAGCATATTTTGATATTTCGCGAGAAATAAGGCTGAAGTGAAATTGCAGACTAACTCTTTTGGCATAGGGCCTTACTTTTCGTTTGCATAAAAAATACGACACAAACTTCCTTCAAATATGAATGATTTTTCTCTGAGGGTGAATTATTGAATGATTTAGATTGTTATTTTTTGATGGAAAAATTAATATTTCTTAAAATTTCTTGAAGGTACAATCAATTGCGGTATGTATAGCATATATTTGCATCTTTGGTTTTTCGAATTTTGAAAATCGACCTATAGTCCGGTCATCGATTCACAAATTGCTGTGGGAGGATCGTCTTTCGAATTATTTGTCTCTGAGTGTGAATTATTGGATAGTTTAGATTGTTATTTTTTGATGGAAAAATTAACATTTCTTAAAATTTCTTGGAGGTACAATCAATTGCGGTATCTATAGCATATATTTGCATCTTTGGTTTTTCGAATTTTGAAAATCGACCTATAGTCCGGTCATCGGTTCACAAATTGTTGTCGGAGGATCGTCTTTCGAATTATTTTTCTCTATTGTTGAATTTTCGGCTGATTTAGATTGTTGATGGAAAAATTAATATATCTTAAAATTTCATGGAGGTACAATCAATTGCGGTATCTATAGTATATATTTGCATCTTTGGTTTTCCGAATTTTTAAAGCGCATGTACTCCGCTTATCGATTAATAATGTGTTGTCAAAGGTTCGCCTTTCGACTGCCCGTTTTCCGGACTTGGAGAAATCGATCAGCAATTATCGCTTAGTTGATTTTTTCACATCAGCCCGATAATTACTGATCTACATCGACCATCGATCAATTCTTGGCGGTTGACCTGAGTTGATCGATAGTCGATGTTGCATATTTCTTGTTGACCGTCGAGCAAAGGTATCCGACCTTATTTAAGTTTATCACCTCGTATCGGAAATTGTGACATACATACATAGGTAGTTCGAATATTGAACCTTATTTCGGATACGAGGTACGCGTAGGGAGAGTCGGGGCCAAACCAGACCACGACCTTCCTTTCCACTTGAAAAAAGAACCGATGCTCAACGGTGTTAGAGTTTTCCAGTCCGGGACACGTTGTACGGTAGTACATGATATCGTACAAGTTATTTTGTTTATATGTATTATATAAGTATTTAGAAATTATATTACGTAAAAATAATACATAATAAAAAATTATTTAACAATTTATTTCATTTGTGTGAGAGAAAATATTACTTTCTTTTTTAAAAAATCGATAATTCGTGGCTACAATATATATAATAAATTTTTCAAAATGGTTTTTTTTTTCTTATTATGAAACGCAATATTTTTTTTTTGTCAAGTTTTCAAACATTAACCAAACAATTATATAACAAAAAAAAAGTTTAATTTATTAGGGTGCGATCTACCTTTTATATTTATTTTTTATATTTTTTTAAAATATCTTAACCGAAATGTAATTAAAAAATCTGCCAACAGTTTGGGCGCAACTTCATTATTTTTCCGGCAGAAGTTCAGAACGCGTTCAATTCGGGGATGCGGTGTATGTTACTATGTGACTGAAAACCTAACAAAAAGTTCGGGAAGCGGTTAGAAAAGGGTGAAACATATGAATTAAATAAGTGGGTCATATTCCGGGATGCGGTCTAGAGGTTGAAAAAAACGAAACTCAAAAATAAGTGATTATTAAACAAGCCTGGGGAAGTGAAAAGATATTCGATATCTGATCAGACCTGAGAAACATGGTGGAATTCATGAAAAAGTATAGAACCAGTTTACACCCTCTTAAGGGTTGAATTTCGAAAAATCTTGAAAACACATTCTAGGAATTCATATGAAGAATCCGTAGAATAAAAATGAATTCAATATTTCGAAAGACCTAGTAGATATGACGAAAATCCTGAAAATATATGCATTTTATATTAACTGATATTTTTTTTTGACCCCCCTTCTCAACGCCAATGAATATTCGATTTTTTTTTATCAGAACTACTTTTCTAGTTAATTTACATATACGTACCGAGTTTCAACTTCTGAGCATAAGCCGTTCAAAAGTTAGGAAAAACACCCCCCCACCGCCGTACCATACTACCCCTAAAAAAAATGTTTCCAGCATGCCACTACTATAGCTCTATCTAAATACCAAGTTTCAGCTTCCTATCATTATAGATTCTTAAGATATAAGCATCGGAACTTTTTCTTTCTCACCCTTCCACACCCTCACCCTCTACACCCACATCCAAACTATTTTTCCCTACTGGGGTTTTATATGGCCTACTTCTGGTAAAAATTTGAAGCATCCATCTAACACTGTTATTGAGATATGAAACGTGTTATTATTGAAAAATTCTTATCCCCTCCACTTACGTACTCCCCCGCCCCCTTCAAAGATTTTACTTTGAGCAATCTTTATTTATCAAGCTTTATATTCAAACCAAATTTTGTTTTTCTGGTGCCATTGGTTTGGGAGATATCGTAATGTTAAGTATTGCAACCCCCCCCCCCCCCTTCGTACGCCACTACCCCCACCCAAAAATTTTTCAATCTACTCTCCTAGTATAACTACAGATATTTGATAAGTTTTAATTGCTTGCTATTAGCGGCTTAGGAGATATGGATTTTAGAATGTGTCGATCTCGACATTTTTGCGTTTCGGACGCATTGCTTCCCCCTCCACTCGCACACCCCTTCACCCATATCATAAATTTTCTTGCAAATGGGTCCACTATCAAAGTTCTATAGAAATTCTAAGTTTCAGTCTCCTAACATAAGCGGTTGCTGAGATCTAGAAACCAAAATTTTTCGTCTAAAACGCTTCCCCACCTACCCCCTCACATCTCCACCCCTGAAAATAATGTCAATTCAAGGGGTTTACCCAGTCTATTCCTAGAAAAAATTTTAATTTTATAGCTCCACTGGTTTGAGAGCTACGAGCCTTCAAAGGATTTTGGGCGGTCGACGTACGGCGGACAGACGGAGTGAAAATTTTTATTGCTTTTTTCGTGTCTACTAGTCATGAAATGTACACAAAAAAATTTTGAGGGAAGCAAATTTTTTTTTTTTAAAATCAATAACAATACTGTTTTGTAAATAATCAAGTAAAAAACACGAATTAAAATTATCCTTGGAAGTTTTTTCTCAAGGATAACTATTTTGTCCTTTAGCCTTGAATAATTCAATCGCGATTAACTTGGGATCTCAAGAGGATCGGGGTCAAAAAATCTAATGGTGATTTCTTTTCTGCAAAAAAATGTGACCCGTTTCTGCCCTCAATTTTTGTTGTAGCAATTCCGCTGTTCTATTCTCAAATTTTTTTTGACCTGCTGGAAAAAGGGGTTTGAGTCCGTGGCTAAAATTGACCTGAAAACTCGCATTTCTTGCCCCGAAAATTTCGGCGGTGCAACTCCTTTAACCTCAAATGTGCGTAAGAAACGATGAAAATAAGAAAAAAATATCCTACGACACAGCGGCAAACGATTTAAAAGCATAAATTAAACTGTCCAACGGGTCATACGGTAATTAGAAATCATACGGAGTGTAGTGAAAATTTATTTAAATTTTAATAATAGCTTTTTGACCTGAAAGCGTTCTATTGTAAATTGACCTGTCGGACGGAACTGTCAAAAAAGAGGGCAGAACTGCAATAATTTTGCATCTTTACAGGTCACATTTTTTTTGAGAAAAGAAATCACCATAAGAAAATCAGTGGTTATCAATTCAGGCTAGTTTAGTTCTTAATAACAATATTAGACTTTTTAGACTCTGATCCCCTTGAGATCAAGCTAATTTTTTGGTATTTTGAAAAACAAAAAATTAAAGATACACATTTTAGATATTCAAGGATAAAGGACAAAAACGTTATCCCTAAAAAGAAAATTTCAATTATTTTTCTTGCTAGTCCTTCAAGTACACAGTTTTTCAAAATCCGAGATGGTAAGATGGCAAGATGGCGATTCTTAGTGGAATGATCCATTTTACTTTATTATTTTAATATACCAAAACAAAGTGTAGTGATCGAAATAAAAAAAAATTACAAGCAGACACCAAAAACGCAAAAAAAAAACATTTTTAACCCGTCTGTATATCGTCCGTCTTGCGCCAAATCGTTTGAGGAGTATAATACGTTTTATTTATTATCGACGGATTTCAGATGTGGCTAAACAAAATTCTCTAGAAGGAAATTAATAAAAGGAAACACTAACAGAATTCTACACTACTATTCTGCTCTGAAATTTGAACAAACGACTTTTACAACACAAAAGAAAACCAAGTTGACTTTGTTTTAAATTAATTATTAATTGTTATTGATATTAAAGAAAATTTAAATTTTAAATATGAGGTCATTATAATGTTTTACATATATTATGCTTAAGCTAGGTACCTGATGGGGCCCATACGTCCTGCAACTGTCTGCTTTCGACGACGAATTTTTTTTTCGTATATTGTTTTGTTAATTATGCTTTTACGTTAGGTGTTACGTGGAAGGGTGCACTTATGGGGATCTTTATTAAAAAAAAATAAGTTGATTCTTTGGGAATTTTTCTCCTTGTCACAAGTCACTGGTGTATTAGAATATATTTTATTCACTTTAAAGGGGTTTTTTTTCTTTTTCGAACTATTTAGTGGCCACTTATAATTAGTTTTTTTTTTTGATATTAAATATATGATATTCACTTTTTCTATAGTTCACACTGGTCCTCCCCTAATAAACTGAATTTTACTTAAATGATTTTCTTTCGGGGGTTTTTTTTTTTCTTTTTGTTCCGATCACACAAAAACAAGGTCTCCAACCGACCTACTCCAAGATCACCAGCCTTCCCCTCCTCCCGGGTTTTTTTTTCCACCGCCAGAGAAAAAATCTGCCAACAATCTGGGCGTAACTTTATTATTTTTCCGGCAGAAGTAAGGAACGCGTTCAATTCTGAAATGCGGTGCAGGCTACTATGTGACTGAAAACCTATCAAAAAGAACAAGATCATGGAAGTGAAAATCTGATTGGATCTGAGAGATATGGAATAGTTAATGAAAAAGTACACAATCACTTTACACCCCCTTATTGGTCAATTTTCAGAAAATATTGAAAACACTGTCTTGGTATTCATATGGAGAATACATAGAATAAAATTAAATTCATTATTTGTAACGAGGTAGTAGATATGTCGAAAATCGTGGGAAAATATGCATTCTATTTTCACAGATAATTTTTTTTGCACCCTTCTGAACGCCAATAGATATTCGTTTTTTTTATTCAAAATTATTTTTTTTGTTGATTTAGATATACACACCGAGTTTCAACATTGTATTAAGCCGTTCTATATATAGGAAAAACACCTACCACTTGTACCACACTACCCTTAGGGGTCGAATTTAAAAAAACCTTGAAAACACATTCTAGGTATTTATACGAAGAATCCGTAGAATAAAAATGAATTCAATATTTGGAAAGACCTAGTAGATATGACGAAAATCGTGAAAATATATGCATTTTATATATATTATATTTCCAAATATTTTTTTTTGCCCCCCCCCCCTTCTGAACGCCAATGAATATTCCAATTTTTTTTTATCACTATTACTTTTCTAGTTGATTTACATATACACACCGAGTTTCAACATTGTAGCTTAAGCCGTTCCATATATAGGAAAAATACCCCCACTTGTACCACACTACCCTTAGGGGTCGAATTTCAAAAAACCTTGAAAACCCTTTCTAGGTATTCATACGAAGAATCAGTAGAATAAAAATGAATTCAATATTTGGAAAGACCTAGTAGATATGACGAAAATCGTGAAAATATTTGCATTTTATATTTATTATATTTACAAATATTTTTTTTTGCCCCCCCCCCTTCTAAACGCCAATGAATATTCAAATTTTTTTTTATCACAATTACCTTTCTAGTTGATTTACATATACACACCGAGTTTCAACATTGTAGCTTAAGCCGTTCCATATATAGGAAAAACACCTTCACTTGTACCACACTACCCTTAGGGGTCGAATTTAAAAAAACCGTGAAATCACATTCTAGGTATTCATACGAAGAATCCGTAGAATAAAAATGAATTCAATATTTGGAAAGACCTAGTAGATATGACGAAAATCGTGAAAATATATGAATTTTATATCTATTATATTTACAAATAATTTTTTTTGCCCCCCTTTCTAAACGCCAATGAATATTCAAATTTTTTTTTATCACAATTACTTTTCTAGTTGATTTACATATACACACCGAGCTTCAACATTGTACCTTAAGCCGTTCCATATATAGGAAAAACACCCCCACTTGTACCACACTACCCTTAGGGGTCGAATTTCAAAAAAACTTGAAAACACATTCTAGGTATTCATACGAAGAATCCGTAGAATAAAAATGAATTCAATATTTGGAAAGACCTAGTAGATATGAAGAAAATCGTGAAAATATATGCATTTTACATTTATTATATTTACAAATAATTTTTTTTGCCCCGCTTTCTGAACGCCAATGAATATTCAAATTTTTTTTATCACAATTACTTTTCTAGTTGATTTACATATACACACCGAGTTTCAACTTTCTAGCATGAACCGTTTAATAGTTAGGAAAAACACCCCCTACCCCCGTAGCATACTACCCCTAAAAAAAAATTTATTTTTCCAACATTTCGCTACAATAGCTCTATCTAAATACCAAGTTTAAGGCTTATATCATTACAGGTTATCAAGATATAAGCATCGAAACTTTTTCCTTTTCACCCTCCCCCACCCTCCCCCTCTTCACCCACAACCCCAAAACTTTTTTCCCTACTAGGGTTTAATTAGCGCTACTTCTGGTTAAAATTCTAAGCATCTATCTTAAACTGTTCTTGAGATATGAAATGTGTTTGATTTGAAAAATTCTCATCCCCTCCACTTCTATGCTCCACCTCCCACTTAAAAAATTTTACTTTGATCAATCTTTTTTTGTCAACCTTTACACCCAAACCAAATTTTATTTTTCTAGAGCCCCCCCACCCCCATACACAACTTCCCCCACCCAAAATTTTTCTTCATTCTGTTCTCCTAGTATAACTTCAAATATGTTTTAAGTTTGAATAGTGTGCCATTAATGGTTTAGGAGATATGGATTTTAGAATGTGTCTATCTCGCCTTTTTTGGGTTTCGGACGCATTACATTTCCCCCCACTCCCACACCCCTTGATCAATATTGACAATTTTTCTGCAAATGGGTCTACTATCAGAGCTCTATAGAAATTCCAAGTTTCAGCTTCCTAACATAAGGGGTTACTGAGATCTGGAAACCAAAATTTTCGGTCTAAAACACTTCCCCCTCCTTCCCCCTCACACCCCACACCCCTAAAAATTTGGTCACTTCAAGGCGCCTACCCCGTCCATTTGTTAAAAAAAATTTCAATTTAATATCTCAAAGCGTTTGGCAGCTACGAGCCTCCAAACGATCTTGCGTACGGCGGACGCCGTACGGCGTACGGCGTACGGCGTACGGCGTACGGCGTACGGCGTACGGCGGACAGACGAACTGAAAATTTTTATTGCTTTTTTCGCGTATACTAGTTATGAAACGTGAAAATAAAAATTTTGAGGGTAGCAAATTTTTTTTTTTTAAAAAATCAATCACAATACTTAATTATTAAAATAATAAAGTAAAAACGAAACGAAATTAACATTGGTAGCATTCGATATACAATAATATTTTTGCGGATAATCAGGATAATCATTATTATTTTTAGTTTTAATTAAATTAATTTAAATGTTCGCCATTACAATTACTGTTGTTTTTTTTTAATATCCATAATTATAAGTCTAAGTCAAAAGAATCCAAAAATAATTCCAGTCATTTTTTACGTGTTTCTCCCGATTATTTACATCCTAATACAAAAAATTTAATAGTAATATTTTTTCGTATATTCTTTTTTATAATAAGTCGAACTAATTTTAGATTGGAAAGCAAAAAATGAATTTGTTGTTCTTATCGTATTTTGTTTTATTCCTATACTGAAGCGATTGTACCTCGGTTCTGGCGTGAAATCGTGGTTTCCGGTATCGGCATCTCGGGGGTCCGGGTATGGTAGCTGATTGCTGTACCGAAGGGGGTGCATTCTGGGGAAGTGGAGGGAGATCTCGTATCTTAACCGTTGGTGACAATGGTGCTGGTCAAGTTCGCATATTGGGTTTGCTCTGGATTAAGATGCCATTCACAATCTGCATTAACTCTTCTGCATGCACTACCGCTGGGTGAAGCTTATCGAGGTTCGAAGTTAACGTTACTCCCACCAAGGTATCTATGGTTTCCGCAATACGCTGTTCTAAAATAAGGTTGTCAGCTTGGCTGTATAGTATTGGTGCCGTCTTTGAATACAATTCGACCAGTTTCTTCCTCTCCTGAGCAGCCTGGATGCGGGATTCATTCAGTAGCTTAAAATTAGCCTTCATAACTGTCGTTTGTTCCTCTATTAGGTGTATTGACGTCGTTTCTCTCTCGCTCAAATCGGTTAAAGCATTCGTTATACGCTGGCTGTCCTGGCTATCCATCGTTCCAAAAAGAGTTTTACTGAGCGAACCGATTCCGTCGAAGAAAGATTGTTAGACTCTATTAGGTCTCGTCCCAAAGATGTAATGGTTCTAGTCCGACTGTTTTTGTTTTAAATAGCTGGCCCCACTTAGTAGCCCGCTGACGATATGTTGGCAACGCGTGTCGATAATGTGTATGTAGCTTCTTACACAACCCGCTCGCAGCTTCCGTGCAATTTTCGATGAAGTTCACCTCTTCCACAAAATTTGGTATCTCTACACCGGACAGAAGAGTCCAGTGTCGGTTGTACCACAAGATCTTCCTCACCTCCTCAAATATTTCCCCCGTCAATTCAAATTCTCGAATGGTATAGACATCTGCTGCTTGTCCTGTAGTCCAAAGTATCACCACGACCAGAATAGGGTTAGTTCTAAGACTCATCTTATTAAAATCTAATTTCTATCCGGGCTTAAGTCTTTTTCCAATTTTACTGTATTATTTATAACACAGTATTGTTATCGATTTTTAAAAAAAAAATTTGCTGCCCTCAACATTTTTTTTCCACGTTTCATGACTAGTAGACGCGAAAAAAGCAATAAAAATTGTCACTCCGTCTGTACGCCGTACGTCGACCGCCCCAAAATCTTTGAAGGCTCGTAGCTCTCAAACCAGTGGAGCTATTAAATTAAATTTTTTTCTAAGAATAGACTTGGTAGACCCCTTGAATTAACATTATTTTCAGGGGGAAGGCGGGGTAAGCGTTTTAGACGAAAAATTTAGGTTTCTAGATCTCAGGAACCGCTTGTGTTAGGAGGCTGAAACTTAAAATTTCTATAGAGCTTTGATAATGGACCCATTTGCAAAAAAAAAAACAGATATGGGTGAAGGGGTGGGTGAGTGGAGGGGGAAATAATGCGTCCGAAACGCAAAAATGCCGAGATCGACAAATTCTAAAATCCATATCTCCTAAACCATTAATAGCAAGCAATTAAAACTTAACAAACATCTGTAGTTATACTAGGAGAGTAGATTGAAACAAAATTTTTGGGTGGGGGTAGTGGCGTACGGGGGTGGGGGGTGAAAAACTTTAGATTACGATATCTCACAAACCAATGGTACCAGAAAAACAAAATTTGGTTTGAGTATAAAGCATGATAAATAAAGATTGCTCAAAGTAAAATATTTGAAGGGGGTGGAGGAGCACGGAAGTGGGAAGGATTAGAATTTTTCAAATATAACACGATTCAAATCTTAATAACAGTGTAAGATGGATGTTTCAAATTTTTACCGGAAGTAGGCCTAATAAAACCCTAGTAGGGAAAAAAAATTTTGGGGATGTGGGTGTCGAGGGTGAGGGTGGGGAAGGGTGAGAAAGAAAAAGTTCCGATGTTTATATCTTAAGAATCTATAATGATAAGAAGCTGAAACTTGGTATTTAGATAAAGCTATAGTAGTGGCATGGTGGAAAAATACATTTTTGTTTAAGGGTAGTATGGTACGGTGGTGGGGGGTGTTTTCCCTAACTTCAGAACGGCTTATGCTAGGAAGTTGAAACTCAATACGTACATGTAAATTAACTAAAAAAGTAATTCTGATAAAAAAAAAATCAAATATTCATTGGCCTTCAGAAGGGGGGGGGGGGCAAAAAAAATATCGGTTAATATAAAATGCATATATTTTCACGATTTTCGTCATATCTACTAGGTCTTTCAAAATATTGTATTTATTTTTATTTTACGGATTCTTCATGTGAATACCTAGAATGTGTTTTCAAGATTTTTTGAAATTCGACCCCTAAGAGCAGGGATGTTCGATTTCGATTCGATTAATCGACTAATCGATCTATTTTTAAAAAAAATTAGATTTTAGCAATCGATATGAGTGTTGTCGATAAATCGACATAATCGATTAGTTAACGTTAATTAATCGAACGAATTTCAACAGTTAAAAGATTCGATGCACGATAGATTTTCCTACATTAGTTAACAAAAAATTGATCTGAATGTCAAGTTAACTGCAAATGTGTTAAATATTACTATACCTTCGAGCATCGTATTCGTCCCATCTAGTATAATCCGGTTGCAATTCGCGAGGCGATCACTATATTAAATGGCGAAACAGTTGGAGTTCCACGTTTCCTCTTTTTTCGATGGAAGCCGAACCTTCATCATCAAGGTAATGCAGCTGATCTTTGGGCGATCCATGATTCACTTGCGTGTCAGAGCGCTTCTCAAGCTCATGCAGATGAAGAACTTAATGGAATTTCTGAAGAGCAAAGTCAGTTTTTATGTCAACCTGTAGTGAATAGAACATAAAGTCCTTATAAAATTTGGGAAACACTCAAGTTTCAATTTCCACGGACGCATACCCTTGCAATTAAATACTTATCAGTAATTGCATCTTCGGTACCTGCAGAAAGATTGCTCTCAGAGGGTGGATTAATTGCTACTGATATGAGGAACAGGTTGACAGGTTCAAATTTATCAATGCTAATTTTTCTGTCGTCAATAGACGAAATGTTTTGGTTGTGAAGGAAGTAGAAGCACAAACAGTTAATTTTGAAATTAGTTTCTATGAAAAAAATTTATTTTATAAAAAAAAGATATTTACGAAGAAATAATATCTACGAATTTTATTTCCATTATTTTATGTTTATTATTTTAATTTATTTATTTTCTTCTCATTTTTAGCATGGGATATTATTTATTTAACCATTAAAAAGAACATACATAAATGTATGTACGTTTAAAACTCATATTCACACACATTTTTAACGGTCATTTAGCGTCACAAGTGAGAGGAAAATAGAAAAAATCTTTACATACATATTCCACCCTCCATCCAGCATCCTCCACCTTTAATCCTCCGTCCTGCATCCACTATCTAACATTCATCATCCATCTTTACCATTTAGTAATGGGAATGCATAACTACTACACCAAAAACAAACGAACTGCCGCTAAATCATATCAAATGTTGAAATAATTCTCGAACCACTAATTGTAAAATGATTTTGTTAATGCAGAAACGAAGTTTCATCGTAATCGGATGAATGATATAGGAAAGCATACGAAACAAACAAACAAAGAATTAGAGCACCAGGGTACTAAAATCAAAAAAAATTGAAAAATGTAAAAAAAAAACAATTTCTTTTTATTTGATCGGTACCAAACTTCACAGGAACTATCCCGAAACTATTCTACACGTTCCCTGAGTGGTTTAGGAGTTCATAGGAAACATAGCCACATTCATATTTCCATACATACATAGTTAAATAGTTAAAATTGTATGAATGGACAATCACTATGTTAAACGTACATATAATGAACCTAGACATTTCAATTCAAATCTACCTATTAAGTCTACGTATACTTATACGATAACCCTGGGACTTAGGAATTACGCGATTAATCGATTAATTGCTTAAATCCCATCAATTAATCGATTGATCTTAATCGAACATTTTAAAATAATCGATCATGCAACAATCGATTGTTGAGCAATCAATTCCCATTCCTACCTAAGAGGGTGTAAACTGGTTGTATGCTTTTTCATGAATTCCGCCATGTTCCTCAGGTCTGATCAGATATCGAATATCTTTTTGCTTCCCCAGGTTTGTTTAACATTCACCTATTTTTAAGTTTTGTTTTTTCAACCTCTAGACCGCATCGCGGAATATGACCCAATTATTTAATTCATATGTTACACCCTTTTCTAACCGCTTCCCGAACTTTTTGTTAGGTTTTCAGTCACATAGTAACATACACCGCATCCCCGAATTGAACGCGTTCTGAACTTCTGCCGGAAAAATAATAAAGTTGCACCCAGACTGTTGGCAGATTTTTTTCCTTTACTTTATTTTTTTCTTTTTTGTTCAATTTATGCTACACTTTATGTTTTTTCTATCATTTAATCATCTATTTTTTGTTAAATTACTTTATTAACTTATATATTTTTTTGAGATTTTTTCTTTTACCTTTTTTTTTCTTGTTCCAGTTATGTATGCTTTACGTGGTTTATGTTTTTTCTAATTATCTAATCCTCTATTTTTACTTAATTTACTTTATATACTTATTTTTTTTTTTAAAAAATTTTCTTTACTCTACTTTTTTTTCCAGTTATACTTTAACTTAATTTTTTCTTTACTTTTTTTTTCTTTTTTCAGTTATGCTTTACTTACTTCGTATGCTTCACTTACTTCGTTGTCTCTGCCTTCTTTCTCGTCTGTTCACCTCTAGCTGCTGGATACCGGGCGTCTTATTGGTGGCCACTCCGTATTGCCTTGCCTGTAGTGTAGTTCTAATATCTATTTAAGTATAAAGCGAAGTAAGTTAAATAAAACAACATTAGATATTGGGGCAATAAATTGGGGTCTTCTCTACACCTGTCACTCTATCCGAATCCTCTCTTTAACTGGACCACAATTTCTTACACGGAAGTCGCCTTATTTTCCTCTTTCCGGACGGAGTTAAACCTAAACTACAGTTTTTCTTTAACTTTTTAAAAATTCCCTTAAAATCAAATCAGTCATTCTATTATTTTTTTTGTATTGAACTCAGTCGTTTTTGAGTGTTTTTCTCTGTTTTTGTTTTTGTTTGCGGTGGTTTTTTCTTTTTGTGTGCAAAGCTAATTGAAATAAATAAAAGCAGTGAAATAAATATTTTTTCCTTGTTACATAGCATGCGTCAAGTCTCTACTGTCTGCTATAGAGAATTGTGTGCTTCGAACTGTTTTGGTTTACGAGATTTAATTAAATGGGTTTATGATATATAATTTTTTTTTATCTCTCGTTTGATTTATTATTTTTACTAAAAAAAATACTGTTAAAACAAGTTTTTTCCCTTCTTTCGTTTCCTATTGAGTTATTCGCTCGTGTTGTAGCACATTTTTTTTTTAGTTTTTTTGCAATTTCGCCGTTATTAGATCTTACAAACCCAACTCCTTCCCTCGGGGCCTCTTGTTGTTGGTCTGCGTTTCCGTAACAGGCAATATCTACGTCTTCCTCATTTCTGGTTTGTCTATTTCCTCTCTTTCCCATTGCTGTTTCTCTCCACTTTCTGTTGACTGGTTTCTACTCTCTTCTACCTTACATTAATTCCCAGTGGGTCGTCAAAAGTCACATTTTTTCCCAGTGGTTTCTACTCTACAAACCCAACTCGTTCTCTCGGGGCCTCTCGGGGCCTGTCGTTGTTGGTCTGCGTTTCCGTAACAGGCAATATCTACGTCTTCCTCATTTCTGGTTTGTTTATTTCCTCTCTTTCCCATTGCTGTTTCTCTCCACTTCCTGTTGACTGGTTTCTACTCTCTTCAACCTCACACTAATTCCCAGTGGGTCGTCAAAAGTCACATTTTTTCTTCAACCTCACATTTTTTCCCCAGTGGGTCGCCAAAAGTCACCATATCGCTGTTATTGGAGTTCGCAAACCCAACTCGTTCCCTCGGGGCCTCTTGTTGTTGGTCTGCGTTTCCGTAACAGGCAATATCTACGGCTTCCTCATTTCTCTCTCTTTCCCATTGCTCATTCAAAACTTAGCCCAGTTCCGCAACCCACTCATGCTTGACACTTTTTTTCCCACAAACGGAAAATTAGCTAAAATCATCTGAACGTTAATTCCCCGACTCGATATTATTTACGACGATTTTATTAAGCGGTATCTGACATCAAACAACCCTGTAAACATTTTAGCGAGGAACTCGCTTTCGCGAAGTAATTTCGAAATGGAGCATGAAATGAGAATTTCGAGCTTCTCTCGAGATTCCTTCGTGTCTCTGATGCTGTTACATACATATGAGAAGAAAAAAGAGAGCCCACCACTACAATTCCGCTTTGTGCCCGAGATTTCGACATTTCTCTGATTGCGGAATTACAAAGAAATGAGACTACGTGCGGCTATGCTTCGAATTTACTGCGAGATTCCTTCGTTTCTCTGAGTACAATTGAAATGACTCATCACTGTCCTGATCATAGTATAAATACTTACATAGTAAGCAAACTCAGCTCGAATTCTCGATGTAAACACACCAATAGGCGTACAATCTACACGTATTCAGAAGCTGCGTCTCTTTCAGTCATGGGCGATTACTCTGACACTCATTTCTTTCTTTTTTTGCACGATTTGGTATGTTTGGAATAGTAATTAGGGAAAATGACGTGAGGGATATGGCAATACTGGAAATAAGCATAAAAACATCCAAAACAGACAAAAAAAGCGGTAAAGCAATATTACACGTACGTAATTGAAAGAGACGAAAGACTTGGCTCAGTCATCAGCTGTTTAAAATTTTGAGAGGTACAACCAACCAAAATCGTTCACATGAGAGGTAAAATTTTTTTATGCGAAAAATTTTGTGGACAATGAGGAAGATACGGAGTTTGCTTCCTATGTAAGTATTTCTACTATGGTCCTGATAATGCTCAAAACAGAACGCATTGATCTGTTTACTGTTTAGTGGCACGCGCGCAGATACATATGTTCAGTTGAGATAGAATTGATTAATTAAGTGTACGCAATTAAATTTATTTTATGTGAAAAACAATAAAAAGTGGAGTAAAAAATATTGAACTGTTAATATGGATGTCATACATTTAAGACAATAAATATTTTTCTACCTTATTTTTCTCTGCTTTCTATTTATTTCTACAACTCAGTCATAACAGATGCCATGTAGTGCCGATGACAATACTGTCCACGGACATTATTTCCCGCTTAACATTAATAAATGTCCAATTCCACGGCTCTACTGAAATGTCCGTACAACCTCGCTCTGCGCGAATCGCTTACGACACGAGAATAACTCGCTTCTCTTAATATATAAGCAATATATACAACCACTACCACAGCCACATTGTGCACCTAACTTTGTTCTCACATCACTTTCGGTTCGTCTTCGAACCTACCGCAATTCGCTATCGAAAGAGAATCTCGGGTTAATAAGTCGAGAAAGGTCGAGAATCATGTTCCTTTTCCTTCGCTGGTCGTCTGTTTTCCGTTCGATATCGAGTTCGATATCGAAGTTTAAGCCAGAGATTACGGTTTGCTAGCACATCGTTTTCGAATCATAATGTTTGCAGGGAACAAAGGTATACACTTCCTGCACTAGTGTATTCAAAAAGAACAGACATTATCATCAAGTTTCACAGATTCGGGTTAACACTTTCTTATACCTACTTCCGAGTGGGTGTAAAATTCTTTCTCTGACTTTATAAAGGGATTCGCTTTAAAACAGCTGCAACATACCAGACAGAGCTATTAGTTATACGATAAGGTTTTTAAACGCTTGAATTCGGAGAAAAATCATTTAATTGCATAATTGGCAAATACTCATGTGTGTATGTAAACGAAAAATTCCAATCACTCTCTTTTTTTTCAACTACAATATAAATCGGACTTCAGCACCTCACCTAGAGTGTTATACGATTTTCGTTTTTAGTGTGGACATTTGTTATAGTTAGTTCTAGGTTTAATGGTGCAACAAACCGTTCTTTTTACTTCCATTACTTCAATAAAAATGAAGTCCTCATATATAATAGGTAATGTGAGCCGTATATTTCTATTTATATCACGTTAACGTACTGTAAGAATGATCAACGTTGAGCATAATCGACATTGAAATTGGATACCAGTTACGGTTCACACTCGTAATTACCGTTGAGGTAGGTCAGAGTTTCATAGTCAAAGACTTCGTAATTCGTATATTTCCACCGCGATCTTAAGTTTCATTTTTTTTTTTTTTAAATTCTTACATGCTTCGGATTATAATACAGAGAACGGATTTCTAAAACGCTTGGGGCTGACCTGCATAGGGTATGCCACCTTAAGTGGGTGATTATTACACTATCACTCCACACTCCACTATCTTCCCGGAACTTAATTAACTTTCAAGCTTTTAACACAGTGTTCGTTCGCACAACTAATTTCGGCTGTTTGAATCAGACCACTGAACGTCATTTCACTCGAAGGTATGGACATCAAATTTAAAATTTTCAAATGTAAAAAAAAATATACTTCTATGTACTTACATGTTAGGTTTTTTCCGGCTGCGCCAAAATGTCGTGGACCAATATCCTTGGCCGCATCTCCTTCCAAAACTCTCTGAAAAAACACACTACACTCGACAATAACAACACTTTTTTACAGAGTTAACAACATTTTATTAAGAGATTCACAATCTACCTACTCTAAAACACGCTTTTTACAAAAGAACGCGGAGGTCACTTGCCGTTTCGGTAATTGTCACAAAACTGCCCGTTTCCCGGACTTGGAGAAATCGATCAGCAATTATCGCTTAATCGATTCTTTCACATCAGCCCGATAATTGCTGATCTACATCGACCATCGATCAATTCTTGGCGGTTGACCTGAGTTGATCGATAGTCGATGTTGCATATTTCTTGTTGACCGTCAAGCAAAGGTATCCGACCTTATTTCAGTTTATCACCTCGTATCGGAAGTTGTGACATACATAGGTAGTTCGAATATTGAACCTTATTTCCGATACGAGGTGCGCGTAGGGAGAGTCGGGGCCAAACCGGACCACGACAATAGCTCCGGATGCCCACCATTTAACGCCCACAGATGTAAAGAGGTTGGAAATGGTAAAATCAAAATTTCCATCATACGAAGTATACGGACTCGGTGTGACCAACGTCGAACAACACAGTATAGACGTTGGTGATGCAAGTCCCATCAAACAACGTCATTATCCTGTGTCGCCTGCGATCCGAAAACTCTTATATGACGAGATCGATCACATGAGAGCACTTGGCGTTATAGAGACCAGCCAGTGGTTCTCGTGAGGAAGCCAGGCAAGGTCAGGCTATGTTTGGACTCAAGGAAAGTCAATAGTGTGACGAAGAAGGATGCATTCCCATTACCACACATTGACGGTATCTTAAGTCGTTCGCCGCGAGCATGCCTTTTGGGTTATGCAATGCGCCGCAAAGGATGTGTCGTTTGATGAAAAAAGTCATCCCACCCGAGCTGAAGGAGCAGGTGTTCGTAGACTTGGACGATCTGCTGTTGATTTTCGAAGATTTCAACTCAGATTTGATGTTATTGGCTGAAGATGCAGATTGTTTGCGAAAGGCTGGCCTAACAATTAACGTCAACATGAGCAAGTTTTGTCTGAGAGAGGTGAAATATCTCGGATACATCTTTGGAGAAGGAGGCTTGAAAACTGATCCCAACAAAGTTTCAGCCATCGTCGATTACCCTTCGCCTAAGTCCGCCCGTCTCGTTCCCAACTTTTCTGCTACAGTATCACCAATCTCAGATACTCTAAGGAAGTCCAACCAGTTTGCTTGGACTACAGAGGCACTTACTTCCTTCCTGTTAATGAAAGACTTGTTGACGAAAGGCCCCTTACTAATCAATCCAAATTTTAAGAGACCTTTCGTAATTCAATGCGATGCCAGTAAGTCAGGTGTGTGTAGCGTTCTCTTCCAGGAAAACGACGACGGATCGGAATCTCCGGTGGCGTATATTGTTGTGTTTGAGGCCTTGGAAAAACTATTTTGATTTGAGAAAGTCAAAATAGTCGAAGGATGGGTAAAGGTTCGGGCCAGAATGGGCCAATTCCTCCTTCGTCTGAACTGGTGGCTGAAGTAGAACGGAAGCGACACGCTTGCTGGCGGCCGGGACTAGCTACGGCAGTGTGGGATGGTTCTTGTTCTACCTCAGACCATAAACCCTAGACCTAGACAACAAAAATTTCGTCTCGGCTTACTCCAGGGTATTTAAAATTGGAATATCTTCCCAATAGGTCGTGAAAGACCAAGAAGCGGTGGAGTTGCGCGACTTCACAATTTGTCAAGGCGCTTAGGTGTAAGTAGCACCCTACCTCAGCCACGACTGTCCTCAAAGCATTTTAGCGTCGTGGCCCCTTATTGAGGTTCGGTGGGCAGAACAGGGCGCTACTTACACCACCATTTGTTGTGTTTGAGGCCTTGGAAAAACTATTTTGACTTTAAAAAAGTCAAAATAGTCGAAGGATGGGTAAAGGTTCGGGACAGAATGGGCCAATTCCTCCTCCCGTTCGAACACTGCATCCCGACAGCAGTAGGAAGATCCAGTCGACACCCCAATTCCAACTCCCAAATTCACTTAGAACTCCCAAATAAACAAATTTAAACCAACTTTTCAACCTCTACAAATACCCCTCCAAATTTTAATACCCTACCTTCAACACTTTCTGAACCTACTTCCCATCCTTTTAGCGTAAAATCATCCCAACCCAACTCCTCGACACTGAATACTCCGCACGTCATAGTTTTAAAACGAGGAAGCGATAAGACGGAGCCGGCTGTTTTCCGGCTTGAAGATGAACTTATCGCAGATCAAAATCCAAGACGACATTCCCATCATCCTCTCAAGCCATACCCTCTTCGGCTAAAGGAGTATATGGAGGCGCGGGAGCGAATTTTCGGACCTACTCCAGTCGCAAGTGTTGATCAGGTATCAGCACTAACGAGTGGATCCGGTCGCAGGAAATCAATCGCGCGCCTTCGTATATTCTGGAGGATGGTGCGCGAAAAAAAGAAAGCGATCCTCTCTACCATCATTACCAATCCGTTGGACATACGTCCGTACGCCATGGTATCCTTGTACGGAGTGGACGTTGAAGGACTCCTCGATAGTGGGGCGAGCATCAGTTGCCTGGGGGCTAACGCTCTACAACGTCTCCATGATGCACAGGTGAATTATCGACCGGTCTGTCAAGAGGTGAAGACCGCTGATGGTGCTGCACAAAAGGTATTGGGCACAGTAACTACCAATATTACCTTTCGCGGTATTACCAAACCCATTACATTATACATCGTGCCGAGCCTGTCGCAGAAATTGTACCTGGGGGTAGATTTCTGGCGATCATTCCAACTAGCTCCTAGCATCATCAGCGCGGTCGATACTCCCAATACTGCGTCGCAACTAATAGCTCCGGATGCCCACCATTTAACGCCCACAGATGTAAAGAGGTTGGAAATGGTAAAGTCCAAATTTCCATCATACGAAGTATACGGACTCGGTGTGACCAACGTCGAACAACACAGTATAGACGTTGGTGATGCAAGTCCCATCAAACAGCGACATTATCCAGTGTCTTCTGCGATCCAAAAACTCTTGTATGACGAGATCGATCGCATGAGAGCACTTGGCGTTATAGAGACCAGCCAGAGTGCATGGAGCTCGCCTGTGGTTCTCGTGAGGAAGCCAGGCAAGGTCAGGCTATGTTTGGACTCGCGCAAAGTCAATAGTGTGACGAAGAAGGATGCATATCCATTACCACGCATTGGTGGTATCTTAAGTCGTTTGCCGCGAGCCAATTTTATTACTAGCCTGGACCTCAAAGACGCCTTTTCCTCTCGAGAACAAATCCAGGGAGTATACAGCTTTTACCATTCCTGGCCGGCCTCTGTACCACTACACTCGCATGCCTTTTGGGTTATGCAACGCACCGCAAAGGATGTGTCGTTTTAAAAAAAAAAAAAAAAAAAAAAATATGTTTGGCTTTCGTGAATCGGTTGAAAATCATTAACGTGCCTCGCTGAAATCTATAGATTGTAATTTTCGCTGGAAGGAAATAATTTAAGGAGCAATGGATGAATGAGAGGGAAATAACGATCGAATGAACGCAGAAAATTAATAGAGAAACAAAAATGAATAAGTAAAGTCAGGGAAATCAAAAATGTAAAGACATATTAAATTTTACAATAAACAATATAAAGAAACTAAATCCAAATGAATTATACAAATAAATAATAATCGATTTTACAACATAAAATATCAAAAAAAAAAAAATAAGTCCAAAGGCATTATGCAATTAATATTAAAAGAAATAAAATTAATAATTATAATCAAAATACAAAATCAAAAAAAAGGGGAGTTAAAATTAATATAAATTAAAATGACGTGACAAGACAGGACGGGACGAAATTTAATTAATAAAAAATAAATGCACCTTAATAATAATTAACCAAACAAAAAAAAAGGAGAAATAATGAAAGAAATTGATCGCTGAAAAAAAAAAGAAAACTAAATGGGGTAAGTGCTACATTTTTTTTTATTAAAATTTTCTGAATATATTTTTTTCGCCTATATTCTTTTGTTGTTTTGGTGTATGTTGTTTTTCAGATGTATAATTCATTTATTCTTAATATCGTTAGTACTATGCATTTATGCTTAATGTTGATCGGCTAGAAGAGCCAACATAATGAACCCGATCGTTTAGCTCCTTCGCCCCGACGCTAAAATGTTTTGAGGACAGTCGTGGCTGAGGTAGGGTGGGCAGAACAGGGCGCTACTTACACCTAAGCGCCCTGACAAATCGTGAAGTCGTGCAACTCCATCGTTTCTTGCTCTTTCACGACCTATTGGGAAGATATTCCAATTTTAAATACCCTGGAGTAAGCCGACACGAAATTTTTGTTGTCTAGGTCTAGGGTTTATGGTCTGAGGTAGAACAAGAACCACCCCACACTGCCGTAGCTAGTCCCGGCCGCCAGCAAGCGTGTCACTTCCGTTCTACTTCAGCCACCAGTTCAGACGAAGGAGGAATTGGCCCATTCTGTCCCGAACCTTTACCCATCCTTCAACTATTTTGACTTTCTCAAGTCAAAATAGTTTTTCTAAGGCCTCAAACACAACAATATGTCACAGAAGCTCACTTCCGCTCAACGCAACTACAGCGTAACCGAACTCGAGTGTTATGCAGCTGTGTTGAGCGTGAAAAATTTTCGAGCCTCTGTAGAAGGGACTGCGTTCAAAGTCATCACGGATCACGCAAGTCTCAAATGGCTCATGTCGCAGAAAGACCTGCAAGGACGGTTGGCAGGGTGGAGTCTGAAACTTCAGGGCTACGACTTCACAATCGAGCACCGACGGGAGAGCCTGAATGTTGTACACGACGCTCTCTCTCGTGTATACGAAGAGGGATTAAACGCGCTGATCGACGTGGTACCGATGGTGGACATGGATTCTCCAGAGTTCTCTGGCAATGAATATAAAGAATTAGTGTCCACTGTCGATTCGTACGCTGATCGGCTTCCTGACGTATGCGTGAGGGATGGTTTCGTGTACAAGCGCACAGAGCCTCACAACGGTGACCCGATTGCAGAAGACAGGGCCTGGAAATTATGGATTCCATCGAGTCTTACGTCAACTGCGATTGCTCAGGCGCACTAGGCAGACACCATGGTCCATGGTGGTTATGCCAAAACGCTAGAGCGAGCCAGGCGATTTTTGTACTGGCCGGGAATGGCTACACAAGTACGCACCTACGTTCTGGCGTGCGACACTTGTAAAGAAACAAAGTTCCCGAACAAACCTCTACGAGCGCCAATGGGAGAACGTTTCCAGACAGATCAGCCATTCCAACATCTCTACATCGACGTACTTGGACCATATCCGCGTACCAAACGGGGTAAGATCGCTATCTTGATCGTCTTGGATCACTTCACGAAATTTCCCCTGTTACATCCTTTGGGGCGGATCACTGCCGAAGAGATAACCAACTACTTGGAGGGGTAGGTCTTCCCTACGTTTGGAACACCTGAGACAATCCTCTACGATAACGGCTCTCAATTTAGGTCGAATGTGTTTAACTCTATGCTGAGCAAATACGGAGTTAAGCACCTGTACACCCCGAGCTACTGACCGCAAGCGAATGCTTCGGAGCGTGTCAATCAGTCCATCCTGGCCGGAATTCGAGCATTCATCGCTGATGACCAAACACGATGGGATGAGAGTTTAAGCAAAATTGGATGTGCCCTTCGGAGCTCACTCCACCAAGCCACTGGATTTTCTCCTTATCAGGTTTTGTTTGGAAGACACATGATGTTGCACGGGAAGGACTACGAACTGCTGAAGCATTTGCGAGCGTTGGGAGAGTCAAATGTACAGCTTCGACCTCGCGAGGGAATTCTTATCGTGGCGCAGACGAAAATAAGGGTCGCACATGATATAATCTGCGTGCTGCTTAAACACAATTTTGTGTAGGACAAGTGGTATTCCGAAGAAATTTTTCCTTGTGCGCAGAATTATAACGCCAAGCTGGCAAAAAAGTTCCTCCAGTGCAGGGTTAGTCGTGTGCTAGGCAACTCACGGTACGAATTTGAGGATTTAGGAGGAAAACGTCTGGGAGTCCACCACTCCAAGGATCTGAGGCAGTGATCCGAGGGTACAACACATATTGCCCGGCACTCAGCCGTGCGCATGAGACGGACAAACGAGACAACTTTCTTTAGTCGGTTCGGCGCTGGAAGCCAGCGGCGAACCGCCATTGTTGTTGAGTGGTCTCGGACTTCAGAACTTTCGTTCGGTGATTTTGATTGCGTTCAGTGTGCGAAAAATTATTCGGACTCTGAACGCAGGAAAAAACACTTGCACCAACCTTGCGCATAAAATAACAAAAATTTTGACGAAAGTTTCGTGTAATCGGTTAATGCCGCAAGTGAGAGTAAGTGACACACACTATGAGAGCGAGTGATCGACGTCGCTTCTAATTCCGTTCACACGACCGATTTTCCTTTCTCTCGTCCCGTTTTTTTTGAATGCAAAAGCGATCGCTAGTCGGGACGGTAAACGAGAATTTTCGTGTGTCAGTTCGATGGCCGCAGACGGACCTATTGAGAAATTTGTCTGATCGTTTCGTTCGTCGCGCCACAAAAGCGCTAAATTTCTGGGAAAATCTGTGTGGGAGTTTTGAAAGGCTCGCGTTGTCGCGTCGTGTGTGTGTTTTGTGTCAAGGACTCGCTTTTGAAGTTCGCGCGGGGGGGGGGACATCCAGTCGCCGCTGAGTCTATCTTCGCCACCAGTATCGATCCTGAATCGTTGAAAAGGTCGAATGTCCACTGTGAAATTTCTCAAGATTCACATGAAGAAGAATAGATTCATGTCGGCAGAAAACTGAATCTACCTGTTCGAATCGCATTGTGTAAATCAGTGACGCTAAGTAACAGTTTGAGAAAAACTGTAAATACCCTGCGGCTGCTGCAGATTCCGGTTTTCATATTGGTGCAGAGTTTGCAGAGCGAAACAAAAGAATTCAATCTGTGCATTAACTAGATTTTTACGTGGTTTTCGTTCACTTAACATAGTTTAATAACAGCGAAATCAATTCGCGGTTATTGTGCCAAGTTTACCGAGAGGATTAGTTATTGAATGTCAAAATAAATGAATAAGAGTTGCAACTATAGTGCCGGACTATCGTGTTATCGCCTGCAGAAGTGCAGTGCCGATAGCATAAAAATAACTTAATTTAAATTTCCTTCCATGAATTATTTTAAACTTGTAGTGAATAATTATGATTGACCGCAACTTCTGTACACATTGAAATATTTTCGATCGAATCACATACTAAATACGAATGAAAATTAAATTAAATCGAGAGGACTGGTGCATTTCTTTTGGCCATTTTAACTACGAATCAGTGGATCTGCCACCACCGAGTCTGACGAGCTGGACGTTTCTTTTTTGAAATTAAGTTGCGGGCGACGCTAGTTTGTTCCGTTCTGCACGATTTTATTGTCTTGTTGCGGGCGGATTTTTTTTTTGTATATCGCATGTGATCTAATTCAACTTTTATCCGGGAAACAATCGAGATTTCCTATAATCGTTTTAGCTGTATCCTACCACACGAACGCGAGGTGGATAATTTGTTTGTCTGCGGTGATTCGTTTTATTCGTCATATTCATGCGTGGTAGTCCGAAAACGTATGCACACCTGCATCACCAAAAAAAAAAAAAAAATTACAAGCGACCTCTCGTCGCAAACTTAGAAATAAAATGAATGAAACGATAGATGAAAACACGGATAATGAATTAAAATGAAATAAAAACACTCCTTATTTACAATTTACAAAAAATCAAAACTGCAATGAATTGATAAACGAATTTAAAGGATTGGATAATGAATTAAAGTGAAATAAAAACACACCTAATTTACAATTTACAAAAAATCAAAACTGCAATGAATTGATAAACGAATTTAAAGGATTGGATAATGAATTAAAATGAAATAAAAACACACCTAATTTACAATTTACAAAACAATCAAAACTACAATGAGATATTAAACGTATTACATAAATTCTAAAATTAAAATAAATATAAAATTAAAAGCATGACAACGGACAGGACAGACAGGACGAATGATAATATTAGAATATGAATAATCAAACTAAAAGATAAAATATCATTTAAATTCGGCGGCAGAACATCAAAAGATAATGGGGTGAGTCTGCTTGGTTCTTTTTTTTTTTTGATTTCCTTTATTTGCTTTGTATGTGTTGTTTCCGTTGCGTTTTTTTTTCAGTTTTCTTTGCCCGATACGTTCCTATTATTGTGTTAATTAAATTGTAAAGAGCCTATTTAAAATCTCGCGTCGGCTGTTCCGTTAATATTTTGTAAGCTTCGTCTTTTCTCTTTAATGCATCTTGGCAATCGTTGTCGAACCACTTATTTCTTTTGCGCCGGGGTTGTTGTCATAACACCTCCTTGACGACAGATGTTATGCCATCTTTGATGTTTTGCATTGTCGCGAAATGCCTCTCCAAGGCTGAAGTGTATTTCGCAACTATTGTCTCATCCTTGAGCGTTTTAGACGAAAAATTTTGGTTTCTAGATCTCAGCAACCGCTTATGTTAGGAGGCTGAAATTTGAAATTTCTATAGAGCTTTGATAGTGGACCCATTTGCAAAAAAATACTGATAAGGGTGAAGGGGTGTGGGAGTGAAGGGGGAAATAATGCGTCCGAAACGCAAAAAAGTCGAGATCGACACATTCTAAAATCCATATCTCCTAAGCCGTTAGTGGCAAGCAATTAAAACCTTACAAAGATCTGTAGTTTTACTAGGAGAGTAGATTGAAACAAAATTTTTGGGTATTGGCAGTGGCGTACGGGGGTGGGGGTTGAAATACTTAACATTACGATATCTGACAAACCAATTGCACCAGAAAAACAAAATTCGGTTTGGATATAAAGCTTGATAAATAAAGATTGCTCAAAGTAAAATCTTTGAAGGGGGCAGGGGTGCATAGAAGTGGGGGGGATAAGAATTTTTCAAAAATATCACTTTTCAAATCTCAATAACAGTGTAAGATAGATGCTTAAAATTTTTACCAGAAGTAGGCCCAATAAAACCCTAGTAGAGAAAAAAAATTGAAGGTGGGGGTGTAGAGGGTGAGGGTGGGGAAGGGTGAGAAGGAAAAAGTTCCGATGTTTATATCTTAAGAACCTGTAATGATATAAACTTCAAACTTCGTATTTAGATAGAACTATAGTAGTGGCATGGTGAAAAAATTAATTTTTTTAGGGGTGGTGCGAGGGTGGGTGGTGTTCTTCCTAACCTTAGAATGGCTTATACTAGAAAGTTGAAACTCGGTGTGTATATGTAAATCAACCAAAAAAGTAATTCTGAAAAAAAAAAATTCGAATATTCATTGACGTTCAGAAGGGGGGGCAAAAAAAATTATCAGTAAATATAAAATGCATATATTTTCACGATTTTCGTCATATCTACTAGGTCTTTCCAAATATTGAATTCATTTTTATTCTACGGATTCTTCATATGAATACATAGAAATTATTTTCAAGATTTTTTGAAATTCGACCCCTCAGAGGGTGTAAAGTGGTTGCATACTTTTTTATGAATTCCACCATATCTCTCAGGTCTGATCAGATATCGAATATCTTTTCACTTCCCCAGGCTTGTTTAATAATCACATATTTTTAAGTTTTTTCTTTTTCAACCTCTAGACCGCATCCCGGAATATGACCCAATTATATAATTCATATGTTACACCATATTCTAACCGCTTCCCGAACTTTTTGTTAGGTTTTCAGTCACATAGTAACATACACCGCATCCCAGAATTGAACACGTTCCAAACTTCTGCCGGAAAAATAATAAAGTTGCGCCCAGACTGTTGGCGGATTTTTTCTTTTAGAACGTAGTCTATTTGGTTGAATGTTTGTCTTTCAGGAGACGCCCCCGTTCTCTTATGAATGTTACGATGCGTCGTCTTTGTCGTTGGGGCGTGAACATTTAAAAGCCAAAAATTAAAGAATTTTGTCGTAATGCGGATTGCACACAATCGTTCATTGACGGGTTTGAAGTTGGTAACATGATGTTTAAATTTGTTGTCGACGATGAACGCAACTCCAAACTCCCGGCTTCCTGAAGATTTCCCACTTTTGAAAATTGTGTGCTATCTAATGTCGGTAATCTCGCTACCTAACAAATTAGTTTCTTGGAGTGCGATGATGTTTATCTTGTATTTGTTCGCCTGTTCCAGGAGCGTAAAAAAGAAAATAAAAATATAGAGAAAGATATCACGGTTCTTTTAACCAAAATTGATAGAGCCATAACCAAAAATTATAATAGGGAATTTCACTCCTTATTAATAAACTCTGAAACCGGGACCCTCAGTTTTTAAAGTTAGAAATAGAATTATCGGAAAGCAATCCTTTTCTCTGATTGAGTAATTAAGGGTTAACAATGGATTGTTTATCTCCCCCATGATATTGTTAATGCCTTTATTAACTATTATGAGAATTTGTATGAGGATATGTTGTTAATATCGAATAAAAAAAAACCAGCTGTGTATGCTGTTCAAAAACACGTCTTTATTTGATGAGCGACGGATATAGCCCAGGCAATGAATGCTCAAAAACGGGTGTAGAGGGAAATTTTAGAAACAAAAAACTTGACTTCGGAACTTTGTTTGGACTGGTCTGGAGATGAACATATCAAAAGTTACTACTCCTAGGAGATGAGCGGGGAGGAGAGGGCACTCGAAAGGTCCCTTTTTTTGGTTTTTCCGTTATATCTCGGAAACTATGCGTCGTAGCGGCTTGATCTCTATGTACAAAATGGAAGCTGACAAAATTTGCTACAAGAATCACTACTTACGTTTGTCAATATGTTGTTTTGTTCTCGAGTTACCCGCCCTTGAAAATCGTTAATTTTGGAGAAAAAAACAATTTTATCACGTTTTTTGCTCTATTTCTTAAGATATGTCTTCAAATATTGTTCCCACGAAAAAGTCGTTATAGAAAAAGTTGTAGACCATTAAATTTTCTTCAAAAATATATATTACTTTGATTTTTTAATCAAACCGTTCCAAATTTATAGCTATTTTAGTATATTTCCGAAATCATATACAGTGACGGACAAAAGTCTACGGCAACACTTTATATTGAGGTTCTGGTTAATTGGAAGCCTTAATCAAAAATCCATTGATGCGCATTTTTTCAGTAACTTAAATATATTTATAAAAAAACAAAAACAAAAACTTTTCATGACAAACTTAAAGGTAAATTCATAAAAATGAATGGACAAAAGTCTACAACAGTCAGTACTGGCTGGCTTATACACAAGAAATTTCCAACTAAACGTATTGAACCCCTTTTAGTAGCATCAATTACTTTTTCCAGACTTCTAAATTATCAGTTTCTGCGGATGTAATTTTCTCCCATTCTGTAATGAGCGTTTCCTTCAACAAATTTTTGTTTTGTATGCAACATTTCCGAATTTTGCACTCCAGTAGCTCCCATACATGTTCTTTTGGGTTTAACTCTGGGTTTTGGGGAGTATTAAGCAGCCTTGGAGCGTAGGACAACAACCAGTTCTTGACGAAAATGGCTGTTTCCTTTGGATCATTGTCTTGTTGGAAAATCCAACTCCCTCCAAGGCACAACTTCTGGACTGATGGGGTCAAATGTTGTTCCGAAAGGTTCTCCTAAACATAGCGGTCCATAGTAGTTCCAACAAAAGCCAATCTACCACCCAAATGCAGCTATGGCTCCCCAAACCATAACATAACATTACCTCCACCTGACCCCTTCCCGTCTTTCTACCTTGTCGAGGTGAGGGGGCTTAAGACACTTGTGTCGACTAAAGGAAAGACAAAATTATGATGAGTAAGCCTATGGACATAGACTCTCCAAGTGGTAACCAGACCATGTCTGGGAATCCACCCGCTGCGGCGGCCGGGGCTCGGACTTTGGAGGCCCTAAAATCATTTATGACTGCAATGGGTGATCCAGGTTGTAGAGGGAGCACACTACTGGATCTCAGTAACTCCATGGAGGATTTACTGCTTGCCGATGAGGATAGTACTGACTACACAAAAACGGTTAATCCACTACGGCCCATGGAGAATAAATGTGCTGCAACCATTTCGGAGGCGGACATTTTGACTCCAAGGTCTGATGAGGAAAGTACCGGGATTGTGTCTTCAGTTAATCTGAATCGGCCCATGAACAAGGAAAGTACCAGTACCTCTGGTGTGGTTAATCCGAGTTCGTTGGTTGCGGAGAGTACCTGTGCTGGTGGCGTGGGTGATCCGACATCGATGGTTGAGGACAGTACATGTGCTTCAGGCACTGTTAATCTGAAACCATTGATTGCGGAAATCATCGGTGCTACTAGTGAGAGTAGTAAGGACCATGCTTTCCTGTCATTTTAGCATTACGCCAGTACAGAACAGCAATACTGTAGTGTGGTCAAAATAAATGGAAAAATTGTTGTTGTTCCACGGTCGTTTGGACCAGCTGGTATGGTCTTTTTAAAGTAGGTCAGTAATCTGTTTGTTTCTGATTGGTTCTTTCGGAATGGGGCAATTTGCTTGTTTTTTAGAGGGATGGGAGTGTAAGTGGGATAGCTATGGGTTGGGGTTAGTTGAAGTGAATATGCATCTCGCTTCAGAACGATCTGGTCATCATGGCGGGTAGTTTTTTTACCACAGCCGTGATGGGAGTGTAAGTGTGATAGCTATGGGTTGGGGCTAGTTGAAGTGAATATGCATCTCGCTTCAGAATGATCTGGTCATCATGGTGGATAGTTTGTTTACTACGGTCGTCAGGTCTTTTTCTTTGCGATGATTACATGTGCTTGTACACTTGCTTTGGCGCGTTGTACCTCGGTCGTTTGGCCCTATGTGCTTGTACTTGCTTTGCGGGAAGTAACCATGTGATCATGTTTACAAGTGCTTCGAACTTGTTCTCTTTGCGATGATCTGATATGTTTCGTGGCGGGAAGTTGTATCACGATCGTTTGGGCCTATGTGCTTGTACTTGCTTTGTCGGGAAGTTTGTTATTACCATGTGACCATCACTTTGAATGGAGCGGCCGCTTAGACTTTTTTCTTTGCGATGATCTTCGTATTTGTTTTGGCGAGAAGTTTGTTATTGTGCACAATTTGGTTCAATTATTCTACACTGTTAGTTGTACCACGACACTTGTTCTGGCGGGAAGTTTGTTATTACCATGTGATCAATGAAGTGAATGGATTTCATTGCCATGGTCGTTTGGGTCTATGTGCCTGCTTTGGCGGGAAGTATGTTATTACCATGAGATCAAATGTTTTGAGCTTACGATGATCTCATATGCTTCGTACTTGTTTTTGTTGTAGTTAACCGTTGATGGATATTTTCTGCAGTATGACAAGAAAAAGTATGCTGTAAAAGAAAACCAGGAATATTTTAGCTCGATATGATTTCGTATAATAATAATAATAATAATAATAATAATCAATGGCGCAACAGCCCAAATCGGGCCTAGGCCTTGAAGTAATGCTAGAGTTACTTCATTTCGAGACCAACGGAACACTAGGAGGTGAAGTGGTCAGCTACACGCTCGTCCGTGATTATTACCCCGATTTTAACTCAGGTACTCATTTACAGCTGAGTGAACTGGTAGTCCGGCACCCAATACCATTTTCGAAAATTACTTGCCGCCAAGCAGATTCGAACCTGGTACCAGGTGCTCCGAAGGCAAGTGCTCTAGCCACTAAGCCACCCAGACTACTTGATGATTTTGTATGTAGGATTATAATGATGTGTAGGCTTTAGGCAGGGATCTCGTGAATGTGTTTTATGATGATTCTTATATGGGTGAATTACCGTGGGAATATTAAAGACAAGTTCCCAGCTTGCTGTCGATCGTTCTGCTTTGTGATTATTTTTGTGAATATGGGTAAGGTGTTGGGTGGTAATGATGCGAATATAAGTACAAGTTTTCATTTTGTATATTTTATTCAAAGCGATATAGAACTTTAACAATGTTCACAATTTGGTCCAATTATTCTACAAGAGCTTAACATCATTATGGTCACTAAATTGATTTTATTTCTTAAGTAAAATAGGTTTTAGTATTTCCTCCATTTGAAGACACCGACGTTGAAACCTTAATCGATCTAATGCGTTGATGTGCCAATTACCCTTTCTACTGGATCTATATGCATACCCCCAGACAATCATGTATTTGATCGAAACATGATCTGAAAAGCGAACATGCTTATAATCTGCAGATGGCATCGTAGATGTTGAGGAATTCAATCACCAGAAAAAATATCAGAAATATCAGAATAACAAACTTCAGCACGGTAGATAATGAGGGTAGGTAATATCTGTATGATTTTCTAAGTGGCTTTTCATATGGCCCGCAAACGTCCCTGCCGCTGGCAAACACACAGTCTGGAGATAAACGTAAATGTTGGGCTTCCACATCAGATGGTGCAGACAATGCACTCATAGTCAGGGCACAGAAGAAGCACTTGACGAAATCCTTTAAGTTTGTGTAAAAGAATCCGCTTTTGACCAACTTAAGAACCTTCCTGTCCTCCAGATCCAAATTTTTGAATGTCTTTAGACGGTCGTATTCGTGTCTTAAGTTCAACATATTGACTAAAAGTCGAATGTTATAACACGTCTTTTATACTAATCCAGGAATTATGAGCTGATGGAAAACCGAGCCATTTCACATAAACCTGACTCCCCCTCCTTTTTAAAATCTTTTCCACAAGGTATACATCAGGTTGTTTTACCATTATTAACTCTAGTTCGTAGAACCCTCCTTGTATTATGTTCCCCTGATAGTCTTCGAGCATGTAAGTACGTGGTTCTGTATTCTTTACTTCGTTTATCTAAAGTATTTCGGTGGACCAGTTTGGGGTATATCCTTTCTCGAATACATGCTTGTACTTACTTATACGTACATGATCTCCTTTTCTGTATTTTGGAGGGGACGAGACCTTTACCTTACGGTAGATATTTCCAAGAATTTGAGTCTCATTCGATGGACCAACATCTATAGGGCGCATTTTTATGGTGCGATGCTTTGTCCTATTGTATTTGTTTATTAGCCCTTTTAGTAAACCACTTATAGTTGCCGTTCATGCTAAACTCTTTCCACATCAGATTTTTTAGAGTTCGATTGAATCGTTCTACAATTGAGGCTTTTAATTGACTAAAGGTGAAGTAGTGATTGATTTCATGTTTTTTCATCAAATTGTGAAATGCCTTATTGAAAAACTCTTTTCCTTTTCCATCTGTTTGTAAATTTCTTGGGAAACGACGCTCATTAAAAATTGTCTGTATTACATTGATAATCTCCCCAGCTTTTTTATTTTTAAGTGGTAAGGCCCACGCATATTTGGAGAATGTATCTATTACTGTTAGAAGAAAATTAAAGCCCTTATTCTTAATAAAGAATAAGAGCTCATATCCACTAAATCCGCCTGCCATAAGTCATCTATCCCGCGAATAGTCACCGGGTGACATTTAAAATTTCTACGAGCTGTCTTATGTAGCTCAACCTGTCTTCTGCTCATTTCATCATGTGTATAAATAGAGGACTTGATTGCTCATGTTTTATATAGAGTCCAGTATAGGAAATGATACGTTTTGATCATCCTTTTACCATGATGGTGGCGGGTCCGTCAGGAAGCGGTAAGACGACGTTTATTGAAACGTTACTGGAAAACACATCACTCATTAGCACTCCGATAAAAAAGATTATGTGGTGTAATACCGAGCGAGGCGCCATTCCTTCACAATTATCATTTAAAAATATTGAGTATTTAGATTCTATACCGGAAGATTTTATAAACGAGACCAATGAGCCGACATTAATCGTACTAGATGATATGATGCTAAATGCATTTCCAAAGCAGGTTTGTGAACTCTTTACAAAAGGGTCGCACCATAGGAATTTTTCAGTAATACTTGTAACACAGAATGTCTTCCATTAGGGTAAGTTTTGTCGAGATATATCACTTAACTGTAAATATATAGTCGTTTTCAGAAACCCCAGCGATAAAAGTCAGTTCCTTCATCTGGGCAGACAGATTTACCCTGAAAATAGTGCAGAGCAAGTGAGAATATATAAAGAAATTACTCAGGCTCCACACGGGTATTTGCTAATTGATCTGACTCAGTCTACCAACGATTTATTTAGATTCAGAACGGATATCTTTAATAAAAGATTTGTAACGTGTTATTGTTCAGGGACTGATTTAAACAGTAAAAATGGTGTCGCGAATGAAACGCTTGAAGGACAACAAACATATGCTATATGTTCTCAAAAATGCTAGTCCATGTTTAAGGAAGGCTATCATGAAAAAGGCAGTTCCTGAAGTGATCAAGACTATTTGTGAAATTGCACTAAACACCTTGAAGGGGAATCATGTGCCATGTCGTAAAATATTTAACAGTCTATGCAAGTATAAAAAGACCATGCGAAGGTTAGTTGATGCTAGACGATCTGTACCCAGACAGCGTAAAATCTTAGTACAACAAGGAGGCTTTCTACCAATCCGGATAGGGAGTGTACTTTCAAGTGTTATTGGATCGTTGATTGAGAAATATGCATAGAAAGAGCGTTCTTAATAAGATGTTTCTTCTTTCGCCAGAAGTGTATGAACAGTTAAGGGGACAGATAGAAGATGGAGTCGGCCTGTCCATCTTCGATAAGACTATACATGGCATATTGAGAAATAAAAAACTGTCTGAGGCTAAATGGTATAATTATAGGAACACGCTGATAAAGTTTCTTAATGCAAAGCGTAAAGGAAGACAGATTCGCGAAGAAAAATCTCTCGCGTTTGCGCCAGAAGTAAAGTTAGGAAATCATAAAAATTTACGAGATAATGCGACACAGACAAGGTTTGCTTTCAAAGAGGAAATGTCAACACAAACTTCTCCGATTAAGAATCCCGATCCGTTTTACAGTATGGATGAATATATCTTTGAAGCAGGCGACATGACTTCACCAAAATATAATAACTCTAGTGCGGAAGATATAACCCCGCCAAGGCGATCACTATCGCCTCGGTTCAAAAGACGATTATCTGCTAGCGGTATAGCTAAAAGTTTAAAACCGGCTTCAAAGTTTCGTAAGACTACTCCCGAAGTCAAGAGCGTGGACAAAGAATATAGAGTTATAACAGCTGATGACGGTATAACGCAGTATACTATACCGAGTGAAATGGAGGTTGATGAAGCCGCCCGACTTATAGACGAACTAGAGCAGAAAGAGGGAGCAGAAAAACCAGAACAGAGAACGCCTGCCAAACAGCTTATATTAAGGCCTTCACGACTAGAAAATGCTTCATTAAGTACAGACGAACAGTACCCTGTAGCTGGGCGTTTAAGAAGAAGAACTGAACGAATCGGAAGTGCACCAAATATTTTCTGGGAAAGACTTTAAAAATGCCTGTAAGCATAAGAGAAAACGAATTTTACATAGGCCTTCTAAGTAATAATTCTATGGGCATATACAATGAAAATACTTTGTCGGCCTTCACAAATATACTCCCTAATACTTGTAAGTTAGACGGTGGATGGACTGTCGGAATGACAGAAATTGCATTAGCAAATCGTAAATCGAGATCTGTTGAAAAGCGAGATGGAAAACGGTTCATAGATGATAAAAAAGCAAAAGGTACTAGTAAAAAGGTGAAGAGAGCTGCTACAGATGCACTAAAGATTAATGCTTTTGTAAAAACAGTGCATGGTTTGCCTATTTATCTTAAATGGAGTTACCAACAGTTATTAAATTTATGTTACAATAAACAAGATATGAACTTTTCTACTTTCTTATCTTCGTTTAACGACGCAGTTGAACCCTATTGGGCTGCTGATACCTTTGCAGATTTTAAAGAGGATTTGTATGACAGCTTGGTAGGTGATATAACTATTGGAGATATCCCTGATACTAGCAAAGATGCGCGACATCCGAGACCAGAAGATTTCTCTTTGCACATTTATCAGGATAGTGAAGTTGCGGATATTGTAACTTTAGGAGCTTCCGAATATAAGTCTATATATCATCTTTTCAATAGTATAATTGGACAGATTCCTAGAGAGAAGCGAAAATATAAAGCACTATTACACATGATAGACTATTACATACCTCCAGTGCTCAGTATAAGTGAAAAGCTCGGGGAAAGTGTCCCAAAGAAGCTTGACTCTTTAGATTTAGAGATAAGAGACTTGAAACTTAAAATAAAGATAAAGTATCCTCTACCAACGCCCATTAATGTTAATGATTTAGTCGGGCTTTTTGTCGCGAAGTACAGTATGATGACGAAACTATAGCTCGCCTCGGAGGAGAAAATCAGATTAAGTTAGGAAAAAAATTATTCAAACTCTAACTGACCTGGGGGGAAAGGCATCTACCTTTGAGATACCGCACAAGCGCACAATTACGGATAAAAGTATAATATTGAAAGTCCCCTATAAAAAACTATCCAGTGGTATCCTGTTAACGACAGGTGTGCCTATAGATTTGAAAAAGAAAGACTTATCAGGACTCATTACCGATATATTCTTTCAAACGCCTGTGAAGGAGCGTGATGCTAGTGTCCTTGCCGAGGAGGTGGGCAAGTCGTTTGAAAAAATCTCAGTAGAAGAGGAGAATGAGAAGGGTACTTTAGACAGAATTGCCGCATTAGAAGATACCATTATCGAAATAAAGAGCCGTTTTTCCCGAGAACTACCAACTGTAGCTGCAGTAGAATGCAAGGATGTAGGGATAATACACGTTTACGCTGATATCATTCGCCCCCAAATAGTAATATTCAGACGCGCATAAGGGATCTTCATAACTAGTGCACATTCAAATCAGAATGAATTCATCTTATACAAGGTATTATTTAATTCAAAGCGGCGCTGGTTTGTCGGATAAAGGTGATGTTTATCGATCTCCACTGATATTCCAGCGTGGAAGAGGTATTGGTAGCTTCTTCAGCGGATTACTACGTTATTTACGACCTTTAGTTTCCTCAGGTGTAAAAACTATAAAGGAGCAAGCTGTTAAGACTGGAAAAACAATATTATCAGAAGTGGGAAGTAAGCCTCTCAAGAACATTTTGAAAGAACAAGGACAAGCCGCTACTCAAGAACTGATGCAAAAGGGTGTGAAAAAACTCTTTGACAGTATGGGTGGAGAGGGAATGAAAAGGCGTACGGCTATAAAAACCCAGCAAACAAAAAAGTCCGACATCGTTACAAATTCGGTATGATTTGTCTTTAAAACGCGCCGACATCAGACACAACTTCGTACCGATGTCGTGACGAAAAATGTATGGAACGGTTGACACGATTCGGGAAAGAAAAATCGTAACGAATTCTGATAGAAAAATCGTAACGATATCTTAAAGATATTTCGTATCAAAGTCTGATCGAAATATCGTTTCGATATCGTAACGATTTTTCTATCAGAAATCGTTACGATTTTTCTATAAGAATTCGTTTCGAAATATCATCAAGATATCTTTACGATTTTTATATCGGACTTTTTTGTTTCCTGGGCAATCCAGTTATACTATTACGTCTATAAGCGGGACTGACTGCGAACTATAATAGTTCGTTTATTTCAGTTATGAGAAAACTCTTCTGAACTAGTTCGTTCGCGAACTACATAAGATTTCGATGTCGCCACGAAAAAAATTCTGAAAAAACATACCACAGTCCAATTTCTGCAGCAAATACCATTACTGTAGAAGAAAAATAAAAAAAATCAATTTTCTTGCGAGTTCCTTACTTTTTATTTATTATGCATCACAAATGTTTAATTATCTGACGACAGTTCTTCTTCATAATTACTTGCACTTACAGCTGCAGTGATGTTAACACCCACCCTCATCCTTTCTTTTTAAACGCTTGTTGTGACGGTCCTTGACGTCACTAAAATACTTCTCTATGGCCGTTGTTATAAAGATGATTTTAGATTGTGGGTGTCTTGACATTGTGATATACTTTTACCGCTCTGAAGACAAAATATAGTAATAAATTCAATCAATAAAGTCTAAACTCTATAAAGCTTATCGAAAAATTAAATTTAAATATACCGAGCAAATAAACATAACGTAGTCACGATCGGCTGCAAGCCAATCGTATGATACTCTAGATGAAATACTGAACTTCGATTTATTTTTTAGTTGGAAATACATCAAAAGAATGAGGAGTGCACAAGCAATTATTACATGACCTTTTACTTACAGGTAGAAACTATTGTATAGTGGCTACTCGATTTTGTGATTTATAGTTAGTTCCATAAAGTAAGTTGGGACATTTTACAGAATTTTTGTATGGCAACTACATGAAGGACTCATGGGATATTTTTTATATTAATAGTTTCAGCTGCGACTATTAAAAAATTAATGTGTATAAAATTTCAAAGTCGTAACTTAAAGCGTTCTAAAGTTATCGTTCAATATTGGTGAACATGTTTATTAA
Organism: Beris chalybata; assembly: GCA_949128065.1. NCBI lineage: Eukaryota > Metazoa > Arthropoda > Insecta > Diptera > Stratiomyidae > Beris > Beris chalybata. Next base: position 79,929,357 of record OX421897.1, on the reverse strand, counting down.
GGACTTGTGTATGACAGCTACCCGAAGGAGTCAACGGATGGCGCTAATTAAGGAACTTCGTTTTGGTTTTGGAATAAAACTAAATCCTGTAAGATTTTAAATTCCTGCTTTAACTCGTTCTGGAGTTATAGTGGATTCAGTAACAAGGACACATTTTTGTATGACTTTTCTAGGCTGCTACACGAAGGACTCATTCGATTTGCATCATATTCGGAACTTTCGATTCAAACATAGTGAACCTTAAGTATGCAAAATTTCAAGATCCTAACTTGAAGCATTCGAGCCCATTAACGAACTTGTCCTTACTCTATCCATTTTACAAGACATCCTAGGTCAACGCGTTCTTGAGTTATCGTGCAAACGGACGGACGGACGGACGAACGGACGGACGGACGGACAGCAAACGAAATTGGGGGTCTTGGCCAAAAATAAACACAAAATAATATATAAATTTTTCTCGTCCGAGGCTCGGTTCTATACGTTACAAACTTTTCGGGCTGTATTAAGCTTATAATACTATATATGTTCATCTAGAGTATAAAAATACGGTCTCGCTATAAGAACATTAAATTTAATTCTAAGACCTAAGAATTAGATTTATTCAAGGCGCCACCGATACAAGCTAATATTTTAAAAACCGAAGAAGTTTCATACAAGCCAATAGCATCTCTTGATAACTCCTCAGTTCTGGAATTCGTCTCGCTAGGACATGGGGATACGTAGCGTGATTTATCCAGTATCTACCTTCGCTTAAAAGTTCAGCTTATTAAGACAAAAGGCGGGAAAGAAGAATTGTACACTGGAAAAGAAAAAACAAAAGTTAAGGATTCAAAGGGTGCTGAGCATGAAGAGTCAAGTAACCCAATCGGTGTAATTAACAACCTAATGCATTCGCTTTTTAGGCAATGCACAATACAACTAAATGGTAGACCTATTGCCACCGCCAACTTAAACTCAGGCCGCGCACATATGACAGTTCGTCATGAGAAATGCCTCGATTTTGCCTCGATTGGTGACGTCATGGCTCGATCTCCATACAAAATCGTCACTCATCGAGGGGAAATCGACGCATTTTCGCTCTTCGAAAATTCAGTTGCGCGGCTTTTATCCAGAGGGCAATGCTATTGCGCAAACTGACAACAATAACCATTACAGAGCATACATCGAGAACTTATTGAATTATGGTAGAGATGCATCAACAACACATTTAGAATCTGTAGGATGGTACCTCGATCAAGATGGTATGGAAATGATTGATGATGGAAGCAAAAGCGGTGCTCCTAGTAAATTTAATGAAGGATATCTCAAACGATCTGATTTGCTTTCAAAAAGTAATGCGGTGGAGCTTATGGGAAAGATTCACGGCGATTTACTCAATCAAGATAAGTTACTTTTGAATGGGGTGGATTTCAGACTTTCACTTTCTATGGAAAAACCCGAATTTTACCTCTACTCAAAAGATGACGGACACTCTCCGCAAATTAAAATTATTGATGCCACAATGTATATGAACCATGTAACTGTCAACCCCAATATTTTAATGGCACATGAAACTATTCTTCAACGCTCAAACGTGATATACCCGTATAAGCGCGTCGAGGTGAAGAGTTATACGCTACCAGCTAACAGTTCAACACTATCTTTAGATAATGTTATAATCGGACAGCTACCGAACTTGTTAATTTTCGGTATGATAGATAATGATGCCTACAGCGGTAAACAGACGAAGAACCCAACCAACTTTAAACACAATAATATCACACGATTCAATTTATCCGTCAATGGAGCCCAAGTTCCGAACCAGGCTTTAGAGTTTGATTATTCTCAGGAGAAACCTATAAGTACACGAGGGTACCTCTCGCTATTTAAGGGTACAGGTATTCATTATTTCGACAAAGGTAATCAAATCTCGAAGAAATTCTTCGATAACGGGTGCTTTCTAATGGCGTTCGATTTAACTGCAGACAATTCATACGGGTCATCTTGTGGCGGCTTATTAAATCAAGGAACAGTGAGGATCGAGGGAAGGTTTAAGAAAGCGTTGGAGAAAAGTGTAACTTGTATAGTTTATGCTGAGTATGACGGAAGTCTTGAAATAGACAAACTTCACGGGATTCATACTGATTTTTGAAAAGTATAAATATAACCTCTTAATCTCGTGCTCTTCATTTTACTCGGCAGACGGAGGAGAATAACAGAGATGGCCTATTGTGTTGTAAATGTCGAATATTTTAATGAAGGTAATCTAACCTTCTTTAAAAAGGTTTCGTTTGCCGGTTTCTCATCGCAAAATAAATTATTCTCGAAGGAAATAACGTATAAATATCCCACATCATCGGCTAGCACAGCAGATCAGACAGGTGTATCTGGAAATTTGGAACTTAAACGTCTGGATGAAAATCTTATTATGACATTAGCGAAATTTGCAACCGTTTTTGTCTATAGCGCAACAACAAAGGAATTCTTAGAAAGTTACGCCACCAGTCACACTAAGATCATTGACATTGAAGCTGTCGTATCCAAAGAGCAAGTATGAACACGATCGAACTTGTTAATGCCTTAAGGAAAAACGCAACCACAAGAAGACTATTCAAAGGTGTATTCCCCTGCGATCGTCTACCTTATAAAATTAAAAAGCCAGCATGTGTTATTGCAAATACCGATCTTGCAGACAAAAAAGGTACTCATTGGGTAGCTTTTTATTTTCCGAGGACAGGTCCTGCTGAATTTTTTGACTCTTTCAGCAGATACCCCAACAATAAAAATTTTAAAAGGTTTCTGCATACCAACTCCAAGATTTTTATAAATAACAAAAAACGATTACAAAGTGTATACTCCTCGACTAGCGGAAATTACTGCTGTGTATACATATATTCGCGTTGCAGGGGAAAGGAGCTAAAGTTTTTTCCTGAAGCAGTTTTCATCAAAAGATTTTACAGACAATGACATCAAGCTGGTTAACTTATACCATTATATATTTTCATCGGGTGCCAACCAGAATGGTGGGGTTTCTCGTAACCAGTATTGCAAATCGGAGACTGAGAGTATAAAAGCATCAGCTTAAGCCACTTGACTTTCAGTTTTTCAGACATTATGGATTCACCTATTACAAAAGTGGAGAATGACAAGAAGAGACGTGTCGCTAACAAAAGGAAAAAGTTAGTCCCGGCGGATGAATCAGCTGTTAAGAAACCATGCAAGCAGAGAAGGTCCGAGGTTCCTGGTGAAGGTGCTCTACTGAACTACACCTACTATTTGGACGGCTGTCAGAACCGAAAGGTTGTATTAGGATTTGACCCATTCACATTTGAGGCGAAAATAATCTTCAGCTACCCTGGACGCTTTCCTGTGTCAACGAATTACTCCGGATGGGCGGCGCTGTACAATCATCTGATCATGCTGAAATATGAAAATAACGAAGCTACTCAAGCGGGGCTAAAAAAGGAATTCGTGATACCGGTCGAGAAAGGCAGTATCAGACTATCATCACAGAACCTTTTAAATTTGTTCGAAAAGATGGATTTCTTCAATATCGTCATGTTTCACAACAACAACGCTGCTGAAAGTGTTGGGGATTATTTCAACCAATACGCAACTAAATGCAAGGAAAAGGATGTGTTACAATTATCAAGTGAAGACTTTTTTATACCATCACGCACTTCATATGTGCATATTAACTATTCTCGACTTTTTTACGAAATACCGTGGCTTTGTAGCGCAAGAATTATTTTTAATATAACGATTTGCTAATAAAAAATATTTTACTCAAGTATTTGTTTTCCCTTATAAATAAACTTTATTCATTAGCATATATAAATACATGTTTACACAGTTTTGTACAGCACAGCGACTAGGCGACGTTTGACTGTGGCTTTTACAGAATATCTGGAAGTTTTGAAGATCAGCTAATTTAGGCATTTCAAGTTGTATTATTTCGGCTTTAGGTAAATATCTTCTGATGAAGTTCTCTTTCGCAAGTCCTTTTACATGTATACTGCAGTTGGTAAATCCATCCAGAATATCAGGTAGACTGCTGTAACTGGTATCGCCATCATGCCAATGCAAACCATTGATTTTTTCACGCTTGTACTTATGCTGACGATCAGCTTTTATGTTTAGCTTTTATGTTTAGGGATAAGGAGGTAGCAACAAATAAAACGTTGGACATATTGACCCGAAAGGTAGTATAGCAATCTCCTTAGCAAAATACTGGCCATAATTTCCTGTAACGAACTGGACATCAATTATAACTTTACTCATGCTTTTGGTAGGGTGTAGTTTAATAATGTGAAAAACGATGTAGTTCTGCGTATTTATATATTTTCAAACATGTTTTAGTAAATACTTTAAGATTTTAAAGAAAGAAGCTTACATAGCTTTACTTAACAAGTAAATACCTAATAGGTTATCATCTTATAATCAATTCTAGGTTTTTTGTATCCATATGGAAATGAAAAATTTTCTTCCGCTATTACCCTTTTATCAAAAGTGAATTGTAGACGTTTCTTCTCAAGTGTTGAAATAACGGTTCCTGGTCGTTTACGTTTAATTTTTCGTTCATTTGTTACATAGACGGGTTCTCCCCCATCTTCATCTATCACTAAGGACTTCAGTCTATCGAAATTAACAGTTTTCGAGGTTTCAAAGGGGTTCAAAATTAAGAGTAATACCTTTACATTTAATTATGTGTTCAACGCCACTCTTAGTTTCCACTTTAAGGCTGTAGGTTTTCGGACCTGTACTTACAAATTCCGAAATAAATGCCTCAGGATCAAAACTTTCAATTTCATTCGTTAAATCCCCTAAAAAGTTTGATATTGGCAGTGAAAAAGGATTATTTTTATTATCGATGAAAATCAAACTATCCGTGTCACAATAGAGAATTGCCTTTCCGACCTTTTGTAAAGCTGTGTAAAGTTTAATTCTGGCAAAGGCTGTTGTGTAGGCCGCGATAGGTATGTTAACATGCGGTAACAAATTGTCATCTCCCTCTAGATATTTCCATGTTACCCATATAGTATCATCATTGATGGGGTATAAGGAACAAATTTCTATGCCAGGGGACTGTATAAAGTCCTAAAATTCCTTGGGATTGTCTATGATCTTGGTTTGAGTTCTATCCTCCCTTTGTGCAAATTTTCCCCAGAAGGAATAAAGACAAATTTTAGCGGTATTTCGTCTACCGGGATTCTTCTGGATCTGAGTTTTATCTAGAAGGATGTCTTCTCTCATCTTGAAACTCTTTAGGAAGGCGTCTTTGTCCTCCTCGGTTATGTATTCACCCCCCCCCCCCCCCAACCACTAGCTTCCTGTTTGATTTTCAAGAACGTGTTTACATATTCGGTGAATAGTTCACCCTTTTTGGTTTCCGGATCGTATTTGGTGTGATTATATTTCCAAACCTCGAAAACTTTTATTACCCTATACCCATTCTGCACTGCTAAAGCTACTTCAGGTATAACCCATGTACCAATAATCATTCTTTCATCCTCTGTATGAATACATGTGGAAACTCTATTCAACTGCGCACATTTACGACACAGTGTAAAGTACAACTTCGAATTATTTCTGAAAGGTAAAACAGGCGTGAATAAGCTAGTAGGCGCAACAATTGAACAAGTGATAAAACCATGCATTGAAAGTATCTCTGGTAGAGAAGGTATATGCTCACTGCGAAAAATTTCAGGATGACCGATAGGGTATGGTGAATATTTGTTAATATACGGGTACAGACTAGTAAAGTCTAGATATCGTATAACTTCATTCTCACCGATTTTATGATGTAATTTAAACACTTCAGTACGTCCTCCATAGACGGCATCACGAGGGTTAAGTGGTGGTATAATATCTGAATCTTTTTCATCTAAATCCTTGCTTACATCAGGATTGTTTTTCAAGAATTCTCTGAACTCACATTCCCACGAACATACCAGATTATAACCACTACGTCTAATAACCTCGATTCTTCTAATAGTACTTTCGTATCTATGTGATAAAGTTTCATGTGTTTTGTTAATGATTTGGTTTGAATCTTTTACTTTAAAGCAATCTCTACAACCATGGTAAAAGCATCCGAAAAATTCATATACTGTATTTGTTTTGGAATTAAATCCATCTACTCTAAATGCGCTTTTTTCCAACTTCACCTCCCCTTCATTATTTGAAGAAACTATATTTTCATTTATTTGGGAGCTTCGCCACATAAGCCACTTGCTGGCAACAAGTGACTGGTTTCGTCCTTTATAGTATCCATGTTTAGGCATTATGCCCAAAGTATTCTTCTGAAGAAAATTCCTTCGGAAAGCGAGCATACATGCAATTGTTATAGATTCTACTAAAGGGTTAACTTTAGCTATATCGAGGAATTCCCGCATAAATTGTATGCACCCTAATCGTAATATATCCACATCATTTTTGCAATACTTAAGCATTTCGGTTCTATTATGAAAAACTCCAAAAGAGACTGAATTTTACCACTTTAAAGACTCATCACGTTCTCTTATTTTCATAGTATTATATCCATACATATCTGGGTATGGATATTTTCCAATATAATTTATATTCTCTAGTGTGTTAAAGTAGTAAGGATAGAAGCCTTTCGTATGATCTTTTATACCGAATACGGTTGGGAATTTGGAGAGCGGAAATGCTAGAAAATTTAGAGAGTCTATGAAAGTCACATGCTCGCATCTTAATTTCATTATTTTAGTCCCATTCATTATAGGTTCAAGCTTTAGTTTCCTCGTGAATAATTCAGAAATTATAAACTGACCGTCGTATCCCTGAAAGTTATGTGCTATGCAGTATACGTTCGAAGTATAAGAACGAGCCTTTAAACAATAATCCACAAAACCTCCCACAACGCTCATCATATTGACACATTCAAAGACATACTCCCTTTCTCCACAGACATCACAATTATTTTTGATATCGGAATCCTTGTAACAGTTATTACACACCTGATGTGCAACAATTAAGTTGACAATATGTTTGTAAGATGTGCTATTCGCTAAAAGAGTATTCTGGGTGCTCTCACAATCAAAGAATATTAATAAAAATTTCTTTTCAATGAAACACTTTTGCGGTTTGATGAAGCAAAGGTGATCCACTGGAACGATTTTCGAGCATATCTGACAGTGATATTCATCACATTTATGCGAATCTGAAGATCTATTTGTGAAATTCAAAAATTTTGCACAGTATGTACATATCATAAAAGTTTCACACATAGTCTTCTTACCAATTTTATTTGAAAAATGACTTGTAAAACAACTTTCCCCTCTAAATGAGCGGTTACATTTTTCACAGCTTACCATTTCCGTAACGAAATGACATGGGGGAGAAGAATTGCAATAGGTACACTTCCTTTCACATTTATGAGATTTACTGTGATACACTTTATCACAAAGGGTACATGCAAAACTCTTATTAAAAAAACCTTTCAACGACTTAATCATGTAGAAATGTTTGAAATCCTTGGAGTAATAGAGGTATATTTTATTCGGCCAATCATCCCTGTTAGGTAATTTGAAAAGGATTGAATTAGAATCCTTCGTATCATCAAACACAATTATTTGATAATCATTTAATACTTTCTGAAACTTGTAAAGATCCGTCAATACACATCCGTCAGCATTAATAGCCACCCTTGCATTTTTACACATCCTTTTCACCATACGATCTTCAGACCGGAAAGTTGAAGAATGATATCGCATACTAAAATTTTTCGAGGTCATCTCCATAGCATAACATATAGTATAGCTAGTATCAACATTTTTCCCGACGTCTATAACACTTCTTTTCCGTTGTAAGAAAACGCTTTCTTCGACACCTTGGATATTGAACCGCGCACCACCCGTTGGAAAATTCACAACCTCAGCATTTAGCTGCATGATTTCATCAGAGAGGAAAGCAGTGTTGGATTGATTCACATTCGAAATTAAACCAAGAATATAACGTCCATTTACGTCTTCAATAGATCTTAGACTTGACCAAATTGCTTTTATATGAGGTGAGTTCGGTAGTGTAATGGTGAAGCTGATTTTACTCCCTTTCCCAGAATTCGACCTAGCTTCTTTGATCACATCATCAAAGATATTCTCTAAAATTAGTAGTGGATCTTCATCTACTGTATCTAGAGAATTTATCCTGAATGTAATTTTTTTACCCTCTAGGTTAAATTTTTTAACAAACCTCGCCTGTCTGGATAACACTTCGAACCTTCCACGTAACCCGCTTCCACTTTGAATCGACTCACCCTGTGTAAAAATATCATTACCGCCATGAACAAACTCATTGTTTACAAAAGTCTGTCGTAGCAGACTATAAGGTTGGGTTTTATCAGGCACTCTACGACTGTCAAGGACATCTTTATGTTTTTCTTCACTTAGAAAATCATCTCCATCACTGTAGATTAAAAATTTTAGAGCTTCTTTCATAACATCAGTTGAATTACACTGAATTGAAAGCTTTGCAAATTTTTCCAGAAGAAAGTTTTTCTCCTTACAAGAAAACTTAACTTTTTTTTCTTACACTATTCTAACTAAATTACTTAAACTAGAAATAAATATCTAATAATCTAGACTTAACGCAGTTTCTAAATTTAAAATAATATTTTTCACGTCCATCTTTACAAAACTTTAGCAAATCTAATAAATTTAGCACTATTTTATCTCGAAAGATTCTTTTTTAAATTTTACAGCATTTATTTTCCGCTTCAGCTCGATAGCATCTAATGTCCGCTTAAATTTTACAGCATCTATTTTCCGCTTCAGCTCGACAGCATCTAATTTCCGCTTCAGCTCGATGTTAGATGTGTTGAACCACGTCTCTCCAATCGGGAGAATTTTCACCTTTTTCCTTTTAATTGTTGTCCTCACAGAAAGTAGTGGCTGGCTCTTACTCCCGGTAGCAGTACTATCCTTTACATATTTCTCGGCTGTGCTACCGTTGTTGAGGGTACCTAGCAGAGCACTGTGGTTTTTACTACCACGAACACTGCTTCCGCTCCTCTTAAATATGACCCTCGCTGGAAGTACTAGCTGACTGTTGCACCCGGTAACAGCACTATCCTTCGAATATAATTCAACTCTGCTACTATTGCTGGGAGTACCTAGCACAGCACTGTGGTTTTCACTACCAACAACGCTGCTTCCGCTGCTGATCACTTTTGGCACACCTTCTTCTGTCTCTCTGGCACCACTGCAATTTCTAAAGGCGTCAGGATTTAGCAGGTTATATACAAGTTCAAGGAGTAACCCTGCTAGTTCAATTTTCTTTGTGAAGTTCAGGCGAATTCTGAAAAAGTGATTATTTATATTCGAAATTAAACATTTATTTCAACAAGTTATACTTACATCTTGGAACGTCCTCAATAGTTTGATCTCATCCAAATTTACAGTCCCTCTTTTATACTAGTTGAAATCGGTGTTCTTTTCCTTTTACATATCATATACACGTATATCATACATGATAATTGTGACAATCAATATCGCTAATGAATTTAATTTAAATCTCAACGACGACTTATGTCTGCTTTAATATACATTGTAGCAAATATGTAGACAAGACAAATCTTATAATATCACTTGCAGATCGTTAATCTATCATATTAATTACTCTCAATTGATCCAGACTTTGAGACATACAATGTAGTAAATAAAATTCTCTACATCTCAAAGAAGACTTGTACTTAACTTGTCCATGCATGATAGGAGATGACTATCATCTACATCTAGACGATGTGACCTATAATGTTAATTCATCTTGATTAATCTAACACTTATATGAATTACTTCTGCTGTGGCGAATTGCATCTTTTGCATATCGCATTGCATTGTATAGAGGAAAATTTCTATAGAAAAAGAGCAAGAAACTTTGCTCTAGAGATTGTATATAAATCGGTCGAAGGCACGGATAGAATAATATCAATCTCAACTTTCACACCGTCGGGAAATCCTAAGCAATGGTAAGTCAGATTTTTGTTCTAATTATAATTATACTCTAGACAGTATTTCATCTAGAGTATCATACGGTTGGCTTGGAGCCGATCGTGATTGCGATATGTTTTTTAATTCCAATTTTAACTTTGAATCTTCCAACAGAATTCCACCACTTTGAACGCGATTGCCCAGGGGAACACCGGAACCCTCACATCATGGGGTTCATTGGTTGAAGGTGCGGAGTACAAAATCTCCACCTTCAAGCTAATGAAGACGAAATATGGAACCCGTTTGGCAGTCTTTCTTGAAGATGGAAAGTTTTGCTTCCTGCCACCGCGATTTACAGAAAAAATAAAAACGCAGCGTCATGTAGAGGACCTTAACCAGACCCCGAATCATTACCTCATATACGATGGTAAAGATGATTCCCGTGGTGGGTTCATTAAACTAAGATTTGTCCAAAAAAAATAACGACACTCAGTAGAGCTTAATTTTTCAATAAAAGATTTTTTAGTCTGAAAGAAATTGTTTTATTTCCAACCTCATTCACGACTTCTCAACAAACTTCCCGCCAAAGCAGGCACATAGACCCAACGGCCATGGCAATGAAATCCATTCACTTCATTAAACACATGGTAATAACAAACTTCCCGCCAGAACAAGTGTCGTGGTACAACGAACAGAGAAAAAGACCGAACGACCGAATTAAAGCCATTCAAAGCACATGTAATCATCGCAAAGAAAAAGACCTAACGGCCGAAGTAAACAAACTATCCGCCATGATGACCAGATCGTTCTGGAGCGAGATGCATATTCACTTCAACTAACCCCAACCCATAGCTATCCCACTTACACTCCCATCCCGGCTGTGGTAAACAAACTACCCGCCATGATGACCAGATCGTTCTGAAGCGAGATGTATATTCACTTCAACTAACCCCAATCCATAGCTATCCCACTTACACTCCCATCCCTCTAAAAAACAAGCAAATAGCCCCATTCCGAAAGAACCAATCAGAAACAAACAGATTACTGACCTACTTTAAAAAGACCATACCAGCTGGTCCAAACGGCCGTGGAACAACAACAATTTTTCCATTTATTTTGACCACACTACAGTATTGCTGTTCTGTACTGGCGTAATGCTAAAATGATAGGAAGCATGGTCCTTACTACTAACTTTTCGGCAAACACAAACAGATATGAAATATCGACACACCGCAGTTAAACTTCGCCCGTCGAATTCAGGAACCATTTCGGCAATATTGTTTCGATTTACAGGGGAAAATCGAGTTAAAAAAAATCACGAGCCGATAATATAAAATCAAATTTTGGAGTCGATTCAAGTCAAAAAAAAAACACCGGCAGCGTCGCTGCTAAGTCACGAGATTAACAACTACCAAAATTCGCACAGTACGTGCTCCACCAGGCAACATCGTTGCACCTCACCCTCACTCCAACGCATATACTTGCAACAACGAGAAAGTGCGTTGCACTTCAATGCACATAAGTTGCAAGTAGCAAAAACAATTATATAATCCAAAAAAATCTCATATAAGAGAAAAGAAGGACAATCCGTTCAAAAATATCAAGCTTAACCATGGAAAAGCTCATGAAAGAGCAGGAAGCCCTGTTTAAAGTAGTGAAACAATCAGTTTCCAACTTAAAAAAGACAGGAGAAACAAGGCGCACTACTGGGTATATTTCCGCTCGTCTTCAATCCATAGAAGAAACCTGGTCTGAATGCACTACAATACATAAAAGCATTATGATGGCTTCAGGCAAGAATGAGTCATAAAGCGACTTTGATGTATACGTGGAACTTTATGCAGCCACTGAAGAAGTCGCATTCTCGTATATCGGCGAGCTTCGAGATCGTGCCGCTAGGCTAAGGCAATGTTGCACTTTCGAGACCAAAACCCCCCATTTCCGAAACTCAAACCACTCGAATTCCCAAAGTGCAGCCCATGATAAACTTACCCAGTATTTATATACCAAAATTCGACGGGAATTACGAAAATAAGCGCGTGTTTCACGACTTGTTTAAATCGCTCAATCACAATAACGATAAGATTCCATAAGTACAAAAACTTCATTACCTAAAAAGCAGCGTTTCAGGCAGGCACGTATCCAGAAATTCGTTTCGGAGGGAGGGGGGGGGGGGCTCAAGGACGAAAATCACTAAAAAATGTGTACTTTTACGTTTAAGCTTTTATCATTTATTGTGCAAGAAAAATATGCAGTATAAGGTGTACAAAAAAACAGCTGCTATAATGTTTGAAAGAAGTTTAAGCATTCTTTATGTTGAACAAAAAATATCTGCTAATAACAAAATTTATATCAATATTAATTTTTCTCCAGAACATACACCTTAAATGAGTAACTTTCTCGATTTTTTCTTCGACAAGCTGTCGAGTACTTCCTCCGTATCAACAAGAATATCCCAGTGAATTGACATTATCGCGAGTGCACTTAGCCTGTCGTGGCCCATCACACTACGAGGTAGAGATTTTATCCTCTTCATTGTCGAAAACGATCTTTCTATAGCTGCTATTAGCTGCTATTAGCTGCTTTTTTATGCTTTTGTGTGTTCAATGCAACCAAGAAGCTGCTTTCTCGTGCTTGCTAATTGACATTAGATCTGTTCAAGATTTTTAAAAAGCTGCTTCCATAGCTGCTTTTTCTTGCTCGTACTCCGGGGCTCTGTTCAAGATTTCTGCTATAGCTGCTTCGAAAGCATAGCATAGCAAGACTGTAGCAGCTGTCAAAATCAGCCATAGCATGAAATAGCTTCTTCGGGTTTTGAACAGCCAAAAGCAGCTTGTATAGCATACAACAGCTGTTCGACACATACATACCCAAGTAGCGTTCCATATGACATATATATTAATAAAAAAAAGTGAAAATGAGCACTACCAGTAGTGTCCTTAAATTTTTCACTTTTTCTATTGTTAATAAAACTTTATTTGCTATTTTAAACATTCAAAATGTCGTTGAGATGAAACTGACAGCTTCACACACATATGCATATTGCAATAGCCGCTTTCTAGCTACAGTCGGGAGTACGAGCAAGAAAAAGCAGCTATGGAAGCAGCTTTTTAAAAAACTTGAACAGATTTAGTGTCAAATAGCAAGCACGAGAAAGCAGCTTTTTGGTTGCATTGAACACAAAATAGCATAAAAAAGCAGCTAATAGCAGCTATAGCAGAAATCTTGAACACACCCCGGACTGTAGCTAGAAAGCGGCTATTGCAATATGCATATGTGTGTGCCGCTGTCAGTTTCATCTCAAAGACATTTTGAATGTTTAAAATGGAAAATAATGATTTATTAACAATAGAAAAAGTGAAAAATTTAAGGATTTTTTATTAATATATATGTCATATGGAACGTTACTTGCGTATGTATGTGTCGAACAGCTGTTGTAAGCTATAGAAGCTGCTTTTGGCTTTTCAAAACCCGAAGAAGCTATTTCATGCTATGGCTGAATTTGACAGCTGCTACAGTCTTGCTATGCTATGCTTTCGAAGCAGCTATAGCAGAAATCTTGAACAGAGCCACGGTTAGAAGCTATATACGCCAGTTCCTGTTAGGTCAGGTTTCTTCTATGCCGGTCGATAATAGGTACAGTGATCAACTGTACCCAATATTTTCCATCGACTAAAAACTCAAATTTCAAAGAATATAAAATTTTATACTTGATTTCGGGGGGGGGGGGCTGGCCCCCCCCCTTCCCCTGCATACGTGCCTGGTTTCAGGCGATGCTAATCGAATTCTTGGTCAATTCGATATAGCAGAGGCTAATTACACTGCTGCGTGGGAGTTATTGGTCAAACGTTATGATAACAAACGCGTATTAGTGAACACGCACATTACAAGATTCATGGAATTACTCGAAATCCGTTCTGAAACCGATCGAGAGTTAAAAAATCTCATAGACACGGTAAATGAGACTCTTAACGGGTTAAAAACATTATTCGTAAACACTAAAGACTGGGACCCAATAATCTTGCATATCCTAACAAAAAAACTTCCGTACTTAACGCATAGTTTGTGGGAATAACAAGTTTCCAATTCTAAAGCACTACCCACGTACGATGAGTTTCAAACCTTCATCGAAGCCAGGCATAGAACTCTAGAAGTTTTGCCCGAATCTCGAGCAAAACCAAATCCTGCAGGAAAAACCAAGAACTTCGCGAGTTCACCAAAGCCCAAACAGACTAATTGCCCACATTGCATATCCGACCACCCTCTATTGAAATGCCAAAAATTCCATGGCCTTAACGTAACCGAAAAATGGAAGATCATATTGGCCCAAAATCTCTGTTCAAACTGTTTAGGCACGCATTCGACCAGCACTTGCACCAACACACAACAAAAGAAACAGCCAAGCCGAGCGCTTCAGATTCGCTTCCGTCAACATCAAGCTTTAACTTTAATCGTTTAAACCAACAAGCCCTTTTGGCGACAGCCATAGTTGACGTGAAGACAGCAGATGGACCTACATCCCTCAGACGTTGCGAGCGCTGATTGATTCAGGTTCAGAAAGTACGTTCATTTCACAATCCGCGTATCAACAAACGCGAATGAAGGCAATGGCCATATCGTTAACCATCGCAGGTCTCAATGCAACCAACGTGAGCAACAAACTTACACTAACTGGTCCCTAACGTAATCAAGTCTACTTAACAATTAGGGCGCCTCTGGTGCAATCTTAATCTTCCCACGACGATCGCTTGATTTCTCTCGTTCTTTTCGCCTTCTATATGGTTGACCGCCTCGGCAATTATTTTTCCGACTTCCCAATACAGCGTTATCCTCTTGTGTCACTCAGAAATTCGTCCCGTAGACTCGGGACCTCGAACTCACTCGCTTCGCTGCCAATCCAAAAAGAGACCGTTTCATTTTTTAGTTGCTTCGACGAAAACTCCCAGCGGTTCTTTCATCCAACGGTAAGCTTCAACCAGCTTTTCAAACTTAATTTTGAGTTCAACGGTCTTCCGCTCCCATGACATTTTTCTACTCGCATGATAGCTTCGTACAGACTTCCAGCATTCCATTCGGGTATCTAGCCTAGATTCATAACATTTCTCATATTCCACAGTTCGCCGTCGTATTGAATTCGCTCGCTCAGTTTCTGATCGCCAAATGACAGTTCGTTTGTTTACGTTTGGATTTACGCGTATTTGTTTTGGTGTTGTGATCCCGAGTGCGCGTTCCGTGATGTTTTCGTTCGGGAGACTTCCGCTTCGTCAGTGTTGTCCAAGCGGTTTGTGGTGTTATACGTGCGGGAGCGTAGTGATCAGTTAGTGATGTGTTTCATTTTTCAGCTCGATTTTGCCGCACCACCCAGACGTCCGCAGGATTTAGTAGCTCGTCTGGCAGGACGGAATAACCGGACGGAGTAAAGGCACTGATGTTGGTAATTGCGGTTCGCTCGCGCTGTCCCCACGACGTGACAATGTTTTGAGGTACATTGCCCACAATTTTCGATGACAATCAAATCTTCGTATTTCAATACAAATAATCCTAACTTAAATAATAACCTAACCTACTCTATAATTCAAACGATAACGTTAATTCTAATACTAAACCTACATACTAACTAGCAAAAACGAACTAACGTAGAACATATAAATAAACAATGCTATTATCGCATTTTCAGCCTTTCCTCCAATCCAGTGATACTTACTAATGCATTACTTTACGTTTACTTTTAGGAAAGCGTAACCAGGCTGAGAGGCGTCGCCAGCGCATCGGAGGAATTTACTGTGCATAAAAGGTAATTCTTTCTACGATTTGATTCCTATCAATCCCGAAATTAACGATTGTTCTCTCTTGTCTTTACAGGAAATAGACACATTACGAGTCAAACTCGTAATACTCCCCCTTACGAGGAAAAGAATTTTACGAAGTTCTTAGTGGGTTGAGTCGGATGGAAGATATTTGGACCAGGAGTAAGATTAGGTGAATATTTTCATTGTGTTATTTAAAAATTCCAAATCGCCCAGTGAAGTCCTATCGAAGTGGCTCACTCACGTTTCTTCTTGAGCTCCTATATAGGGTTTTAGGTCTTTTGCATGCCACACAGCACCGCGCTTCCCCCCTTCGCCCTCCAGCTCGTAGGTCCATGGCGACACTCGTTTCCGCACAACAAACGGTCCAATATACTTCGGTGCCAGATTCGCTGAGAAATACTTGGCCGCATCTGATAGGACATAGTTCTTTCTCCAAACGCGATCGTTCGGATATTAGCTCGTGTCTCGTCGTCAAAGGTCATATCGATTCTTAGTTTGATTTGTTGCGTGTTCAAAACGCTTCTTAGTATCCTCTCGCACGCCCTCCAGAGCTTTGGTTTCGCTCCAAAAGGCTCTGGCAGGTTATCGACCTTTCGCCCGGTCTCTCTAGAGGTTCTATCCCAACGGACATATTTCTTCCGAAATTCACGAAGTATGGAGATACCTGCATTACTTCGTGCTTGGCGATTCGCAGGTCACACGCTATCTTAGGGAGGTGTTCGTCCCACTTCCGGTGATTTTCGGCAACATATGCTCTCAGCATAGTCTTGATAGATTGGTTTATCCGCTCTGCCGGATTCACTTGAGGGTGGTAAAAACGACTCTACCATACCCTGGAACTCCTTCGATCGAAACTGAACGCCATTGTCGCACACAACCCATTTTGGAACACCGAAAAGTAGGAATACTTCGTTTTCTAAAGCCCGCGTTACTGCGTTTGCTGTAGCCGCCCTCAACGAAAACAAAAGCGGAAATTTCGAAGAATAGTCCACAACCGTAAGGATGAACGTAAACCCTCGCGTTGAGCGTGGAAGGGGTCTTACCAGATCCACACACACCATCTCCCACGGTTGTTTTGTCTCTCCACTCCTCGAAGCCATTAAACCCGATGGCAATCTGCACTCAGGTTTAACTGCTTGGCAAGTCTTACATGCTTGGACATACTTTTTTATGTCCCCCTGCATTTTTGACCAATAAAAATTTCGCGAAACCCGGTCCACCGTGCCTTTCACGCCGCAATGACTTTGGGTCGTCATGACACTGTCGCAAGATTTCCCCCCGTTCCCCTTTCGCTGGAACCCTTTTCCATGTAATCTCTTCTTCGAGTGCTGGATATCTGGGTGAGACGTGCTTCCACAATACTCCACCCTCTACTCGCCACGACGGATATTTAGCAGATTGATTTTGTACTTTATCCAACATGC
Organism: Beris chalybata; assembly: GCA_949128065.1. Lineage (NCBI taxonomy): Eukaryota > Metazoa > Arthropoda > Insecta > Diptera > Stratiomyidae > Beris > Beris chalybata. The sequence goes on along the minus strand of OX421897.1, from coordinate 79,912,194 downwards.
TGTTAAACCACCGGTCAGACTGTGTGATTGCAAACAACGACTCCACCAATGGCACAGACCTTGACAAAGCATCCGGAACAAAGTGCTCCTTACCTTTTCGGTGTATAATTTCATAATCGTATTGTTGTAGTCGAACAGCCCAACGCGCTTGTCTACCTGTAGGATCCTTCAAGTTATCCAACCAGATGATCCGTTATCACGGTAAACCGTGTCCCCTCAATATAAGGCCTCAACTTCTCCACTGCCCACAGGGCGGCTAAACATTCCTTCTCCGTCGTGGAGAATTTACGTTCCGACTTTGTCAGCGAACGACTCAGAAAGCAGATCATTTTCTCCCCCATCTGACTGTTGTTGCGTGAGCACTGCTCCCAACCCGAAATCGGAAGCGTCGGTCTGGATCGTAAATGGCAGATCATAATCAGGACAGGTTAATATGGGTGCCGTGGATAGTTTAACTTTCGCTTCCGAGAAGGCCCTCTCGCAATCTGCCTCCCACGCGAATTTGCAGCCCTTCCTCAAAAGCGAAGTCAAAGGTGCAACTAATGTTGCAAAATCCGGTGTGAAGCGTCTATAACACGATACCATTCCCAAGAATTATCGAACTTCCTTTATGTTTTACGGCGCCGGGAATCGAACCAAACTTCCCACCTTATCCGGGTCCACATGCAGTCCGTACTCATCGACGACATAGCCTAGGTAGCGTAGTTCCGACCTACAAAACTCACACTTCTCCTTTGATACTTTCAAACCAGCCTCTCTAAGCCGGCGAAAGTGTGAGTCACCAGGACTATGTCATCAAGGTACACAAACACATGTGGTTCCAAATCAGCACCCAACACTTGGTCGATCAACCGTTGCCAAGTAGCTGGGGCATTCTGTAGCCCGAAAGGCATCCGGTTGAATTCGAACAAACCTCTACTCGGAACTGTGAAAGCCGTATATTTTTTTGAATCTTCGGCCATCGGAACTTGCCAGTACGTGGATTTAATATCCAAAGAAGACAGGTACTTGGCATCCCGCAATTTATGTAGTGTCGCCGACACGTAAGGATGCATCGCGCTCTGATACTTTGTTGACCTTACGAAAATCTACACAAAAGCGAAAAGATCCATTTTTCTTTCGAACAAGTAATATGGGCGATGACCACGGACTTTTTGACGGTTGTACTATCTATGCTTCTAGCATATCTTTCAATTCTTGGTCAATATCCTTTTGCCTTACTGGAGACACCGGATAATAACGCTGTTTGATCGGAGGAGAGTTTGTTTTGATGGTATGCTCTACCTCCGATGTCCTGCCGAGACCGTCCCCCATACTCGCAAATTCTTCTTCTAGTAGAATCTTCAATTTCTTCAATTCCACCTCTCCCAATTTGGATCTAGGTTGCAAAAACTCAACCGTGGCTATGTCGGACATACCACTTAGGTTCACCTGCCCCCGTCTCAGATCCAGAACTGTACCGAATTCCCTCCAAAAATCGGCACCCAAATTGATCGTACGTGGAAGTTTCTTTACTCTCACACTCACTACCTCGCATTCTAGTGAGCACTTGGTTCGTTTCCCGACTGGGACGTAGAAGTGCTTCCCTGATTAATACCCGCCTCTGAATTGCACACCGGGCAATTCGACCGATATACTCCCACCTTTCCGCAACCGAAACAACGACGAGATTCGCTACACTCACTGGCTATATGGCCAGGTTTTATACAATTGTAACACGTCACAGTGCGTTTACGATCTTGCTACCTTTACTGTGTATTGCCGCTCTCACGCCATTCGTTTGGTCTACTATTGTCAATCGCGGAAACATAAGCCATATCTGGCTCCAACAAATTTGACCGCTTTGTGGGTGGTACAAAGTTTTCCACAGACAGTCTCGTGGCATCTAAAGTACGACCTAGGTTCACCAACTCCTGAACCAATTTTACCGTGGTCAGACCCAACTGCGTCTGGTATAAAGTTGAGATGTTCCTGCGCAAAATCTTGACTTTTTCCGACTCTGTAGTAGTAACCAACAGACGACGGAACAAACTTTCCATAATGGCTGTGTATACCCCAATTGATTCACCACTGCCCTGAGTGCGACAAAGACGTGCGACCGCCCTTTATTTGCTTTTAACCAAATCAAACCTTTCCCCTCAAATAAATCTATCGCCGATCGGAAATGCACTCATTTCGGCACTTCTCGAGCCTCCCTCAACTCCTCGACCCGCTCTAGGAAGGAACATAGTGTGTTCGGCTCACCTGAGAACTTAATGTTTCACTTATACACCGCCGTATTCCCAGCATCTGCTACATTTTTACTCACTTTCCCATTTGCTGCAGGCACTGTTCGCGTTGGTACCGTGTCCTCCTCTTTGTCCGGAAAACTATGACCGGATTTTTCTAGCCAAGTCCCCAAATGAATCAATAAATCCGCTTTAATCACTGCCTTTCGGCACACCTCTTCCTCGGATGGTTGACCATACTCAATTCGCCTCAAACACCAATTGACCTTCGCCGACAGTCTTTTAAACTCCCCACTGGACTTATCTCCCTCAGATTTCTCTAGCAGTACTTCGATTTCCTTCGATTTAGCCTGAAGGGCTACAATATCTTCGGAAAATTTGAACGGGTAAACTGCTACCATAGAGGACTTCCCGGTAGAATTTTCTAGCTGCAATGACATTCTAAGTGCCTTGCGCATAGAGTCCACTTTTTCCGCTAACCCTCTTATAGCCAACTCGTATCCCAACTCATCCTGGCTAAGATGGTTTATCGCACTTGTCATTAACTCTAACATAGCAAAAAAAAAGGCAAGAAAAGAACAATCGCACAAAAAAAAAATATTACAACACCGTAACTCGCACTTAGCGTAACCTCTGAATTCCTAAATACCTTCCGATGCCCTAGATACACACTCCACTTCTTGTATTTCCACAATTTTCAAAAACTTACAAAAAAAAAATCACGTTGGGCGCCACATATTACGGTTTTAAAGTCGCGTCGACGGTCTCAGTACCGCAACTACCCGGTAAAACAAAAAAAACCGCAATAAAACCCCCGTAGCGACACAGGGGCGAACAGACCTTTGTCCGACTAAGACCCAGAGACGGGTCGTGGCGCCAGCGATCCCTTTCGAAAGGTCTGCTCTCCTTCCCTAGACCGAATCACTGATCTAGAGAAGTTTTCTTACTAAGAATAACGTCCGTCGCGACACTACGATACAAAACTCGCGACACACTGGAGGAATTGCTGAGAACTCGGCACAAAAGTTGACACTCAAGTAAAAGAAATATATGGATTTAAATATAATATAATATATGGAACGGTAATGCGCAATTAAGAAAAACCGGTCCCTTACGTAATCAAGTCTACTTAACAATTAGGGCGCCTCTGGTGCAATCTTAATTTTCCCACGACGATCGCTTGATTTCTCTCGTTCTTCTCGCCTTCTATATGGTTGACCGCCTCGGCAATTATTTTTCCGTCTTCCCAAAACAGCGTTATCCTCTTGTGTCACTCAGAAATTCGTCCCGTAGACTCGGGACCTCGAACTCACTCGCTTCACTGCCAATCCAAAAAGAGACCGTTTAATTTTTTAGTTGCTTCGACGAAAACTCCCAGCGGTTCTTTCATCCAACGGTTAGCTTCAACCAGCTTTTCAAACTTAATTTTGAGTTCAACGGTCTTCCGCTCCCATGACATTTTTCTACTCGCATGATAGCTTCGTACAGACTTCCAGCATTCCATTCGGGTATCTAGCCTAGATTCATAACATTTCTCATATTCCACAGTTCGCCGTCGTATTAAATTCACTCGCTTAGTGTCTGATCGCCAAATGACAGTTCGTTTGTTTACGTTTGGATTTACGCGTATTTGTTTTGGTGTTGTGATCCCGAGTGCGATTTCCGTGATGTTTCCGTTCGGGAGACTTCCACATCGTAAGTGTTGTTCAAGCGGTTTGTGGTGTTATACGTGCGGGAGCGTAGTGATCAGTAAGTGATGTGTTTCATTTTTTCGATTTTGCCGATACAAATAATCCTAGCTTAAATAATAACCTAGCCTACTCTATAATTCAAATGATAACGTTACTTCTAATACTTAACCTACATACTAACTAGCAAAAACTAACTAACGTAGAACATATAAATAAACAATGCTATTATCGCATTTTCAGCCTTTCCTCCAATCCAGTGATACTTACTAATGCATTACTTTACGTTTACTTTTAGGAAAGCGTAACCAGGCTGAGAGGCGTCGCCAGCGCATCGGAGGAATTTACTGTGCATAAAAGGTAATTCTTTCTACGATTTGATTCTTATCAATCCCGAAATTAACGATTGTTCTCTCTTGTCTTTACAGGAAATAGACACATTACGAGTCAAACTCGTAATACTCCCCCCTTACGAGGAAAAGAATTTTACGAAATTCTTAGTGGGTTGAGTCGGATGGAAGATATTTGGACCAGGAGTAAGATTAGGTGAATATTTTCATTGTGTTATTTAAAAATTCCGAGTCGCCCTGTGAAGTCCTATCGAAGTGGCTCACTCACGTTTCTTCTTGAGCTCCTATATAGGGTTTTAGGTCTTTTGCATGCCGCACAGCACCGCGCTTCCCCCCTTCGCCCTCCACCTCGTAGGTCCATGGCGACACTCGTTTCCGCACAACAAACGGCCCAATATACTTCGGTGCCAGATTCGCTGAGAAATACTTGGCCGCATCTGATAGGACATAGTACTTTCTCCAAACGCGATCGTTCGGATATTAGCTCGTGTCTCGTCGTCAAAGGTCATATCGATTCTTAGTTTGATTTGTTGCGTGTTCAAAACGCTTCTTAGTATCCTCTCGCACGCCCTCCAGAGCTTTGGCTCGCTCCAAAAGGCTCTGGCAGGTTATCGACCTTTCGCCCGGTCTCTCTAGAGGTTCTATCCCAACGGACATATTTCTTCCGAAATTCACGAAGTATGGAGATACCTGCATTACTTCGTGCTTGGCGGTTCGCAGGTCACACGCTATCTTAGGGAGGTGTTCGTCCCACTTCCGGTGATTTTCGGCAACATATGCTCTCAGCATAGTCTTGATAGATTGGTTTATTCGCTCTGCCGGATTCACTTGAGGGTGGTAAAAACGACTCTACCATACCCTGGAACTCCTTCGATCGAAACTGAACGCCATTGTCGCACACAACCCATTTTGGAACACCGAAAAGTAGGAATACTTCGTTTTCTAAAGCCCGCGTTACTGCGTTTGCTGTAGCCGCCCTCAACGAAAACAAAAGCGGAAATTTCGAAGAATAGTCCACAACCGTAAGGATGAACGTAAACCCTCGCGTTGAGCGTGGAAGGGGTCTTACCAGATCCACACACACCATCTCCCACGGTTGTTTTGTCTCTCCACTCCTCGAAGCCATTAAACCCGATGGCAATCTGCACTCAGGTTTAACTGCTTGGCAAGTCTTACATGCTTGGACATACTTTTTTATGTCCCCCTGCATTTTTGACCAATAAAAATTTCGCGAAACCCGGTCCACCGTGCCTTTCACGCCGCAATGACTTTGGGTCGTCATGACACTGTCGCAAGATTTCCCCCCGTTCCCCTTTCGCTGGAACCCTTTTCCATGTGGTCTCTTCTTCGAGTGCTGGATATCTGGGTGAGACGTGCTTCCACAATACTCCACCCTCTACTCGCCACGACGGATATTTAGCAGATTGATTTTGTACTTTATCCAACATGCTGTTAAACCACCGGTCAGACTGTGTGATTGCAAACAACGACTCCACCAATGGCACAGACCTTGACAAAGCATCCGGAACAAAGTGCTCCTTACCTTTTCGGTGTATAATTTCATAATCGTATTGTTGTAGTCGAACAGCCCAACGCGCTTGTCTACCTGTAGGATCCTTCAAGTTATCCAACCAGATGATCCGTTATCACGGTAAACCGTGTCCCCTCAATATAAGGCCTCAACTTCTCCACTGCCCACAGGACGGCTAAACATTCCTTCTCCGTCGTGGAGAATTTACGTTCCGACTTTGTCAGCGAACGACTCAGAAAGCAGATCATTTTCTCCCCCATCTGACTGTTGTTGCGTGAGCACTGCTCCCAACCCGAAATCGGAAGCGTCGGTCTGGATCGTAAATGGCAGATCATAATCAGGACAGGTTAATATGGGTGCCGTTGATAGTTTAACTTTCGCTTCCGAGAAGGCCCTCTCGCAATCTGCCTCCCACGCGAATTTGCAGCCCTTCCTCAAAAGCGAAGTCAAAGGTGCAACTAATGTTGCAAAATCCGGTGTGAAGCGTCTATAACACGATACCATTCCCAAGAATTATCGAACTTCCTTTATGTTTTACGGCGCCGGGAATCGAACCAAACTTCCCACCTTATCCGGGTCCACATGCAGTCCGTACTCATCGACGACATAGCCTAGGTAGCGTAGTTCCGACCTACAAAACTCACACTTCTCCTTTGATACTTTCAAACCAGCCTCTCTAAGCCGGCGAAAGTGTGAGTCACCAGGACTATGTCATCAAGGTACACAAACACATGTGGTTCCAAATCAGCACCCAACACTTGATCGATCAACCGTTGCCAAGTAGCTGGGGCATTCTGTAGCCCGAAAGGCATCCGGTTGAATTCGAACAAACCTCTACTCGGAACTGTGAAAGCCGTATATTTTTTTGAATCTTCGGCCATCGGAACTTGCCAGTACGTGGATTTAATATCCAAAGAAGACAGGTACTTGGCATCCCACAATTTATGTAGTGTCGCCGACACGTAAGGAATGGAGTATGCATCGCGCTCTGATACTTTGTTGACCTTACGAAAATCTACACAAAAGCGAAAAGATCCATTTTTCTTTCGAACAAGTAATATGGGCGATGACCACGGACTTTTTGACGGTTGTACTATCTCTGCTTCTAGCATATCTTTCAATTCTTGGTCAATATCCTTTTGCCTTACTGGAGACACCGGATAATAACGCTGTTTGATCGGAGGAGAGTTTGTTTTGATGGTATGCTCTACCTCCGATGTCCTGCCGAGACCGTCCCCCATACTCGCAAATTCTTCTTCTAGTAGAATCTTCAATTTCTTCAATTCCACCTCTCCCAATTTGGATCTAGGTTGCAAAAACTCAACCGTGGCTATGTCGGGCATACCACTTAGGTTCACCTGCCCCCGTCTCAGATCCAGAACTGTACCGAATTCCCTCCAAAAATCGGCACCCAAATTGATCGTATGTGGAAGTTTCTTTACTCTCACACTCACTACCTCGCATTCTAGTGAGCACTTGGTTCGTTTCCCGACTGGGACGTAGAAGTGCTTCCCTGATTAATACCCGCCTCTGAATTGCACACCGGGCAATTCGACCGATATACTCCCACCTTTCCGCAACCGAAACAACGACGAGATTCGCTACACTCACTGGCTATATGGCCAGGTTTTATACAATTGTAACACGTCACAGTGCGTTTACGATCTTGCTACCTTTACTGTGTATTGCCGCTCTCACGCCATTCGTTTGGTCTACTATTGTCAATCGCGGAAACATAAGCCATATCTGGCTCCAACAAATTTGACCGCTTTGTGGGTGGTACAAAGTTTTCCACAGACAGTCTCGTGGCATCTAAAGTACGACCTAGGTTCACCAACTCCTGAACCAATTTTACCGTGGTCAGACCCAACTGCGTCTGGTATAAAGTTGAGATGTTCCTGCGCAAAATCTTGACTTTTTCCGACTCTGTAGTAGTAACCGACAGACGACGGAACAAACTTTCCATAATGGCTGTGTATACCCCAATTGATTCACCACTGCCCTGAGTGCAACAAAGACGTGCGACCGCCCTTTATTTGCTTTTAACCAAATCAAACCTTTCCCCTCAAATAAATCTATCGCCGATCGGAAATGCACTCATTTCGGCACTTCTCGAGCCTCCCTCAACTCCTCGACCCGCTCTAGGAAGGAACATAGTGTGTTCGGCTCACCTGAGAACTTAATGTTTCACTTATACACCGCCGTATTCCCAGCATCTGCTACATTTTTACTCACTTTCCCATTTGCTGCAGGCACTGTTCGCGTTGGTACCGTGTCCTCCTCTTTGTCCGGAAAACTATGACCGGATTTTTCTAGCCAAGTCCCCAAATGAATCAATAAATCCGCTTTAATCACTGCCTTTCGGCACACCTCTTCCTCGGATGGTTGACCATACTCAATTCGCCTCAAACACCAATTGACCTTCGCCGACAGTCTTTTAAACTCCCCACTGGACTTATCTCCCTCAGATTTCTCTAGCAGTACTTCGATTTCCTTCGATTTAGCCTGAAGGGCTACAATATCTTCGGAAAATTTGAACGGGTAAACTGCTACCATAGAGGACTTCCGGGTAGAATTTTCTAGCTGCAATGACATTCTAAGTGCCTTGCGCATAGAGTTCACTTTTTCCGCTAACCCTCTTATAGCCAACTCGTATCCCAACTCATACTGGCTAAGATGGTTTATCGCACTTGTCATTAACTCTAACATAGCAAAAAAAAAGGCAAGAAAAGAACAATCGCACAAAAAAAAAAATATTACAACACCGTAACTCGCACTTAGCGTAACCTCTGAATTCCTAAATACCTTCCGATGCCCTAGATACACACTCCACTTCTTGTATTTCCACAATTTTCAAAAATTTACAAAAAAAAAAATCACGTTGGGCGCCACATATTACGGTTTTAAAGTCGCGTCGACGGTCTCAGTACCGCAACTACCCGGTAAAACAAAAAAAACCGCAATAAAACCCCCGTAGCGACACAGGGGCGAACAGACCTTTGTCCGACTAAGACCCAGAGACGGGTCGTGGCGCCAGCGATCCCTTTCGAAAGGTCTGCTCTCCTTCCCTAGACCGGATCACTGATCTAGAGAAGTTTTCTTACTAAGAATAACGACACACTGGAGGAATTGCTGAGAACTCGGCACAAAAGTTAACACTCAAGTAAAAGAAATATATGGATTTAAATATAATATAATATATGGAACGGTAATGCGCAATTAAAAAAAAACCGGTCCCTTACGTAATCAAGTCTACTTAACAATTAGGGCGCCTCTGGTGCAATCTTAATTTTCCCACGACGATCGCTTGATTTCTCTCGTTCTTCTCGCCTTCTATATGGTTGACCGCCTCGGCAATTATTTTTCCGTCTTCCCAAAACAGCGTTATCCTCTTGTGTCACTCAGAAATTCGTCCCGTAGACTCGGGACCTCGAACTCACTCGCTTCACTGCCAATCCAAAAAGAGACCGTTTAATTTTTTAGTTGCTTCGACGAAAACTCCCAGCGGTTCTTTCATCCAACGGTTAGCTTCAACCAGCTTTTCAAACTTAATTTTGAGTTCAACGGTCTTCCGCTCCCATGACATTTTTCTACTCGTATGATAGCTTCGTACAGACTTCCAGCATTCCATTCGGGTATCTAGCCTAGATTCATAACATTTCTCATATTCCACAGTTCGCCGTCGTATTAAATTCACTCGCTTAGTGTCTGATCGCCAAATGACATTTCGTTTGTTTACGTTTGGATTTACGCGTATTTGTTTTGGTGTTGTGATCCCGAGTGCGATTTCCGTGATGTTTCCGTTCGGGAGACTTCCACATCGTAAGTGTTGTTCAAGCGGTTTGTGGTGTTATACGTGCGGGAGCGTAGTGATCAGTAAGTGATGTGTTTCATTTTTTCGATTTTGCCGATACAAATAATCCTAACTTAAATAATAACCTAGCCTACTCTATAATTCAAATGATAACGTTACTTCTAATACTAAACCTGCATACTAACTAGCAAAAACTAACTAACGTAGAACATATAAATAAACAATGCTATTATCGCATTTTCAGCCTTTCCTCCAATCCAGTGATACTAACTAATGCATTACTTTACGTTTACTTTTAGGAAAGCGTAACCAGGCTGAGAGGCGTCGCCAGCGCATCGGAGGAATTTACTGTGCATAAAAGGTAATTCTTTCTACGATTTGATTCCTATCAATCCCGAAATTAACGATTGTTCTCTCTTGTCTTTTCAGGAAATAGACACATTACGTGTCAAACTCGTAATAAAGTACATTATCAGCCAATGAATGGGCCCACTTCAAGGGAATTACCTTTGGCAGATCCAAAATTTATGGAACCAGGGTCGATCGGTTGAGTCCTTGGGGTCAAGATATAAGCGCAGTTCTGCGTCCGGGAATTAAGCATAATACTTCACTAGGGTGGATACTATTCGGCGAAGTTCCAAACGACCCACCAACCTCGAAAGACAAATTCACCGGCAGCACTCTAAGTGCATACTCTAACTCATCCATTAGCCAAGAATTAAGAAAATTTTGGGAGTTGGAGGAGGTCTCCACGGCACTACAACTCACATCTGATGAAAGGCTCTGTGAAGAACATTACAAGTCGTCACATAAACGGTGTCCGGATGGATCGTAACAAGTGGACCCTTCAACTTTACACCAGATTCCCACAGGCTTCCAACGTGTGGCGCTGCAGGAGGGTTGAAGTACCAGTTGATTTCTTAGTTGGTGGAGATATGTGCAGCGCTCTCCTTTATGCTTTTGGCAAGCTGTTCTTTGATAATGCGGTCAGCCCCGACGAAGTTGGTGCCACAATCTGAAAATGCGTTGGAACAAAGTCCGCGTCGTCCGGCGAATCGTCGGTAATGGCTATTGTTTGAACTTCCCAAACATAATTTTTAAATGTTTGAATTTCCCATACCAGAAAATAAATGAATTACAAATACTTTCAGCCCGTACTGTCCACCCAAATTCACCTCGCCGAAAATTGGTCCAGGACAACGGGAACGAAAGCCTCATCGGGCTATTTAAGCCACACGCGACGCCGGCTCGCCCTCTTTGACAATATTTCCGTTGAGGTTCACGACCTTAGGCCGAATTCGCGCTGTGTGAAGGAAGCTCGACTGAAATTCAAAGTAGCATACAACGCGTGCATTATTTTCGTTGTTACCTCTCGAGTAGGCAAAATTTGCGCTGCTTGAGTTGTTCCAACACGAACATTTAATTATCTGGTAAATTCCTAGGCATGACGACTGCGCAGCCTTTAAATTACTCCACAATATTTTATATTACATTTTAGTTAATTTGTAAATAGTAGTAGCAATAGTCTTAAGAAGGATTGACAATTGACATTATATTTTTTATTCAATTCTACAAATCCGAGTTTTTATTTCAAAAAGAAAATATGTGATTTACAGCATAAAACATCAAGGTAAAATCAGCTATCATAATCGCCCATAACACGACTTTCGGAAGAGAACTGTTGCTGCCCTATGAATCATCGGGAGTCATACTGAAACTGAACATAGGTACATTTGACATACAAAACGGATAAAAAGTCATACTGCGAAATGTTTGTAAATTGCGGTTATTTGAATAACATATTTATTTTTGTGAAACTATTGAGTTGATTGACAATATCATTCGAATAACCATTTTTTTAATTCGATTGTTCGATTAAGGGAATATTATAAAAAAATTCCAAAGTATTTTCTAAAGTCGCAAAATATTCATTGGAATTGAATATCAATCTAGAACAAGAAAGCAGCATGAAAATGTGTGAATAAAGGCAGCAACGCAAATAATCTTCCCCTTTTACCGACTCCACGCCAATTGCATTCAGCAGTTTTGTTGATTTTTGCGAACAGGGTAGCTAGGCAGTTTGCGAAAGCTTTTTTCAATAACCGCTGATTGTGTAACTGATCTGAAAGCTCTTTTGTTCGTTTTTAATGACTTGAGACATCTTATAGAGTCTATTGTCTTTATCGTAACGGAACGGACAAGTTCACCAAAATTCAACGTTTACGGAGCACATAACCTTACTTGTCGTAACAGAACGGAAGCATTGTGTTTTGGGCTTTAGACTTTTAGATGAGCCATCTGGTTGACTATTTTTATGGTGTGGATAGAGGCACGCCTCAAAGGCTGAGTGTAAAACCACCAAGGGCGCCCATAGAACTTCTTCCAGGGGGGGGGGGGGGCAAGGCAAAAAGTTTATAATATAACCACCCACTCCATTTAGAATCTGAGCTTATGGTTGAAATTTGAGTTAACGGACACAATCGTTCTACTCTTTCGGGTCCATACAAAGGCCTTAAAACATGCGTTCAAGAATACTAGCCGATAGCTTCGGAACGCTTAAATCGCTGAAATCCCAGTCGTAGAGGTGCTTGTACATGAGCAGTTTTTAAAACAATTAATTGTCCGACGACTATTGACAAAACTAGACAACAGTCTGGGTGCAACTTTATTATTTTTCCGACAGAAGTTCAGAACGCGTTCAATTCGGGTATGTTAACATGTGACTGAAACCCTAACAAAAAGTTCGGGTCATATTCCGAAATGATTTCGGGTCTAGAGGTTGAAAAATACAAAACTCAAAAATAGGTGATTATTAAACAAGCCTGAGGAAGTGAAAAGATATTCGATTTCTGATCAGACCTGAGAGATATGGTGGAATTTATGAAAAAGTATACAACCACTTTACACCCTCTTAGGGGTCGAATTTAAAAATTTTTTGAAAAAGTCTTCTATGTCCGTAGAATAAAAATGAATTCAATATTTCGAAAGACATAGTAGATATGACGAAAATCGTGAAAATATATGCATTTTATATTTACTGATACCTTGTTTTGGCCCCCCCTCCTTCTGAACGCCAATTAATATTCAATTTTTTTTTTATCAGAATTACTTTTCTAGTTAATTTACATATACGTACCGAGTTTCAACTTCCCAGCATAAGCCGTTTTAAAGTTAGGACAAACACCCCCACCCCCACACCATACTACCCTTGAACAAAATTTATTGTTCCACCATGCCACTACTATAGCTCTATCTAAATACCAAGTTTCAGCTTTTTATCATTATAGGTTCTTAAGATATAAGCACCGGAACTTTTTCCTTCTCACCCTTCCCCACCCTCACCCTATACACCCACACCCCCCATTTTCCCTACTAGGGTTCTATTAGGCCTACTTCTGGTAAAAAATTGAAGCATCCACCTTACACTGTTATTGAGATATGAAACCTGTTATTTTTTAAAAATTCTTATCCCCTTCAATTCCGTGCTCCCCCGCGCCCTTCACAGATTTTGCTTTGAGCAATCTTTATTTATCAAGCTTTATACTCAATCCGATTTTTTGTTTTTCTGGTGCTATTGGTTTGTGAGATATCGAAATCTAAAGTTTTATAACTACAGGTATCTGTTAAGTTTTAATTGGTTGCCATTAGCGGTTTAGGAGATATGGGTTTTAGAATGTGTCGATCTCGACTTTTTTGCGTTTCGGACGCATTGTTTCCCCCTCCACTCCTCCTTCACCCATATCATCAATTTTTTTTCCAAATGGGTCCACAATCAAAGCTTTATAGAAATTCCAAGTTTCGGTCTCCTAACATAAGCGGTTGCTGAGATCTAGAAACCAAAAACCCTCACCTTCCCCCTCACACCACACCCCTGAAAATAGTGTCAATTCAAAGGGTCTTCCCAGTCTATTCATAGAAAAATTTTTAATTTAGTAGCTTTACTGGTTTGAGAGCTACGATCCTTCAAACGATTTTGCGTGGGGCGGTCGACGTACGGCGTACGGCGGACAGACAGGTTGAAAATTTTTATTGCTTTTTTCGTGTCTACTAGTCATGAAACGTGGAAAAAAAATTTTGAGGGCAGCAAATTTTTTTTTTTAAAAAATCGGTAACAATACTGTATTAAAAATAATAAAGTCAAATTTACTTTATTTGTCAAACTTTATACAGAAACCGAATTTTATTTTCAAATTGCAATTGGTTCGTTAGATATTGAAATCAAAAGTTGTTCATCCCCTCTGGAGGTGTTTTTCCTAACTATATAGAACGCCTTCTGCTACAAAGTTGAAACTCGGTATGTATGTATATGTAAATCAACCAGAAAAGTAGATAAAAAAATTCTTAAATATCCATTAGTGTTTGGAAGGAGGTCGAAAAATATTATCAGGGAAAATGAAATGCACATATTTTCAGGATTTTCGTCATATCTATTAGGTCTTCCCAAATATTGAATTCATTTTTATTCTACGGCTTTTTCATATACATACTCGTAAACATGTAAAAAGTGTTTTCTTGATTTTCTTAAATTACTTTTTCATGAATTCTGCATATCCGGGCCATGATATGATATCGACTTCATGGGGTTGCGTAATAATCGCTTAAAACTATCATAGTTTTTAAGTTTTTTCCTTTTTTAACCCTAAGAGGGTATGAAAGGGTTGAAAACGTTTTTACGAACTCCGTTATTTCTTTTAGAAGTGGTAAGAAATTGGATTGGTTTTTACTTTCTCGTGCTGTCTTTATATTTATCTATTAACTATTTTAATAATTTTTGGATATTCCACCCCGAAGTGGGTGTAAGTAGGTTGCATATATTTTCACAGATTGCTTAAATCTGATGATATATCGAATTCCGATTTAATTCCTATGGTTTCCTTTGCCATATATGTAAGCGCCAAAAAGTCAATTTTATGTATGCTTTTTAAAGCTTTGACTTCGACTTCTTAGGATTGATGAGATATTTGATCACTTTTCACTTCCACAGACTTTTTATATAATCGCCTACAAACTTTCACAATTTTTCGATATTCAACTTCCTAGGGCTTCACAATTTTTGCCATCCGATGAGATATGAAATTGTTTGGTTCTATTTTACCTACTTTTATTTTTAGAACAAAATTAATTAATTTTCCAAGAAACGTCATAATCTCGAAACAACTGATGATATACTCGGATTTTGATCGCTCCCGAACTTTGACCCGAAAAATAATAAAGTTTCCCCCAGACAATAGGCAGATTTTTAAATCGATAACATTACTTTATTGTTTAAATAATAAAGTAAAATATACTTAAAAACAGTGGCAGATCAAGACCTTACTGTTGGGGGTGTCGGATTTTTTTTTGATTTGGCTATTTCGTTTGATAAAGTTCTGCGTGAATTTGACTACATCGACAGCACTTGAAAAAAAAATTTGCCAACAGTCTGGGCGCAACTTTATTATTTTTCCAGCAGAAGTTCAGAACGCGTTCAATTCGGGGATGCGGTGTATGTTACTATGTGACTGAAAACCTAACAAAAAGTTCGGGAAGCGGTTAGAAAAGGGTGTGACATATGAATTAAATAATTGGGTCATATTCCGGGATGCGGTCTAGAGGTTGAAAAATAAAAAACTTGAAAATAGGTGATTGTTAAACAAGCCTGGGGAAGTGAAAAGATATTCGATATCTGATGAGACCTGAGAAATATAGTGGAATTCATGAAAAAGTATACAACCAGTTTACACCCTCTTAGGGGTCGAATTTCAAAAAAATCTTGAAAAAACATTCTAGGTGTTCATATGAAGAATCCGTAAAATAAAAATGAATTCAATATTTGGAAAGACCTAGTAGATATGACGAAAATCGTGAAAATATATGCATTTTATATTAACTGATATTTTTTTTTTGCCCCCCTTCTGAACGCCAATGAATACTCGAATTTTTTTTTATCAGAATTTTTTTTCTAGTTAATTTACATTAACGTACCGAGTTTCAACTTCCTAGCATAAGCCGTTCTAAAGTTAGGAAAAACACCCTCCACCACCGTGCCATAGTACCCCTAAAAAAAATTTTTCCACAATGCCACTACTATAGCTCTATCTGCATACCAAGTTTCAGCTTCCTATCATTATAGATTCTTAAGATATAAGCATCGGAACTTTTTCTTTCTCACCCTTTCCCACCCTCACCCTCTACACCCACACCCCCAAACTTTTTTTCCCTACTAGGGTTCTATTAGGCCTACTTTTGGTAAAAATTTGAAGCATCCATCTTACACTGTTATTGAGATATGAAACGTGTTATTTTTCAAAAATTCTTATTTCCTCCACTTACGTACCAATTTCGGAAAAGGGCTAATTATCTAAGTCTATAGCTTGATTTGATATTCATTTTACTGAAGTCGAGGCATGAAAAATGTTTACAATAATTGTACAGTGAATGAATGGTAAAAGTAGATGCAACATAGTTTGGTATATAAAGTATGATTTTTCTCAACTTTTAGCGATGGTCAAATCCAGGGGGGCAAGTGCCCCTGTTATGTCGGGACGAAAATAATTGCAGCACAATGAATAACGAATAACTGAGTCTTTAATGAACATGTACAATTTTGAGGGTTTTACAGAATAACGAATAAAATGAATGTGAACTTTTGAGTTTTTACTGGATAACGAATAAAATGAAAATAAACTTTTGAGTTTTTGTGAATTACGAATAACTGAGTTTTCACTGAATAACGAATAAAAATGAATATGAACTTTTGTGTTCTATGAATTACGAATAACTGAGTTTTCACTGAATAACGAATAAAATGTATATGAACTTTTGTGTTCTATGAATTACGAATGACTTCGTTTTTAACGACAACGTTTTTAGTGCTCTATTTCGTGGTTAATATAAAAATGCCGCGCCGAATAATCCCGGCTAGCCCTTTTAATAGCTAGTTTTGCTGATGAGGTTTTCTTATAACGATCACGCCACATACGTGTCGGATTTCCGCGTGTGCTTATGTTCGGTAGTTTAAAGCGCTGACGGTGATAATTCTTGTGTGAATTATCAACGTAGCGAAAGATCAAATTTTTGCCTACGAGATTATTCGGTGAGGATTATTCGGTTTGGGTTATGATTATGCACATAAAATATAAAGATATGCAATCTGAGCACAAACCGAACAGAAATATTATACAATGATTTTACGTTAGGGCGTTGTGTATATAACACGTACCCCCTTAAGTGGAATGCTTACACTTACAGGTTAAGCATTTCCAAAAGATTTATACAGTTTTCAAAGATTAAATTTCTTTTAGATTTATACAGTTTTCAAAATTAGAGATTAAATTTCTTTTAGGTTTATACAGTTTTCAAAATTAGAGGTTAAATTTCTTTTAGATTTACAAATTTTTTTTTTTTTTTAAATATTGTTATTTTGTAGATTGCGCAGAGTTCCTTGGTACCAGGCTTCGTCATGGTTTCGGCTGTATGTTGCGAAAGTCATCCTGTAGTTCTCCATCTTCTTCGCTTCTTAGTTGTTGGGATAGCCGGATTTCTGACAAGCTGACATCGGATTGGTAGTTTGTGGTTGTTTTAGAAAACTTGCAGGAATTAAAGATGTTGGTGCATGATGAGCTATTGGGCTTGAAATATTTATAGCATCGTCTACAACATTGACATTATCTGCAACAACAAAATAATATTAGCAAAAGTAATATTATGGAAAATATTCCTCCTAGCGTGAAACGACTGATAGTAGCATGTTTTTTTTTGATTTTGTTTAGTTGTTCTTGTAACTGGTCAAGCTGACCTGCTGCCATATTCAATTCGTCTAGGTTTAGTTGGTTGACTGTGATTGGGAGTAATTCCACGCCTTTTCCTTGTTCGCTAAAATGTTCGCAACATTCAAACGGTATTACCGGAATAATATTATTTTCGATAGTGGTTGAATTTTGGGTTTTATGAGACGAGATTTGATAACGATCTACATAACTTTTACAGTTTGTATCCAAATTTAAGACTGAATTTTCCGCAATTATTTCCGTTGTGAGTACGTTTCCGCAATAAGTCGTTGAGGTGATTGGTTCGGTTATTATTTGTATCCATGTTTGTTTATCTTCCAATGGTTGTAGTTTAGATTGCTCGTAACTCATTGGAATTGGTTTGCACTTATGTGCTGAATTAGATATAATAATATTCGCTTCGCATGGTGCTTTAATACCGTATGATATTGGTATAAGCGCTTCACACAATTTTATTGAGTCACTGTATTGCTTGCATGACTTAGTATCTTGGATATGAACATACTCTTTTCTGTCTTGCGAGACACCGAAGTATTTCGTTTCCGGGAATATGGTGTGAAATGCTTGTTCTTGTTTATTGTAAGTGGGAATGGAATAGAGGTGATAAGTTTGATAGGTTTCAGGAGTAACTAGTGGAATTTGCAATATGAATATTAGTTTGTTATCGGTTTGGAATGTGTTAATACTAATAGTGTTTATAATATTGTGTAGATTGTTCAAGTTTGGGTTTAAAACCAATGAATCTAGGGGATTTGTTTCGCTTTGTATTTGTTTTAATTGATCAAGCCGGTGTTCGGCCGATATTATAGAGGGGTGCAATATATTTAGTTTTGAAAAGGTTATGCTATTTATTATATTGTCAATTTCGTTATCGATTGTAGTTAAAGCTTCCAATATTGTTTCGCATGTGTTCATTATTTGGATTTGAAGTTTCATAATGGTAGTTTGGTTAAAGGTTTTCTTTAGTATCTCAAAGTTGTAGTTTATTGTTTCCTCATCTATTCGAAGCTTATAAATAGTCTTATTGAAATTACTAACGGCGCTGCTTGTTATTTGTATTTGATTTTTCATTAAGTCTTGTAGGGTAATATCTTGTGTTTCTAATTTATTAATTGCTTCGCAAAAGTACTGTCCATCTGCAGCGTCTAGGTTACCTGTAATCCATTTTACACCAGTTCCTATTATATCAAAAAGAAATCGCTTCACTCTACTAGGCGTACTATATTTTACATTTTTCATTTTATTTTCGATCCTCGCGATTGTGATATTAAGGAGGTATAGGGGAGGTTTAAGGAAGGCCATAGTCTCTGGAATTTGTTTTGCTTGGAGTTGGACTTGATAATCGAGGTTATTTAAAAATCTTTTAGCGTCTTCGAATGATTGTCGCTGTTGTTTAATATCTTTATGCACTATTAGATTCCATTTATTGTTGGAGATCCTGATATCGGAGATTCTTTCATAATACAAGCCGATTGTATTTGTTAAAGGCTTGATGTGGAGGGCAGCGTAATTGCTTGTCCAGAAAAGGGCGGATCTGGAATTGGGAGAGAAATATTTGTTAATTCGTTTGCATCGTCGTGGAAGAGGACTGCGTTTTTTTCCTCATCGTTATTTGCATAGGGTTTGATTCTATCGAAGTTGACTTTAAAAAGGTTATTGTTTAATTTGAGTTCGACGGACCTTTCAAATACTCTAAGAATTTTATGAGGTCCTGTGTAGACAGGTTCTTGTTTAGGACTAAAGGGTCTTTTCTTGAGATAAATATAGTCTCCAGCTTTTTAGGATGGTTCATGGTTACGAACATGCTTGTCAAAGTAGTCTTTGTATCTTCGTTTAGTTGCCTCAGTTTGGTTTTGGACCTGTTCGAATGCGAATTTAATCCAGTCTCTTTTGTCTTTCATAAACTGAGCTAAATCAGGGTTTGGGTCTACTTGTAAGAGTTTGAGGATTCCGGTATGTCCGAATATTAGTTCAAATGGGGTGTATTTAGTGGTAGTGGATGTACTATTATTAAAGGTGTGAATGATTACATAGATAGCTTCGTCAATATGTGAACTAGGGTATCGATCTTGAAAACATCGTATCCCCTCCATCGGGGTAGCATGGAATCTCTCTAGGCTTCCGTTGGATTGAGGATGGTCTACTGAACTGAAAGTTTGTTGGATTTGAAATATTTTTAAAAATTCTTTTACTTCATGATTATCAAATTCTGCACCCTTATCACTATGTACTCTTGTTGGAATAGGGAAATGTTGGAAGAAACGTTGAAAACCCTTAATTATTTCCTTCGAGGACTTTCCTTTGAGTCTATAAGCTTGGTCATATTTGCTAAACTCGTCATTAATGGTCAGGAATTTATGGGACATTATTTCGAAGATATCTACGTTAATACGAGAGAATGGAAGGCTCTGTGTTTCCGTTATCATTAAGGTGAGATCTTTATTTCTCGGTTAATTTTGTTTTTGTTACAAATGTGACATCCTTTAATAAACTTTTTTTTTTTTTTCTCTCATACCCAACCAGTGGAATTGTTCTGAAATGAGCTTGAATGTTTCGTGAACTCCTCTATGAAAATGTCTGTGGTCGGTATGAAAGTTCTTCATTATTTTATTCTGTTCTTCAAGGGATATAATTGTCTTGACCTGTTCTTTGCATAATACTGAATTTCTGGTTTCGTTTTTATTAAAATAACTAAAACTTCGTTTGAGGTTTGAGGAATAAAACTTGGTTCGATATATTTGGTTAATGGGTAAATAGTGTATATGGCCTTTGATTATTCGGAAGATTTCAGAGGCATGTACAGTGAATCAAAAAAGTTTAGGCACAGCGGTATTCTCAAAGTTTACCTTTTAATAACTTTTTTCCCACTTAACTTACAAAAATAAACAGTATACTATGTTTGATAAGGAACATTTTATTAAATATTTAAAAAAAAATATATTTTAATATCATTTTTATTGTAGGTGTAATTTAAAAAAAAATAGATAAGTTCATGATTTATACGTAAAAAAAGTTTAGGCACACATATGAAAAATTCGAATATGGGACCAATTTTTGGACTCCTAATATTTTGTTGAACCTCCATTAGCTTGAATAACTGCTTGTAA
This sequence comes from Beris chalybata, assembly GCA_949128065.1. Lineage (NCBI taxonomy): Eukaryota > Metazoa > Arthropoda > Insecta > Diptera > Stratiomyidae > Beris > Beris chalybata. The sequence goes on along the minus strand of OX421897.1, from coordinate 79,891,707 downwards.
GCGTCTACGCATACTTCGAACTAGGTTGGTTGTCTCCTCTGTAGTTATATTTGCCCATTCTGTGCGTATGGCCTCCTTAAGTGAATTTTTTGAAGTTATTTGATGACTCCGTATTTTTTTTTCCAGTAAGTGCCAAATATGTTCAATCGGATTCATATCTGGCGACTGTGGGGTTGTTTTTAATTGCTTGCAATGGTATATTAGCCATTCTTGCACAAGAAACGATGAATGTTTTGGGTCGTTATCTTGTTGAAACAAAAATGGTTTCCCATTCAACCCCAACTTGTCAACACTAGGTAGCAAATTTTCCTTTAAGATGTTCATGTATAAGTGCTTATCCATCTTCTCATCAATAAAGTGAAGATTACCCACTCCAGATGCCGCTATACACCCCCATATCATTACATTACCGCCGCCGTGTTTCACTGTTTTGAGGATGTTATTTTCCAGCAACTCTTTGTTTGGTTTCCGCCATATTTTTTGTGCGCCGTCTGAGCCAAATAGGTTAAACTTTGATTCGTCACTAAATATCACGCTATTCCAAAATGATTCCGGTTGATTTACATGAAGTTTGGCGAACTCCAGCCTCTTTTTCTTGTTCACAGCTGAAATGAATGGTTTGCGCCGAGGAACTCGTCCGTGGTAACCAGCTCTGTTAAGGGTGTTCCGGATTGTTTGGGGATCAAAGTTTTCTTTGAATTTGTTCTGCATATCCTGGCATAATTTGACAGCCGAAATCTTTGGATTTTTAGCCACTGCAGCTACTACAATTCGCTCCTGGCGCGGTGTAAATTTTTTGGGCCGTCCAGATCTGCTGTCACGTTCTAATTTCCCAGTAATTAGGTAATGTTTTATAATGTTTCGTACACTTGAAAATGGTCTCTGCACTATATTACCAATATCGCGATAGGATTTTCCCTGCTCGTGAAGATTAATTATAATTTTACGGGTGTCTACCGGAATTTCTGTACGACTGCCCATTCTGACCATTCTATCACGAAATCAAGATCAATACTAACTCAAGCCTTTTGACAATTGGACAACTGTGCAATAATTATGTACAAAGTTAAGAAATAGAGCAAAGAACACTAAAAGATTACCGTTATATTACCAAAACATGACACACAGAAGAAGTGTGCCTAAACTTTTTAGACATTTTTTGTGGTCATTTTCTTTCCTTTTTCTCATATTTCAAGTTGTGTTTGAGGTATCGTGACAATTTTTGAGTTTTTCTTCTGGAAATGAACTAATGATACGAACTGCATCAAAAAGGTCTGTCAGGATAGTTATTACTACGTATTTAACCACACGCTTACGCAAAAACGTTGCCTGTGCCTAAACTTTTTTGACTCACTGTATATGAGTTCTAGCAGAGTTAGATACAAACATATAATATGTAGTGAGGGGGTTCAATTTAGCTCTATATATGGAAAACTCATGGGTATTTGCGCTATCATATCCTACCATATCCGAGAAGTATCTATTAAAACTAGTATCCTGTTTGGGATGGGTTAGGTTTTTTTTTGTCAAAAACACTAGTATATTTGAGTTATTGGACATTTTTACTTGTTCGGGGGAATATTTAATTCTGTTATAATTTATAGGAAATTGGATAAGTTTTTTTTCCATTTCGTCATATCGATCGGATTACTTGTTTCTGGGGGGGGGGGGGGGGGGGTCTGGTATTATGTATTCCTCGTATTCTTCCAAAGCATGAATTGTTGTTGGGTTACGGGAAAGAGCATCCGCGTTGCTGTTTTGGATTCCAGGTTTATACGGTATTTCATAAACGTATTCCTCAAGTTTGAGGCGCCAACGAGCCAGTCTTGATCCCGGATCTTTAATTGAAAATAACCACAGTGACGGTCTGTGGTCAGTTACTAACTTGAACTTCCGCCCATACAAATATGGTCTAAAATTATTTACAGCCCTGACTATGCCTAGTAGTTCTTGCTCTATCACTGGGTATCTTGTTTCCGCAGGATTTAGAGTTCTCGAAGCATACGCTATTGGCAAATCTTTACCAACTATTCCCTGAGAGAGAATTAGCGAAAGATCAAGTTTTTGCCTACGAGATTATTCGGTGAGGATTATTCGGTTTGGTTTATGATTATGCACATAAAATATAAAGATATGCAATCTGAGCACAAACCGAACAGAAATATTATACAATGATTTTACGTTAGGGCGTTGTGTATATAACACCCCTTCTTGGCCTCCCTGTAAATTCAGGGGGGCAAGTGCCCCTTCTTGCCTCTCCCCTGAAAACCAATATGAACAAACAGTGTGCGCACGAGCGGTCCGAATTGAAAGCGACATAAGAGTACCGACAATTCGGATCGAACGTAACGTAAGCACTGTTAGTGATAAAAGCACCATGGTCGTAATTCGGAACGTGGCTCTTTTGTGCTGTTTATCCCCAAAAATACCCTTTTGGATATCAAGTTGTCCAAACCCTTCCATTTTAATGGCTGGAGAAGTTAAAAACCTTTGTGGTTTGATATGTAAGAAATGATTTTAATATAAACTAATTTCGGTACACAATTTATAAATTTTTAAAAAACATTTTTTTTAGATATGTACATAACAATTCATAAATAACTACAAACTTTATTAGACTATTACGATTTGACTAAAGATTGAAAACAGCAAGAATTTCGGACAAATAATTATTGTATAAATCTTAAATTATTTTAATTCGTTTAAAAAACGTGGTTTCTTAAATTTCAACACTTCTGTCACCGCCAAATAAACGAAAAACTGAATATAACAATTACATGAATATTGATCGTTTTTACTGGTTTATTTCCGGAATGTTGCATAGCTTCTGGATGTTCACCTGAAATGCAAATACAAATAGGTTTAAAGAACGAGAAATTTACATATATGTGTATATATGTAGTATTATGGTTAGCCTGGGCTATTGAATGAAACAATTATGATTTGATAAACAAAAATTTTAATTATGTTGACTGCTACTTTCGATTTGAACTGATTCCCAAGTTGCCTTCTAAGTACAGTGGATCACAGCTTATTTGATACAGTGACTATTTATAAATGCAAATCACTGTAACTTTGATATAAGGAACCTTGTCCAAAAAATTTAAACGTAGGTGACGAGATGCATGTCTAAAGTGGCCCATATACAGGCGAGCATGTTGGCGCAAAAATGGGTTTGCGCAAGCCAATTCGCTCGTGTATGGCTTTGTTGGCCGTTTGCACAAACATGCTCGCACAAAAATCAATATATTTTGATTTTTCAGCGCCAACATGTTGGTGTTGGCGTATGTTCTCACGTGTATCGTGATGTTTGCGCAAACTTCAGTGCTCAGTTGTTCAACGGCAGTTGTTGGAAGACGTCAAATCGGAATAATGTCACGATTTATAGAATCGGAGTTTTGGGTATAGTAAGCCTGAAACATGGCGAGTAAAATCAGAGATATATGTACAAGCATTGTGCAATTAAAACAAATTAAAAAATCTGCCAACAATCTGGGCGTAACTTTATTATTTTTCCGGCCGAAGTAAGGAACGCGTTCAATTCTGAAATGCGGTGTAGGCTACTATTTGACTGAAAACCTATCAAAAAGAACAAGATCATGGAAGTGAAAATCTGATTGGATCTGAGAGATATGGAATAGTTTATGAAAAAGTACACAATCACTTTACACCCCCTTAGGGGTCAATTTTCAGAAAATCTTGAAAACACTGTCTTGGTATTCATATGTAGAATACATAGAATAAAATTAAATTCATTATTTGGGACGAGGTAGTAGATATGTCGAAAATCGTGGGAAAATATGCATTCTATTTTCACAGATAATTTTTTTTGCACCCTTCTGAACGCCAATAGATATTCGTTTTTTTTATTCAAAATTATTTTTTTAGTTGATTTAGATATACACACCGAGTTTCAACATTGTATTAAGCCGTTCTATATATAGAAAAAACACCTACCACTTGTACCACACTACCCTTAGGGGTCGAATTTCAAAAAACCTTGAAAACACATTCTAGGTATTCATACGAAGAATCCGTAGAATAAAAATGAATTCAATATTTGGAAAGACCTAGTAGATATGACGAAAATCGTGAAAATATATGCATTTTATATTTATTATATTTCCAAATATTTTTTTTTGCCCCCCCCCCCCCCTCTTCTGAACGCCAATGAATATTCAAATTTTTTTTTATCACTATTACTTTTCTAGTTGATTTACATATACACACCGAGTTTCAACATTGTAGCTTAAGCCGTTCCATATATAGGAAAAACACCCCCACTTGTACCACACTACCCTTAGGGGTCGAATTTCAAAAAACCTTGAAAACCCTTTCTAGGTATTCATACGAAGAGTCCGTAGAATAAAAATGAATTCAATATTTGGAAAGACCTAGTAGATATGACGAAAATCGTGAAAATATTTGCATTTTATATATACTATATGTACAAATATTTTTGTTTGCCCCCCCCCCTTCTAAACGCCAATGAATATTCAAATTTTTTTTTATCACAATTACCTATCTAGTTGATTTACATATACACACCGAGTTTCAACATTGTAGCTTAAGCCGTTCCATATATAGGAAAAACACCCCCACTTGTACCACACTACCCTTAGGGGTCGAATTTCAAAAAACCTTGAAAACACTTTCTAGGTATTCATACGAAGAATCCGTAGAATAAAATTAAATTCAATATTTGGAAAGACCTAGTAGATATGACGAAAATCGTGAAAATATATGAATTTTATATCTATTATATTTACAAATAATTTTTTTTGCCCCCCTTTCTAAACGCCAATGAATATTCAAATTTTTTTATCACAATTACTTTTCTAGTTGATTTACATATACACACCGAGTTTCAACTTTCTAGTATAAACCGTTTTATAGTTAGGAAAAACACCCCCTACCCCCGTAGCATTCTACCCCTAAAAAAAATTTAATTTTTCCAACATTCCGCTTTTATAGCTCTATCTAAATACCAAGTTTAAGGCTTATATCATTACAGGCTCTCAAGATATAAGCATCGGAACTTTTTCCTTTTCACCCTCCCCTACCCTCCCCCTCTTCACCCTCAACCCCAAAACTTTTTTCCCTACTAGGGTTTAATTAGCGCTACTTCTGGTAAAAATTCTAAGCATCTATCTTAAACTGTTCTTGAGATATGAAATGTGTTTGATTTGAAAAATTCTCATCCCCTCCACTTCTATGCTCCACCTCCCACTTAAAAAATTTTACTTTGATCAATCTTTTTTTGTCAACCTTTACACCCAAACCAAATTTTATTTTTCTAGAGCAATTGGTTCATGAGATATCGTAATCTTAAGTTTTTCACCCCCCACCCCCATACACAACTTCCCCCACCCAAAATTTTTCTTCATTCTGTTCTCCTAGTATACCTACAAATACGTTTTAAGTTTGAATGGTGTGCCATTAACGGTTTAGGAGATATGGATTTTAGAATGTGTCTATCTCACCTTTTTTGGGTTCCGGACGCATTACATTTCCCCCCACTCCCACACCCCTTGATCAATATTGACAATTTTTCTGCAAATGGGTCTACTATCAGAGCTCTATAGAAATTCCAAGTTTCAGCTTCCTAACATAAGAAGTTACTGAGATCTGGAAAGCAAAATTTTCGGTCTGAAACACTTCCCCCTCCTTCCCCCTCACACCCCCACCCCTAAAAATTTGGTCACTTCAAGGCGCCTACCCCGTCTATTCGTTAAATAAATTTCAATTTAATATCTCAAAGCGTTTGGCAGCTACGAGCCTCCAAACGATCTTGCGTACGGCGTACGGCGTACGGCGTACGGCGTACGGCGTACGGCGGACAGACGGACTGAAAATTTTTATTGCTTTTTTCGCGTCTACTAGTTATGAAACGTGAAAATAAAAATTTTGAGGGTAGCAAATTTTTTTTTTTAAAAAATCAATCACAATACTTAATTATTAAAATAATAAAGTAAAACAAGGCATAAGATGTGTGCAAGTAGAACTAAAACCAGACAAGCACAAGTTGTTTCCATGGCGGAATCCAATAAGCAAGTGAGGCTCGCCAACATGCTCGCCGGTGTATGCGCTAAGACTAATGTTGGCGCAAACCTATGTTTGCGCCAACATGCTCGCCTGTATATGGGCCACTTAAAGCTTGTATTACACTGTATGACCACGCTGTCAAATTGCAGTAATATGCAATGCGAAGTAGGTGAATACAAATCTATCACACACATGGATGTAGTAGTATAACTGGATCAGCAGTAAGCGAAATTTTGCCTAATAGGTTCTGGTTGTGCGAGTTGTCTATTTGCGTTAGTGTAAGTGTATTGTGGGGGGGGGGGGGCTATAAAATAGAAAACACGTACTGTACCCGGGAAATTTTTTTGGTCCGACGCTGTGGTGAAAACAATTGTTAGAAATGATTGTCATAACCCGTACAAAATTTTTTTTTAAAGATGGGAACAACTGTCAGAAACGAATTAGTCTCACATATAGGAATTTTATGCAATACAGCCGATCCAGTTATACTAATCCATCCATGATCTCACAGTGAGATTTATTTGTATTCGCCTACTTCGCATTGCATATTACTGCAATTTAACCACTTGGTCAAACAATGTAATACAAGCTTAATGCATACAATACAAACAAAATTTTTTCCAGAATTATTCCTCCTCGTCACGCAAAAGAGAAATATCACTGCCGCAGTAGAATCGCAGCTCACAGCTGATACAGACACTTCAACGCTAATAAACTTCTCTTTGTCGCGCCGTCAACCTGTGTTTTTATATTTCTTGAATTTTTGATTGTGTTTAGACATTGGTTTAGGTAATTTTTAGCAAGATCTTGCAAGCTGAAGTGCCAAAATTCATTATATATTATAAAATGGGTCGTCGCACCACAATTGAACAGCGCGAATTGGTATTAAACCACTTTAAAAAAGGACACAGTGTTTGGAAAATTGCTGAAAGTGTAAACTTGAGTGCCTTTAAAGTGCAGCAATTAACTGAGCGCTTCCTACACGAAAATCGGGTAGAAAATAAGGGTAGAAATTCGCCAAACAAAATTCTTACCGTATCGGACGAACGATATATCGTAAGAAAAGTGAAAGCAAACCCGAAGATTGCCGCTCCAAAATTGGTTACTGAGGTTCATCGTGAGTTAGGGAAGGTATGTACTACTGAAACCATCCGACGAGTCTTTCGGGACCATGATTTCAACTGGCGAGTAGCTCGTAAGAAGCCATTAATTTCCAAAAAAAATATAATAAGCTGATTTACCTTTGCCAAATAGCGTGTGGGAAAGCCATCCACGTTCTGAAATACGGTTATTTTTGCGGACGAGTCCAAGTTTAACACTTTTGGCTCCGGCGGAACGTCATATGTCTGGCGCAAGGCAAACACTGAGCTAAACAAGGAGAACCTCAAAGCTACTGTGAAGCACGGTGGTAGCAGTGTGATGGTTTAGGCCTGCATGTCCATAGCCGGAGTTGGAAATTTAGAGTTTATTGAGGAATCAATAAACAAAACAAAGTATCTCAATATACTCAAAAACAATTTGCTGCAAAGTGCTGAAAAACTGGGTGTTCGCAACCAATTTCGGTTCTACCAAAACAACGAACCAAAGAACAATTCGGGAATTATGCAGCCCTGGCTAATTTCGAACTGCCTCATTCGATATCTCCTCCGTCATATGGTCAACAGATATGACCGTCATTGAGAATCTATGGCTTTTGTTGGATAACAACATTAGAAAACACAAGATTTCTATTAAACAAGATCTGAAGAAAGCACCGCTAAAGGAATGGGAAAAAATTACTCCTGACATCACACAAAAACTCATTGACTCAATGCCATATAGGCTCCAGGCTCTGCTTAAGCTAAGGGCTATCATACGACGTATTGAAATCAACTGGAAACCTAATAATTCACAACAATTTTAATGTTTAATCAAACTGTATCAAATAAGCTGTGACATGAAATTTGTTATTCCTTTTGGTTTTTTTGTTTTTTAAGATGTAAAACACCAATTTCGTAACAAAAATAAACTTGTTTAATAAACAACAAACATTGTTCTTCAAAACGGCATTAATATTTTTTTGATATTACTATTACGTTCTGAGTTATTGCAACTGAAATTTTGAAAGAAGCACTGTATCAAATAAGCTGTGAGCCACTGTTTATTATTCGAGCATCGCTACAACAGCTTCAAGAAACTCGCAAATATCAAATATCCATTGCCTTCAGTTCGAAAATTTAGATTGAGACAGAATAGAATATTTCACCACAGGATGCATTCAGACCAGCGCCAGCGATTGATGATCTAGCGATGGCAACACGATGAAACATCTCTCGAATGTCTTTAGAGAATTATGCCTCTCCGTTATGTCGTTAGCAGTATTGCCATCTAATTTGTTCAGAAAGATGTAATTGATTATCCTAAACAGCTGTAAAAGCCGTAAAAAGCTGTAGACCTTTACCCTAAAGCGCTGTAGATAATGGATGCATCAATTCGTATTACAGTATGAAAATGACAAAGGGAAATGGGTTTCAAATGAACGTAATTGTACATTGTTGCACAGAATGAAAGAAATTGGTCGCAAAGGAAAGCAACTGATTTAGTTAAATTTGAATATCATAACCAATTTTGTTTTTTTCTGGTGTTTACAAGAAATGTATAAATATATATTTCGACGTAAATTTATTAAATAAGCAAATTTTATGAAACGAAAATATGCTGCGAACAAAACATTTGCAACTGATACTAGTAATTATTTGATGTTTAATTTTCTTTTGGAAATAATAATTCGAAAATCTTGATTTTAGTACATTGTATTAGAGATGGGTCGTTAAGTCAAGACCCGTTCAAAATGAACGGGTCACTAAACTGAACGGATTGACCCAGATCTCAATTTTACCGAACGATCGTTCAATCTTAAAATTTGAACGTACGAGCAAAGAATACGACACGACCTGCGATAACGAAACGTCAAACGTCAGAACGTCAACAAACGCAAAACATCTGAGTAAATACTAAAGTCCAAGCTTGAATGTGACGCAGGTTTGCGGTGTAGTGTAGGTTACTATGCCTCCTAGTTATCCTTTAAGTTATCAGTCGCAATTTTATTTTTCTTGGTTGTCTCTATAGTTTTATATTGTCGATTTTAGCTTTCTATGCTTCACGGTTTTCCAGAAATAAAAATCTGAACCTTTATGTTCCACCCGCTTTCACCTGCACCCTATTACTAGCACCCCAAAAATTTTATTTCCTGCTACATGTCTACTAGGCCTAACTGAAGAATTTTTAGCTCATATCTGGTACAATTATTGAAATATAACACCGGGTCTCGCTCTCGTTCACACCGGATCTCGCTCTCGTTCACACCGGATCTCGCTCTCGTTCACACCGGATCTCGCTCTCGTTCACACCGGATCTCGCTCTTTTCAAAGACTTATTTTCATTTTCTATCATTGTTATCATTCAGCGTTCAGAGCAACTCCGACTTCGACTTCGACTTCGACTTCGACTTCCGCGTTGGTTGTGACTACAAGAGCTTATTTTCAAAAAGAAATTTTTGGGGTCTGACTTTGAAGTCCGACTTCGACTTCAACTTTTTCCTTTTTTTTTTTTAGTTTTTTTCTTAGAATTTTTTTAGAATTTTTTAGAATTTTTTGGAATTTTTTAGAATTTTTTTAGAACTTTTTAGAATTTTTTGGAATTTGTTAGAATTTTTTTAGAATTTTTTAGAATTTGTTTAGAATTTTTTAGAAATTTTTAAATTTGTTTAACTTTGTTATATTCTCTATCCTCTATCCATCATCCTCTATCATCCAGCCTCCATCCCCTATCCTCCATCGCCTATCCTCCTTCCTCCATCCTCCATCATCCATCATTCATCCTCTATCCTCCAGCGTCCATCATCCATCGTCCATCATCCATTGTCCATCCTCCATCGTCCATTATCCATCCTCCATCGTCCATTGTATATCATCCATCCTCCATCGTACATCCACAATTGTCCATCCACCATCCTCTATCCTTCATCCTCCATCGCCCATTGTCCATCATCCATCGCCCATTGTCTATCATCCATCGCCCATCCTCCATCGAACATCCTCCATTGTCCATCCTCCATCATCCATCGTCCATCATCCATCGTCCATAGTAGGTAACGCAGCACCTGAGGTAGACAGTCGTGACGTCACAGGTAGTGCTGCCAGAGGTCAAGGACCTTGGGGCAATAGTCCAAGATCATAAGGCGGAGGGTTAATGACCTTTGGTGGGGGCTAATGCCCTCTGGCGGGGACAAGTGACCTTGGGTGGGGGCTTATGACCTTGGAGCTAATGCCCTCTGGCGGGGGGGAGGGCTAATGACCTTATACAGTAGGTCAAGTTCACAGCCATTACTGTAGGTAGTTGACCATAGGCAAACAACCTAGACAATTGGCCAAGGACACAGAGCTTAGTATAGGTAGATGGCTTTATACAGTAGGTAGATAGCTTTATGCAGCAGGTAGATGGCCATAAGCAAGAGGACATGGGCTTAAGACAATTGTTAATGACCTTACGTAACAGACTAAGGCAAGGAACTTTGAGACTGGAGCCTAGAATTGATCTTAGTTTACGCCGAATGGATGGGGGTTGTGATGATGTCATTGAAAGCAAGAGACCGGGTACTCTAATAAGCATGGAGTATAAGTTTGTATCTATGCAAAAGGGGACAGATGACAGATGTTTAGATCCAAGAAGAGTGAAGAGCATGTACGGCTTCTTGATACAATTGTAATGCGTTTTCTTTTTATGCAGCCTTTTGATCTTGTGAGACGCCGAATGTTGTTTATTATTTATTTTGGACAAGCTGAATCCTACAGTATGACGATTATGCACGTTTTACATGCATTTTTCCGGGGCGTATAATAAGATCGTAATTTTTTTGCTATCAAGACTGGCATTGGGTCAAGTTCGTGGTGATACAAGTGTATATCTGAGAGATATTACCAGTTCTGCTTATGCTTCGATTTTTGCGTGTTTATTTTTGCTACATCATTAAGATTGGCATTGGGTCAAGTTCGAGGTGATACAAGCGTATATCTGAGCGGGTTATTAGCAGTTTTGCTTATGCTTTAATTTTCGTGCGATTATTTTTGTTTTGATTGAGTTGATTCATCTTTTTGTCCAATAATACTGCATAAAATTACGAAATTGTGTCTGAAAACTACAAAAAGCATTGAATGAAACAGGTTTTTTCGCATTTTAGTGACTTATGCGTCAATTTTCGCGCGTTTGATTATTTTTGTGTGAGACGATGCAACAGTTTAGTTGATATTATTGCGAAATTGTGTCTGAAAACTTAAAATTTTCAAAGATTTTTTTGTGACTCATGCGTCAATTTTCATGTCGTTTATTGTTTTTAAAGGTGTACCGTTTAGTTGATATTATTGCAAAATTGTTCGTGAAAACTTCAAAAGTATTGAATGAAACACAATTTTTCGCATTTTTACTGTTAATAAGGCCAATTTTCGCCCGTTTTATTATTTTCTGGTTGAGGAGATGCATCACTTTAACCAAAATTATTTCCTAATGTTGTGAAACTGCGCCTGAAAACTTCAAAAGTATTGAATGAAGCAGGTTTTACGTATTCAGCAATCAGAAATAACTACTGAGACAGTTTAAACAACTATTTTTTAGATTATTTAATGATTTGCTGTAGCTTTTACACGCATTTTTACGGTTAATGCGTCAATTTTCGCGCGTTTTATTATTTTTGTAGGAGATGATGCAACACCTTAGTCAATATTATTGTGAAATAATGCCTGAAAACTTCAAAAGTAGTAAATGAAATAGGATTTTTCTCATTTTTACGGTTCATGCGCTAATTTTCGCGCGCTTTACTATTTTCTGGTTGAGGAGATGCATCACTTCAACCAAAATTATTTCTTAATGTTGTGAAATTGTAGCTGAAAACTTCAAAAAGTATTGAACGAAACGATATTTTTGCCTGAAAACTTCAAAAGAATTAAATGAAACAGGTTTTTTAGTTTTTTTCAAAATACGTCTATTTATACATGTCTGTATAATACAAGTTGTTTTAATATAATGCAAGGCTGTGATATAATGCAAAACTTATTTATAAATTTACAATATTATTATATGCGTTACTATCTTATAAATTAAATATTTGACATGTTAGACCTTATACACATAGAAATCGTTTACAGTTATCACGATTTTACTACAGATTTTTTCGTACATATATCTTTTTTGAAATGTCTAAAAATTGAGCAAAAAATTAAATTGATGTCATTCTGCATTGTTGCACCTATTAAGGTTCGAATTATTTTCCACAGAAGCAATTCATATCTTCTTGCAAGAAATTATTGATTGCCAGGTACCATGATAATGGTATCCACAATGTTGCATATATTAAAATTCGAGTTATCTTCGTCGAACCAATTCATATTTTCTTGGAAGAAATTATTGCATCTAACATATTAATTGTAAAACACCGGAATTGTGATAATGGTATCTACATTGTTGCACCCATTAAGATTCGAATTATCTTCGCAGAAGCAGATTGTCATCAATTTTCTCGAATATTCCTGAAGCAGATCATTGCACCTGCCTTATTAATTATGGTACGACCAAGTACCTATACCTTACCCATAATAACAACAATAATCACAAAGCAAAACAACCGACAAAAAACAAGCTGTGAACTTGCTTTAAATACTTCATATAAAAGGGGTCCTGGTGCAGTATGACCCTGAACCTGGCTCGAAACACAAAAGGCCACTGACGAAGATGTTCACCTTTAGCAATAGCCATAGCTATGGTGTCTACTAAGACTTGATACAATTATAAAAAAAATTACGGTTTTTATAGAGCCAGCATGACAAATAATTATAGATTATCATATGTATTTTTTGCGTACGCATAGTGGCTAGTGCGCATCAGAGGTATGCAAAGACTCATACAGCCTTGTAGAATAGTGAAATATTTTCTGTAATTAATGTAATAGATGTTATGGTTGGCTATGCAGTCGTCGTTGTAGATTGTTTGGAAGGGGTATTGTGAAACTGTATAAAAGTGGCGAGTAATGATACGATAGAGTATAATCGCACGGACTTTTAACCGTACTGGAGCAAATTTAGGTTTATGAGGTAAGACTATTTTTTTTTTAATACCCAACCTAATAAATAAATTTTTTTCAAAATTTCAGTGGTAATTAAAAATTATACGGCCACTTACCGATATATGCATCTAGGGGAAAAATCAATAAGGAGATTTTTATAGAGGGTAAGACTATTTCCTTTTTTGATACTCGGCCTTCTAATAAAGATAAAAATTTCAGATTACAAGGATAACTCAAAAAACGAGCCGTTCATTTACTGATATATGCAGCTAGAGGAGTAAACAATAAGGAAATTTTTATAGAGTGTAAAACTATTTTCTTTTTTATTTTATGATACACTAATTAACTTTTATTTTTTTTTAACTTTTAGTGAAAAAGACGTAAATTCACCAGGGGAGTGTTTATTGAGGATATACAAGCAGGTTACTAACATAGCAAAACATCTGAGGAATACAAGGATTCTTGGAGTTACAGAAAATCATATCTACAAATATAAGGGAACAAAAGGGTCGGTTATAATAAGGTTAGTCTATATATAGGACCAGCAAACGCCTTTTAGTCATATCTTATCGAGCAGCGCTTGAGACCAGACGTTTCTTTATAAAGGACCAGCAAACGCCTTTTATATCTTTTCGAGCAGCGCTTGAGACCCAACGTTCTTTATAACCTCAAAAATGTCACGCTTTTTAATTATAAAAGATTGCACTACGCCAGTCAAACGATTTAATGTGCGGGGGAGGAAATTGGAGTTCAAAATTCAGACCGTGCCAGATAACGCGGAACCTACTAGCTGGATTAAGAAGGCTATACAGGATATTGTAGAGTACGCTGTTCAGGATCTTCAACCTACAGATCAGGTCGGAATTACCTTTTGTGGAGAAGGCTTCAAGGAGCGGGGGCCTGCATGGATGAACTATAGGGACGCTGCTTCTATTAAAATGGCAGATATTTGGGATCTGATTTCAAGGATTTTTCAAAGCCATTCTGCTGGGCTAAGTACGGATACATTTTGCTTGGGAATAACATCAATACGTCTACCATCTGGTACTGGCCGTGCAAGAAAATACAATTCTTTTGACGAGGAGTGTGTTAGTAGGCCAGGGATTATCTCCATAACAACAAAGACAATCTATGTTTAGCTCGCGCCCTAGTTGTCGCAATTGCTGCTGCTGAAAAAAATTATAATTACATTAAGATTAGAAGGGATACAGGAAAACTTCAGACTGTGCAAGTATTCCCGAATTAAGAATACTTCAGGAGGCTCTTAAGGATTCTTATAAAATTGTGGTGTATCAATGCGGAAGTAAAGGACGAAATGTTATTTTTGAGGGCCATACGGATGGTAAACATCTGAATCTTCTACATCATAACGGACATTTCAACGTGATAACTTCACTTACATCTGCCTTTCGCTGCAACTATTTTTGTATTCAATGCAGTCAGCCCTACTATCACCGTTGCGGAAAATCATGTCCATGCTGCCAACAGGTTCCGGTATGTTTAAGTAGTTCAAAAAATAAATTCTGTAAAGACTGTAACCGAGAGTTTAGAGGATCAGGGTGCTACGAAAAACACATAGCTGCTGGATCGTTGGATAAGGGTAGCGTCTGTGAGCAGATAAAAAAGTGCCTTGAGTGTCTCAAAACTTTTAACGCAAGTAAAACGCATATATGTGGAGAAATTTTTTGTAAAATTTGTAAAACCAGCGTACCACAAGGGCATGCCTGTTTCATTCAACCTGACAGACGTAAACCACAGATCAAAAATATTCTTTATGTTTTCTATGATCTCGAAACACGCCAGGAAAAAATTGGTGATGAAAAAACAATAGAAGATGAAGTCTCAATTGGAGAAATAAAACTACACGAGTCCAATTTATGTGTGTTTCAGCAAAGATGTGATCAGTGCATTGATGAGAAACTAAATATGTGCACAAAATGTGGTTTGAGAGAACATGTGTTAAAAGTCAGGCCAATAGAGAATTTTTTTGCAGTATTTGCTAAACCAAAGAAAGATATTCAAGAAAGTTATTGTAGTTGCGCATAATGGACAAGCGTTTGATCATCAGTTCCTTCTCAAGCGCATACTTCATCAGACAGATATAAAAGCAGAATTAATAATTAGAGGAACAAAAATTATAACGATGCAGATAGCTAACGTTAAATTTCTTGATTCTTTAAATTATTTTCCCATGTCGCTATCACAGTTACAGAAGGCTTTCAATTTACCATCGGATTTTAAAAAGGGGTATTTTCCGCATCTTTTTAATACATTAGAAAATGAAAGGTACACTGGACCATTGCCGCTAGCAAAATATTATAGGCCGAACTCAATGAAATCAGAAGATCGTGACACCTTCCTGAAATGGTATGAGCAGCACAGGAATGAAGAATTTAAAATGCAGCGAGACTTGGTGGAATATTGTAAAAGTGACGTACAGATTCTGACTGAAGCGTGTCTGAAGTTTCGAAATTTGATGATAAATGAGTGTAGCGTTGATCCGTTCGTAGAAGCTACAACTGTAGCCTCGGCATGTAACCTTGTTTTTAGACGTAATTTTCTGAAGCCCAACACAATTGGGGTAAGCCCTAAAATTGGATACCGCTATGCTGATAATCAATCGAAGGAGGCTATACAATGGTTATTATGGGAGGCGGCTCAACGTAAAATTAATATTCAACATGCAGCAAATGGACGAGAAGCTGTGGGAAATGGCGTTAAAGTGGATGGGTACTACTCCGAAACACAGCAAATCTTCGAATTTCACGGCTGTTATTATCACGGCCACAAATCTTGCTTGCGATATAATCGTGACGAGCCCTTGCATGATGATCCAACAGATACGTTAAATCAACGATATGAAAGAATTGTTTAAAAAACTGGTCGTTTACGCTCTCTTGGATATGAAGTAATTGAAATGTGGGCTTGTGACTTCGATAGACAACTTAGCATCGATAAAAAGATGGTGAATTATGTGGCCTATCACCCTCAGTTGAATAGTTCGCCATTAAAACCGAGAGATGCTTTTTATGGTGGCAGAACTGGAAATACCTATAGCTACTATAAGTGCAAGCCCGGTGAAAAATTAAATATCTAGACGTGTGTTCTCTCTATCCCTGGGTCTGCAAAAATGGCAAATTCCCTATTGGACATCCAACGCTATATGTTGGAGACGATAACTGTTCTAAAGTGTTCTAAAGAAGATTGAGGGTATAATTAAGTGCAAAATACTAGCACCAGAAGAATTACTACATCCAGTGCTGCCTCTTAAACAAAACAGCAAACTGATGTTTTCACTTTGCCTGAAATGTAGTGAAGATAAAAATCAGGATGAGTTTTGCCCTCACACTAATGAAGAAAGAGCATTAATTGGAACCTGGGTAATAGATGAAGTGAAGAAAGCAGTAGAAAAGGGGTACAAGTTGATCGAAATATATGAGATATGGAGCTATGATGTGAGACATTACAATAAAACGACATCTACCGAAGGCTTGTTCACGGCTATGATGAACAAGTTTATTAAAATGAAGCAGCAAGCTTCAGGTTGGCCGAGTAAATGCTCATCTCAAGAGGCAAAAGAAAAGTATAATACGAATTTTCTGTCTATTGAGAACGTCAAACTAGAGTTCGACCAAATTGTAGACAACCCCGGCTTAAGATCTCTAGCCAAGCTGATATTAAACTCTTTCTGGGGAAAATTTGGGCAGAGGGAAAACCTGCCGAAAACCAGTATAATTAATCAGCCCTCAAAGTTATACGAACTGATTACCAATCCATCTATTGAGGTTTGCCATTTGCTGCCTATTAACGAGGAGACCCTAGTTGTCAACTGGGAATATAAGGAAGAAGTGGCTGAGTGTCTACCTACTGTTAATGTATGTATAGCAGCATACACAACGACGCAGGCCCATCTGAAACTGTATCAGTATTTAGAACAACTAGGAGCTCACGTTCTTTACTATGATACAGATTCAGTAGTTTACATAGAAAGAGAGGGCGAGTACGAACCACCAACTGGCGAGTTTATAGGAGATATGGTAGACAAATTAGACTCTTATGGTACTGACAGTTTTATAACCGAGTTTGTGAGTGGTGGCCCAAAGAACTATGCATATAAACTTTTTAGCACGAGAGAAAACACTGAAAAGATAGTATGCAAGGTTAAGGGCTTTTGCTTAAGCTACGAGGCCTCAAAACTGATAAATTTTGATAAAATAAAGAACATGGTTCTGTATCCCGAGGAAGAGCAATATATTTTACTGACCACCCAAAACTTTCGACGCACAAAAGACCCTTCGGTTAAAACAAAATCTGAAATAAAGAAATACAGACCCTTATCCGAAAAGCGACGATTTCAAGAAGGCAACAGCTCTGTTCCCTACGGCTATAAGAGAAAGAAGCTTTTATAGAGTTAATATGTAATTCTAAATAAGATTTAGTACCTGTAATTAGTTTTTTTTACTTTCATTTAAACTTTATAACCCCTGAATTGCTATTAATTAAATTTTTTGCTCAATTTTTAGACATTTCAAAAAAGATATATGTACGAAAAAATCTGTAGTAAAATCGTGATAACTGTAAACGATTTCTATATGTATAAGGTCGAACATGTAAAGTATTTAATTTATAAGATAGTAACGCATATAATAATATTGTAAATTTATAAATAAGTTTTGCATTATATCACAGCCTTGCATTATATTAAAACAACTTGTATTATACAGACATGTATAAATAGACGTATCTTGAAAAAAACTAAAAAACCTGTTTCATTTAATTCTTTTGAAGTTTTCAGGCAAAAATATCGTTTCGTTCAATACTTTTTGAAGTTTTCAGCCACAATTTCACAACATTAAGAAATAATTTTGGTTGAAGTGATGCATCTCCTCAACCAGAAAATAGTAAAGCGCGCGAAAATTAGCGCATGAGCCGTAAAAATGCGAAAAATCTTATTTCATTTACTACTTTTGAAGTTTTCAGGTATTATTTCACAATAATATTGACTAAGGTGTTGCATCATCTATTACAAAAATAATAAAACGCGCGAAAATTGACGCATTAACCGTAAAAATGCGTGTAAAAGCTACAGCAAATCATTAAATAATCTAAAAAATAGTTGTTTAAACTGTCTCAGTAGTTATTTCTGATTGCTGAATACGTAAAACCTGCTTCATTCAATACTTTTGAAGTTTTCAGGCGCAATTTCACAACATTAGGAAATATTTTTGGTTAAAGTGATGCATCTTCTCAACCAGAAAAAAATAAAATGCGCGAAAATTTACTCATAAGTCACTAAAATGCGAAAAAACCTATTTCTTTCAATACTTTTTGAGGTTTTCAACTATAATTTTGTAATATTAGGCAATAATATTGGCTAAAAAGATGCGTCACCTTAATCAAAAACTAATAAATACACAAAAGTTGTCACATGAACTGGAAAAATACGCGCAAAAGTTACTGCAACTCATTAAATAAATATAGTTGTTTAAACTGTCTGTGATAGTTCTTTTTGGCTGCTAAAACCGTAAAAACCTGTTTCATTCAATACTTTTTGAAGTTTTCAACTACAATTTCATAATATTAGGCAATAATATCAGCAAAAGTGCTACATCTTTTCCCTCAAAAAATAATAAAACGCGCGAAAATTGACGCATAAGCCGGAAAAATGCGAAACAACCTGTTTCATTCAATACTATTGAAGTTTTCGGGGGCAAAATTTAGCAATAATATTGGCTAAAGTGGTCATCGTCATCAAAAGTAATTAACACGCAAAAATTTTCTCATGAACCGGAAAAATGCGAATAAAGCTGTTTCATTCAATACTTTTGAAGTTTTCAGTCGCAATTTCACAACATTTAGCAATAATTTTGGTTAACCCTTGAGTGCCCGCGCAGCGGCACTCCGTGCCGCAAATTTACTAAGCATGAATTTTCTTATCTGTTATTGATAACCAATGACTGAGCGCTCTGGTATCTTTCAAGGACATGTCTAGGAACCACCACAAAAGATTTCAGACTTATCTAACATCTTATCAGTCTACATCAGGAAGTCAAACTGAACTGGTCTTATATATTTTCCATACAAGTGTTGAAATTCTGGTTGGATAATTAACTGAATGAACGTTTGGAGTATATACTTTGCCTGCCTGAAATGTCCGAAACGCTAGATATTTTACAATTTTAGATTTCATTAATTAATTAATTACCATATTAATAATCAGTATAATAACCAAGTGAAAGTCCAGGACCCGGAAATCAGTCGATTTATAGTAGAAACATAGTTGCGGCACTCAGTGCCGCGCGCGTGTACTGGCGTTATATTTTGCTGCGCGTGTACTCAAGGGTTAAAGTGATGCATCTCCTCAATCAGAAAATAATAAAACGCGCGAAAATTGGCCTCATTAACAGTAAAAAGGCGAAAAATTGTGTTTCATTCAATACTTTTGAAGTTTTCAGGAACAATTTTGCAATAATATCAACTAAACGGTTGCATGGTACACCTTTAAAAACAATAAACGGCATGAAAATTGACGCATGAGTCACAAAAAAATCTTTGAAAATTTGAAGTTTTCAGACACAATTTCGCAATAATATCAACTAAACTGTTGCATCGTCTCACACAAAAATAATCAAACGCGCGAAAATTGACGCATAAGTCACTAAAATGTGAAAAAACCTGTTTCATTCAATGCTTTTTGTAGTTTTCAGACACAATTTCGTAATTTTATGCAGTATTATTGGACAAAAAGATGAATCAACTCAATCAAAACAAAAATAATCGCACGAAAATTAAAGCATAAGCAAAACTGCTAATAACCCGCTCAGATATACGCTTGTATCACCTCGAACTTGACCCAATGCCAATCTTAATGATGTAGCAAAAATAAACACGCAAAAATCGAAGCATAAGCAGAACTGGTAATATCTCTCAGATATACACTTGTACACCACGAACTTGACCCAATGCCAGTCTTGATAGCAAAAAAATTACGATCTTATTATACGCCCAGGAAAAATGCATGTAAAACGTGCATAATCGTCATACTGTAGGATTCAGCTTGTCCAAAATAAATAATAAACAACATTCGGCGTCTCACAAGATCAAAAGGCTGCATAAAAAGAAAACGCATTACAATTGTATCAAGAAGCCGTACATGCTCTTCACTCTTCTTGGATCTAAACATCTGTCATCTGTCCCCTTTTGCATAGATACAAACTTATACTCCATGCTTATTAGAGTACCCGGTCTCTTGCTTTCAATGACATCATCACAACCCCCATCCATTCGGCGTAAACTAAGATCAATTCTAGGCTCCAGTCTCAAAGTTCCTTGCCTTAGTCTGTTACGTAAGGTCATTAACAATTGTCTTAAGCCCATGTCCTCTTGCTTATGGCCATCTACCTGCTGCATAAAGCTATCTACCTACTGTATAAAGCCATCTACCTATACTAAGCTCTGTGTCCTTGGCCAATTGTCTAGGTTGTTTGCCTATGGTCAACTACCTACAGTAATGGCTGTGAACTTGACCTACTGTATAAGGTCATTAGCCCTCCCCCCCGCCAGAGGGCATTAGCTCCAAGGTCATAAGCCCCCACCCAAGGTCACTTGTCCCCGCCAGGGGGCATTAGCCCCCCACCAAAGGTCATGTACCCTCCGCCTTATGATCTTGGACTATTGCCATAAGGTCCTTGACCTCTGGCAGCACTACCTGTGACGTCACGACTGTCTGCCTCAGGTGCTGCTTTACCTACTGTCCATCATCCAACGTCCATCATCCATCGTCCATCATCCATCCTCCATCGTCCATTATCCATCCTCAATCATCCATTGTATATCATCCATCCTCCATCGTACATCCTCCATTGTCCATCCTCCATCCTCTATCCTCCATTCTCCATCACCCATTGTCCATCATCCATCGCCCATCCTCCATTGAACATCCTCCATTGTCCATCCTCCATCATCCATCGTCCATCATCTATCCTCCAGCGTCCATCATCCATCGTCCATCCTCCATCGTCCATCCTCCATCGTCCATTGTCCATCCTCCGTAAAGATCTGCTGAGCCGTCAAAATTCGCGAACCGCAAAGATCAGTAAAGATCCGTTGGGCCGGTAAGATCCGCGAACCTCAAAGATCCGTTGAGCCGTGAAGATCCGCGAACCGCAAAGATCCCTTGAGCCGTCGAGATCCGCGAACGAAGCATCGTTCGGTCGTTCAATGAGACCGAACGATCAAGCATCGTTCGGTCGTTCAATGAGACCGAACGATCAAGTAGCGTTCGGTCGTTCGATGAGACCGAACGAACGTACGCAAAATAGTTTGAAGGCGCGTAGCTCCCAAACCCGTTGAGATATTATCATGAAATTTTTACGGTGGGTAAGTTGGGTGAACCTCTACGAATGGTATCTTTTAGAGGGGTGTGGGTATGAGGGGAGAGGAGTGGGGACGGTTTTAGACGACAAATTTTGGTGTCTAGATCTCAGCAACCGCTTACGCTAGGAGGCTGAAACTTGGAATTTATTTAGAACCATCTGCAAGAAAAAAATTTGATATGGGTGAAGGGGTGTGGGAGTGGGGGGGGAAACAATTCGTCCGAAACGTAAAAATGCAGAGATCGACACATTCTAAATCCATATCTCCTAAACCGTGTATGGCACGAAATTCAAACTTAACAAATATCTGTACCTATACTAGGAGAAAAGATTGAAAAGAAACTTTTGAGTGGGGGTTGTGGCGTACGGGGGTGAGGTGGAAAACTTTAGATTACGATATCTCACGAACCAATTGGTCTATAAAAATGAAATTCGGTTTGAGTAGAAAGGTCGACAAGTAAAGATTGCTCAAAGTAAAACAGTGGAACATGGAAGTGGGGGGGATAAGAAATTTTCAAAAAAATCACGTTTCGTATCTCAAGAACAGTATAAGAAATCTGCCAACAGTCTGGGGCGCAACTTTTTTTTATTATTTTTCCAGCAGAAGTTCAGAACGCGTTCAATTCGGGGATGCGGTGTATGTTACTATGTGACTGAAAACCTAACAAAAAGTTCGGGAAGCGGTTAGAATAGGGTGTAACATATAAATTATATAATTGAGTCATATTCCAGGATGTGGTCTAGAGGTTGAAAAAGACAAAACTTAAAAAAAGGTGATTATTAAGAAAGCCTGGGGAAGTGAAAAGATATTCGATATCTGATCAGACCTGAGAAACATGGTGGAATTCATGAAAAAGTATACAACCAGTTTACACCTTCTTAGGGGTCGAATTTCAAAAAATCTTGAAAACGCATTCTAGGTATTCATATGAAGAATCCGAAGAATAGAAATGAATTCAATATTTCGAAAGACCTAGTAGATATGACGAAAATCGTGAAAATATATGCATTTTATATATACTGATATTTTTTTTTGCCCCCCTTCTGAACGCCAATGAATATTCAAAATTTTTTTTATCAGAATTACTTTTTTAGTTGATTTACATATACGTACCGAGTTTCAACTTCCTAGCATAAGCCGATCTAAAGTTAGGAAAAGCACCCTCCACCCCGTACCATACTACCCTTAAAAAAAAAATTATTTTTCCACCATGCCACTACTATAGCTCTATCTGCATACCAAGTTTCAGCTTCCTATCGTTATAGATTATTAAGATATAAGCATCGGAACTTTTTCCTTCTCACCGTTCCCTACTCTCACCCTCTACACCCACACCCCCAAATTTTTTTTCCCCACTAGGGTTTTATTAGGCCTACTTCTGGTAAAAATTTGAAGAATCCACTTTACACTGTTATTAAGATATAGAACGTGTTATTTTTGAAAAATTCTTATCTCTTCCACTTCCGTGCTCCCCCACCCCCTTCAAAGATTTTACTTTGAGCAATCTTAATTTATCAAGCTTTATACTCAAACCGAATTTTGTTTTTCTGGTGCAATCGGTTTTTGAGATATCGAACTCTAAAGTTTTTTACCCCCCACCCCCGTGCACCACTACCCCCACCCAAAAATTTTGTATCAATCTACTCTCCTAGTATAACTACGGATATTTGTTTTGTTTTAATTGCTTGCCATTAACGGTTTAATAGATATGGATTTTAGAATGTGTCGATTTCGACTTTTTTGTTTAGGACGCATTGTTTCCCCTTCCACTCCCACACCCCTTCACCCATATCATCAATTTTTTTGCAAATGGGTCCACTATCAAAGCTCTATAGAAATTTCAAGTTTCAGCCTCCTACCATAAGCAGTTGCTGAGATCTAGAAACCAAAATTTTTCGTCTAAAACGCTTCCCCCTCAAATCCATTCCTCTGAAAATAATGTCAATTCAAGGGGTCCACCCAGTCTATTTATAGAAATAAATTTAATTTAAAAGCTCTGCTGGTTTGAGAGCTACGAGCCTTCGAAGGATTTTGCGTGGGGCGGTCGACGTACGGCGTACGGCGGACAGACGGAGTGAAAATTTTTATTCCTTTTTTCGTGTCTACTAGTCATGAAACGTGGAAAAAAAATTTTGAGGGCAGCAAATTTTTTTTCTTAAAAATAGATGATCAAATTTTTTACGAGACGTAGGCCCAATGGAACCCTTGCAGAGAAACAGGTAAGAGTGGGGGAGGGTGAAAAGGAAAAAGTTCCGATGTTTACATCTCAAGAACCTATAATGATAAAAAGCTGAAACTTGGTATATAGATAGAGCTATAGTCGTGGCATGTTGGAAAAATATAATTTTTTATAGGGGTAGTATGGTACGGGGGTGGGGTGTTTTTTTAAACTATGGAACGAACTGTATAAGGTCATTAGCACCCCCCCCCCGCCCCGCCAGAGGGCATTAGTTCCAAGCTCATTAGCCCCCACCCAAGGTCACTTGTCCCCGCCAGGGGGCATTAGCCCCCCACCAAAGGTCATGTACCCTCCGCCTTATGATCTTGGACTATTTCCATAAGGTCCTTGACCTCTGGCAGCACTACCTGTGACGTCACGACTGTCTGCCTCAGGTGCTGCTTTACCTACTGTCCATCATCCAACGTCCATCATCCATCGTCCATCATCCATCCTCCATCGTCCATTATCCATCCTCAATCATCCATTGTATATCATCCATCCTCCATCTTACATCCTCCATTGTCCATCCTCCATCCTCTATCCTCCATTCTCCATCACCCATTGTCCATCATCCATCGCCCATCCTCCATTGAACATCCTCCATTGTCCATCCTCCATCATCCATCGTCCATCATCTATCCTCCAGCGTCCATCATCCATCGTCCATCCTCCATCGTCCATCCTCCATCGTCCATTGTCCATCCTCCGTAAAGATCTGCTGAGCCGTCAAAATACGCGAACCGCAAAGATCAGTAAAGATCCGTTGGGCCGGTAAGATCCGCGAACCTCAAAGATCCGTTGAGCCGTGAAGATCCGCGAACCGCAAAGATCCCTTGAGCCGTCGAGATCCGCGAACGAAGCATCGTTCGGTCGTTCAATGAGACCGAACGATCAAGCATCGTTCGGTCATTCAATGAGACCGAACGATCAAGTATCGTTCGGTCGTTCGATGAGACCGAACGAACGTACGCAAATTAGTTTGAAGGCGCGTAGCTCCCAAACCCGTTGAGATATTATCATGAAATTTTTACGGTGGGTAAGTTGGGTGAACCTCTACGAATGGTATCTTTTAGAGGGGTGTGGGTATGAGGGGAGAGGAGTGGGGACGGTTTTAGACGACAAATTTTGGTGTCTAGATCTCAGCAACCGCTTACGCTAGGAGGCTGAAACTTGGAATTTATTTAGAACCATCTGCAAGAAAAAATTTTGATATGGGTGAAGGGGTGTGGGAGTGGGGGGGGGGGAAACAATTCGTCCGAAACGTAAAAATGCAGAGATCGACACATTCTAAATCCATATCTCCTAAACCGTGTATGGCACGAAATTCAAACTTAACAAATATCTGTACCTATACTAGGAGAAAAGATTGAAAAGAAACTTTTGAGTGGGGGTTGTGGCGTACGGGGGTGAGGTGGAAAACTTTAGATTACGATATCTCACGAACCAATTGGTCTATAAAAATGAAATTCGGTTTGAGTAGAAAGGTCGACAAGTAAAGATTGCTCAAAGTAAAACAGTGGAACATGGAAGTGGGGGGGATAAGAAATTTTCAAAAAAATCACGTTTCGTATCTCAAGAACAGTATAAGAAATCTGCCAACAGTCTGGGCGCAACTGTATTATTTTTCCAGCAGAAGTTCAGAACGCGTTCAATTCGGGGATGCGGTGTATGTTACTATGTGACTGAAAACCTAACAAAAAGTTCGGGAAGCGGTTAGAATAGGGTGTAACATATAAATTATATAATTGAGTCATATTCCAGGATGTGGTCTAGAGGTTGAAAAAGACAAAACTTAAAAAAAGGTGATTATTAAGAAAGCCTGGGGAAGTGAAAAGATATTCGATATCTGATCAGACCTGAGAAACATGGTGGAATTCATGAAAAAGTATACAACCAGTTTACACCTTCTTAGGGGTCGAATTTCAAAAAATCTTGAAAACGCATTCTAGGTATTCATATGAAGAATCCGAAGAATAGAAATGAATTCAATATTTCGAAAGACCTAGTAGATATGACGAAAATCGTGAAAATATATGCATTTTATATATACTGATATTTTTTTTTGCCCCCCTTCTGAACGCCAATGAATATTCAAAATTTTTTTTATCAGAATTACTTTTTTAGTTGATTTACATATACGTACCGAGTTTCAACTTCCTAGCATAAGCCGATCTAAAGTTAGGAAAAGCACCCTCCACCCCGTACCATACTACCCTTAAAAAAAAAATTATTTTTCCACCATGCCACTACTATAGCTCTATCTGCATACCAAGTTTCAGCTTCCTATCGTTATAGATTATTAAGATATAAGCATCGGAACTTTTTCCTTCTCACCGTTCCCTACTCTCACCCTCTACACCCACACCCCCAAATTTTTTTTCCCCACTAGGGTTTTATTAGGCCTACTTCTGGTAGAAATTTGAAGAGTCCACTTTACACTGTTATTAAGATATAGAACGGTTTGATAAAGGACTCAGTCGAGTCCGAAACGTCACACAAAATAAATTTAACAGTATTTACCGGAAAACCTTGTATTTTCAATATAGAACGTGTTATTTTTGAAAAATTCTTATCTTCTCCACTTTCGTGCTCCCACACCCCCTTCAAAGATTTTACTTTGAGCAATCTTAATTTATCAAGCTTTATACTCAAACCGAATTTTGTTTTTCTGGTGCAATCGGTTTTTGAGATATCGAACTCTAAAGTTTTTTACCCCCCACCCCCGTGCACCACTACCCCCACCCAAAAATTTTGTATCAATCTACTCTCCTAGTATAACTACGGATATTTGTTTTGTTTTAATTGCTTGCCATTAACGGTTTAATAGATATGGATTTTAGAATGTGTCGATTTCGACTTTTTTGTTTAGGACGCATTGTTTCCCCTTCCACTCTCACACCCCTTCACCCATATCATCAATTTTTTTGCAAATGGATCCACTATCAAAGCTCTATAGAAATTTCAAGTTTCAGCCTCCTACCATAAGCAGTTGCTGAGATCTAGAAACCAAAATTTTTCGTCTAAAACGCTTCCCCCTCAAATCCATTCCTCTGAAAATAATGTCAATTCAAGGGGTCCACCCAGTCTATTTATAGAAAAAAATTTAATTTAAAAGCTCTGCTGGTTTGAGAGCTACGAGCCTTCGAAGGATTTTGCGTGGGGCGGTCGACGTACGGCGTACGGCGGACAGACGGAGTGAAAATTTTTATTCCTTTTTTCGTGTCTACTAGTCATGAAACGTGGAAAAAAAATTTTGAGGGCAGCAAATTTTTTAAAAAATTTGATCATCTATTTTTAAGAAAAAAAATTTGCTGCCCTCAAAATTTTTTTTCTTAAAAATAGATGATCAAATTTTTTACGAGACGTAGGCCCAAAGAACCCTAGCAGAGAAACAGGTAAGAGTGGGGGAGGGTGAAAAGGAAAAAGTTCCGATGTTTACATCTCAAGAACCTATAATGATAAAAAGCTGAAACTTGGTATTTAGATAGAGCTATAGTCGTGGCATGTTCGAAAAATATAATTTTTTATAGGGGTAGTATGGTACGGGGGTGGGGTGATTTTTTTTAACTATGGAACGAACGGCTTATGCTAGAAAGCTGAAACTCGGTGTGTATATGTATATCAACTAGAAAAGTAATTTGGATTAAAAAAAAAGTCGAACATCTATTGGTGTTCGGAAGTGTGGGCAAAAAAAATGATCACTCAAAATAGAATGCATAAATTTTCACGATTTTCGTCATATCTATTAGGTCTTCCAAAATATTGAATTCACTCTTATTCTACGGATTCTTCATATGACTACCTAGAAAGTGTTTTCAAGATTTTTTTTGTAAATTGGCCCCTTCATCCATATCTCTCAGGTCTGATCAGATATCGAATATCACTTCCACGGACTGGTTTAATAATCACTTATTTTTAAGTTTTTTTTTTTTTCATCCCCTAGCCCGCATCCCGGAGTATGACCCAATCATGGTATTCATATATTACGCCCTACTCTAACCGCTTCCGAACTTTTTGTTAGTTTTTCAGTCACATAGTAACCGCATCTTAGAATTGAATGCGTTCCGAACTTCTGTTGGAAAAATAATAAAGTTGCGCCCAGACCAAGAAAGAGAGAGGGAGAAACAACGAAATATTTATTTTCCTTGTCATCCTTTGAAACATCAACCAATTACATATTTTCATGGCTGGTTTGATCAAGATCCAAGTGTTGTAGTAAAAAAGAGACATCGTTCAATTTGAACGGGTCTTAATGAACGGGTCAATTTGGTGACCCGGGTCAGTTAGACCGGGTCACATCAGTGACCCGTTATTCCCTTCTCTACATTGTATTGCGTAACATCTATGACAATTTAAAAAAAAAATTCATTTGCTCATGTACAATTTTATTAAACGAGGTATTAGAGGAGGTATTACACGTTGTTCACATCGACACTCCGTGGCCAACAATAAATATATGGAAAGTTTTGATGAAATGTCCCCTTCAAAATACAT
Organism: Beris chalybata; assembly: GCA_949128065.1. NCBI lineage: Eukaryota > Metazoa > Arthropoda > Insecta > Diptera > Stratiomyidae > Beris > Beris chalybata. Next base: position 79,863,478 of record OX421897.1, on the reverse strand, counting down.
ACCACCTTAATCTCGTCTTATTTTTAGATTTACACGTTTTTATTTCTTTTAAATTGCACGCCACTACAGACGCCTTCGTTTTCGTTTCTCCTCATTTTCGTTCTCCTCTTTACAAATTCTTTTTCTACTACTCATGCCTTCTGTCAAAATCATCGTCATCAAGTTTTAGATTAAAGCGTTACGTAAGGTGTATAGAGTGGAGCGATCAGCGGTTATATTTAAGGCCTGAACATGTCGTCCTAAAGTCCGCTGATGCTGTTCTCTGCACGGATCCCGATCCTACAGTCGACCCTCCTGACAAATCATTCGACCCGAACCCACCTGATCATTACCTCGCGGTACCCCGGTGGTTATTAGTAAATGGACGATACTCTTTTCTTTGCAATAGTTTTCAAACAAATTTGAAGTGAAGGCTGTTCCCCGATCTGAAATTATTCGGTGGGGATTTAATTTTATAACTCATCGTATCAAGTATTAACATGCTTACTCGGCTTAAAGCCTCAGTTGTATCAATGAATTAATTAATTTCACCACCTCCTTCGCCATACTAAAAGTCAAAATTACACCTCGATAATGTCACTTTGATGGATATCGAAACGGAATCATTGTACCTAGAAAATTTTCTCCTCCGAGGTTGCCGGATCGGATCGGAACCACTATAACTGAGGCTTAACGCATCTACATGGGTCATCTTGGAGGATGATCGATGCTCGATGACATACAGTTACTCCCATAATTATTGGGTCGAGACCAAAAACAATGTTTGGGGCAAAATTGTGACTGAAACGAGGAGGAAATAAAAAAAAATAAATTTCATTTGTTATTGTATGTACTATATACTGACGGAAATAAGTGTTTTTTTCAAAATATATATTACGCAAATATATGAAATAAACAAAACAATTCAAAAAAATGAAATGTTACATCACATAATTATTGGGTCGAACGAAATTTTTGTACTTTTTTAAATTTAAACTGCTAAATTAATATTTGGTGGGATCTCCTTTCTTATTCAGGATCCACTTACATCTATTTCGCATTAATTCAATAAGTTTCCGGTTAGCTGATTCGAAGATTTCTGTCCATTCATCTTATGGAACCCTTTTGAACTCCGGTGTACTGCTGAATGGGTGAATCCTGCTTCTATCATCAAGCTCCTCCTGAAGATGTCTTCTGGGAGCAGATTGGTGGAAGGTAGGAGAGTGGTGGTCGGTTTTTTCCACTTTTTGACACTTGTAGTGTAGGAATTCTCGAATGATCTTTACCGAATGTTTAAAATCTTATCTTGATAGAATTGAAATGTTTCTAGAATTCACATTTCCCCTGAAGAAGTTTTCCATTTATTTTTTGAAAATGTGTAGCAATACATTTTTAGTCATAATACCATCAATAAAAACCATGTTTTCAACTGCTGAGACCGATATACAGCCCAAGCCATAACCTACTGATCTCACAAAGAAAAAAATTGTAAGCTGCGTCAATAAAAAGACATGATGGAGCTTAGTGAACTCCATCTAAATGAGGATCAAAACTTTTGGAATCAGGTGATTTTTATAGATGAGAGTAGTTTTAATGTTTTTGGGTCAGTTGGATGCACCATGGTGCTGCGCAAGACTAATGTTGAACTAAATAAAGAAAATCCACTCATATGACTGTATAGCATAGCATGGGATCAGCAATGGTTTGGGCTGTATATCGTTCTCAGCAGTTGAAAACATGGTTTTTATTGATGGCACTATGACCAATAATGTATTGCTACACAGTTTCAAGAAATAAATGGGAAACTTCTTCAGAGGAAATGTTATAACTCTATATTCTTTATCCACGCTCTTGACTTCAGGAGTAGTCTTACGAAACTTTGAAGCCGGTTTTAAACTTTTTGCTATACCGCTTGCAGATAATCGTCTTTTGAACCGAGGCGATAGTGATCGCCTGGGAGGTGCTATCTCCTCTTCACCAGAACTGTGGTACTTTGGTGGAGTCATACTAGCTGTTTCAAAGACGTCTTCATACATAATATGAAAAGGGTTGGCATCCTTAATCGGGCTAGTTTGAGTTGACATTTCCTCTTTGAAAGCAAATCTTGTCTGTGTGGCATTTTCTCGCAAACTTTTCTGTTTATCTAACTTTACATCCGATGTAAGTGCAGGAGATTTTTTCACATCAGACTGTCTTCCTTTGCGCTTTGCAATAAAAAACTTTATTAACGTATTTCTGTAATTATACCATTTATCACTGTCAGACAGCTTCTTATTAACCAGAATGGCACGTATCGTCTTATCAAATACAGACTGGGCGGTTGTATCTTCTATATGACCTTTTAACTGTTCATACACTTCTGGTGAAAGAAGGAGCATTTTATTAAGAGCACTCTTTCTATGCTTTTTTTTCAATTAGCGAACCGATAATGCTTGAAAATACACTTCCGATCAGAATTGGTAGAAATTCACCTTCTTGCACTAAGATTTTACGTTGTTTAGGGACAGATCGTCTTGCATCAACTAACCTTCTCATGCTCTTTTTATACTTGCATAGACTGTTATATATTTTACGACGCGGTATATAATTTCCGTTCAAGGTATTCAACGCAATTTCACAAATAGTCTTAACCACTTCAGGATCTGCCTTTTTCATGATAGCTTTTCTTAAACATGGACTAGCATTTTTAAGAACATATAACATATGTTTGTTGTCCTTCAATCGTTTCATTCGTGACACCATTTTTAGTGTTTAAATCTGACGCCGAGCAGTAACACGTTACAAACCTTTCATTAAAGATATCTGTTCGGAATCTAAATAAATCGCTAATAGACTGAGTCAGATCTATTAACAAATAGCCGTGAGGAGCCTGAGTAATATCTTTATATATTCTCGCTAGCTCTACACTATTTTCAGGGTAAATCTGTTTAGCTAAGTGCAGGAACTGACTTTTATCGCGGGGATTTTTGAAAACCACCATACATTTACAGTTAAGTGAAATACCACGACAAAACATACCCTGATGGAAGACGTTCTGTGTTACAAGTATTACCGAAAAATTCCTATGATGTGATCCTTTTGTAAAAAGCTCACAAATCTGTTTTGAAAATGCATCTAGCATCATATCATCTAGCACAATTAATGTAGGCTCATTGGTCTCGTTTATAAATACCTCAGGTATAGAATCTAAATATTCTATATTTTTAAATGGTAATTGCGATGGTATTGCACGTTGCTCCGCATTACACCAGATAATCTTCTTTATATCGGTGTTAATTAGCGATGTAGTTTTCAGAAATTTTTCAATAAAAGTCGTCTTACCACTTCCAGAGGGCCCCGCAACCATCATCGTAAACGGATGCTCAAACTGCATCATTCTCTATATCGGATTCTATATAAAATATGCACAAGCACGGTATTTATACATATGATGAAATGAGTAGAAGACAGGTTATTAACGAGATACATAGGTCAGCTGGTAGAAATTTTAGACGAAGTCGTGTTACCATACGGGGAATAGATAGTTTATGGCAGGCAACAAGGGCTTTCACTTTCTTTTAACGGCCATAGATACATTTTCCAAATACGCCTGGGCACTACCTGTTAAAAATAAAAGTGCTGTCAAAATCACCAAGGCCATGGAGTCAATTTTTGAAGAACAACGTTACCCTAAAAACCTACAAACAGATGACGGAAAAGAGTTTTTCAATAAAAAATTTGGTGATTTGATGAAGAAATTTGAAATCAACCATTACTCCACCTTTAGTGCACTCAAAGCCTCAATTGTAGAGTGTTTTAACAGAACATTAAAGAATGTGATGTGGCGGGAGTTTAGCATGCATGGCAACTACAAGTGGATTACTCTGGTGAGTAAATTATTAAAGAAGTACAATTGGACAAAACGTCGTACCATAAAAATGCGACCTATAGATGTTGGCCCATCAAATGAGGTTCAAATTCTCGCTGATGTCTATCGTAAGGTGAAGGTAACGTCGAGCCCGAAATTCCAGAAAGGCGATCATGTACGTGTGAGTAAGTACAAACACGTGTTTGAGAAAGGATATACACCCAACTGGTCGACTGAAATATTCCAGATAGAGAGTGTTAAGAAAACGGAACCACGAACTTACATACTTCAAGACTATCAGGGGAATCTAATACAGGGTGGATTCTATGAGTTGGAGCTAATACCCGTCAAACATCCTGACGTATATCTTGTAGAAAAGATTCTAAAGAGGAAAGGTAATCTTGCTTATGTAAAATGGCTTGGTTTCTCTTCACAACACAACCCCTGGATTGATATAAAAGATGTCTTGTAAAAGTGTGAAATCGTCAGTGAGGATGTTAGCTCTGAAGTATGAATATGATCGTTTGAAGACGTTCAACAACGCGACTGTTGACGATTGAAAGGCTCAGAAACTTTCAAGAAGCGGTTTTTTCTACACTAATATAAAGGATAACGTCAGGTGCTACTTCTGTTCACTAGAAATGAACGCGATCAATACACCAGATGATGTGGACGGTGAACACCTGAGGCTATCCCCAGATTGTATTTATGTAAGAGGGCAGGATGTCTGCGGTCCTTATGATAGGCCAATTAATCAACAAGCATCGTCAACATATAAATTTAGCATTTGTGATCTATTAACGGTTCTTACAGTTTGTATAGTCGTAGCCGGACTTTGCTTTCACAACTTATGATAAATTTTGTGGAAAATACCTGAGTAATAAAAATGGTGTTATTAAAGACCATACCATCTGCTAGATTTGCATCAAAAATTTATTGCGTTTTAATTAACCAACCCAATCCCTCAATCTATAAGCTAAAAGTCATGAACCCATCCATTCGGAGCCGTGGCTCCAAAAATCATGTTATCAACCAATCGGAACCATGGCTCCAACTATCCAACCTCAGAAGATATGAAGAAGACACCGCCCCCTCACACGAAAAGGTTTCAGCAAGCATAACTAGCCAACTAAAAACGCCCCCAATCCATCTCTATAGCCACTTGAGGAGAAACCACTCCAAAACAAACGCCAACTGCAACACCCACTGCCCACAGAAAAGCTTTCAACTAACATTAGACCCCAGCATCTACATGAAAACTCTCAACTAGACCCCTCTAACAATATACTTGCTTGAAATATAACACCCCCGGCCCACAGAAAAGCTTTCAACTAACGTTAGACCCCGGCATCTACATGAAAACTCTCAACCATACCCCTCTAACAATATACTTGCTTGAAGTATAACACCCACTTCCCACAGAAAAGCTTTCAACTAACGTTAGACCCCGGCGTCTACATGAAAACTCTCAAACAACATTAGACCCCATCGTCTAACCCCTCTAACAATATACTTGCTTCAAATATCACACCCACGGCCCACCGAAAAGCTTTCAACTAACATTAGACCCCACCATCTAACCCCTCTAACAATAGTGCGGCTGCACAAAACCTTTCAATCAAACAAACCACAGGTGTGAATGTCAACACTATACCAAACACTATCTACTAACTCCCTTTTTAACAGAAAAGCTCCATAGTTTGCAGAAAAATACACCGAAAACTTACGTTTTTCAACCAAAAGCTCCAGCCTTGCAGAAACATAGATCGAATATGTGCGGATTTGGACTAAAAGCTTCAGCAAAAGTGGGGGCGGATGTCCCTCTCTCGCAAGGTAGATCTTATAGGAAAGTGGCACACTTACTACTTCAGTTTACGTGTTCAACAGTTCTGATAAGGTGTCGCAGCCGGTCATGATGTCATCCACATAGCAGTTTCGTAGAATTGATTTTGCTGCTAACGGAAATCTCGATTGTCCTTCCTTTGTTAATTGTTGCAAACATTTGGTTGCAAGATATGGGGCTGATCGTGTGCCATATGTGACTGTGTTCAGTTGATAATGCTTGAGAGGTTCAGTCGGATGATTTCTCCAAAGGATCATTTAGAAAGGACGATCTTCTGTTCGCAAGCTGACTTGGCGGTACATTTTTTCAATGTCGGTAGTTAGCACCTTGGTATTCGGAATCTCAACAGAATGGCGAAGAGTTCATCTTGGACTGTTGGTCCGGTTATTAAAATGTCGTTGAGCGAACTATTTGAAGTGGTTTTTGCTGACGCATCGAAGACGACTCTCACCTTGGTGGTGGTGCTCTCCGGTTTGACTACGCAATGGTGTGGTAAGTAAAAATGTGGAGATGACACGTTTTCCACCGACTGCATGTGACCTAGTGTTTGGTACTCGTTCATGAACTTAATGTATTCTTCACGTAATTCAGGCTGACGTACTAATTTTCTTTACAGTGAATAGAATCTGCGAGTGGTCATTTCCCTCGATTCTCCAAGCCCTGCCGGGTTAGAGTTGAATGGAAGAGCGACAATGAATCGCCCATCTGTCATTCGCACTGTGTGCTGAGCGAAATGTGCCTCACACTGTCTTTCAGACGGTGATAAATGTTGTTTAGCTGGAGGGAGAGTGTCCATGCTCCAGAATCGCTCGACTTGGTCGGACAATGTGTGATCCATGAGTCGAACTGCGCAGGTGACCTCATTGGCTGCGCTGCCACCAATTCGTCCTGCAACTATCCAGCGAAGCACGATGTTTTGCAAAATAGGAAGATCAATTCCCAATTTGATTTGTCCTATGGATAATAGTTGATGATAAAATTCAATGCCGAGAAGTAGATCCACTCGATCTGGTCTGTATAACTCTGGATCTGCCAGTTGTATGTTTTGTGGAATGTCCCAATCGCTGATGTTGAATTCTTGCGTTGGTTGTGGTGAGATTATGTGAGGTAGTACAAAGGCTTCTACCGTTGTGGTAAACGCTGTCACGTTTGAGGTCAATACGAAGTTTACACGAGATCTTGTGAATTGTCGTCCACTCCCGATTCCTTAAATCTTCATGCCGCTGGGTTTAGTGCTAGCTCCAGGCTTCTGCACATCCTTTCTGTGATTATGTTGATTTGCGAGCCTGAATCCAAGATGGCTCTGCACTTCATGGGTGAACTTGCAGCTCCTTGAATAGTTACTATCACTGTGCCCAAAATCATGTACCTTGGCTTGAAATGAGTGGCTCTCATTGACAAGGTTGCCGTTGCTTCCTTATTAGGATATGAAGGAGTATAGGATCCCAGCTATCTGAAAATACTCCAATGTTTTCTAATCCCATCAGACACTCTCGTGTAGTGTCATGAAGGGACTTGAGTGCTAATGATGTTTCAGCGCTGCGATAATAGCTTTGTGATTAAAGCTGATACTAATAGTCGAGGATTCTCATAACGTTCCTTTAGCAAATTCCATACTGAAAGGTAGTTTTCTTCCGAAAGTGGTAAATGCTTCACGAGAGCTTCTGCTTCACCGGATAGGTTCGAACGCAGGTACCACAGTTTTTCACAAGCAGCGATGTGTTGCTTGTGTATGATTTCGACGAACAAATCGTGAAATTGTCGCCATTTTAGATAGTTGCCATCAAATTTTGGCAACTCGAGAAAGCTAGAGAAATCCCTTCAGATCATATCCTGATCCTTCGGGATTTTCAGCTGTCCTGTGAATTTGACGATGGAGTGCGTCTAGCTGGCTCCAGTATTCATTGATGGCTTTGAGTTTTAGTTGACAATGTGTCATTGACAGAGGCGGAGGAGCCGACGCTACTCCTGATAACATGTGCTCAAGCTGTGCCTTTACGGCGAGATGCAGCCGTAATAGCTGATCCAATGGCGTACCACACGCTACTTGCCGTAATGGCGATGGTTTCGATGCTGTGAGTTCGGTAAGTTTTTTCGCAAAGACTTCCTTGTACTGATTGTACATTTTTGCTATTGATGCGTAATAGTCGCTCATAAGATACGTGTCGCTAGTGTTGACATCGGGATGATCTCTGATGGTGGAATCCGTTGATTCAAAGTTGGTGATTAGTCGTTGGATTTCTTTTCCCGGCGGCTCTTGTTGCGCAATTAATTGCTCCATATCGCGTAATAAAGCTACGATTGCAGGTTCGTGGCTGAATGAAATTGATTGAAGAACACAGCCTTATCACAACCGAAATGGTTACAATTGCGATAATCCGTGTCCTGTCACGGTCGCCAAATGTTTACGGGCAAGCTCTTTTGCTTGCACGTGGAGCACACGGCACTTGAGCCGTTGCCTTTAAGATGAATTGAGACGAAGGTGTACGGAAGTTGATCCGTTACTGTCAAGATACAAATTTATGATAGTCAGAGGAAAAGTAGCCGGCACTTGAACCTTCACTTTTGATGAAGAATTGCTTTGATTAATTGAGACTAAAGCCGAAGGCCATTGAACCTTTGCTTTCCGTCGATACCTTTGATTAACTTTATTACGGCACTTGAACCGCAATTGTAACCGTGTAATAATCCCTACGACGGCACTTGAACCGCTATAGTAAACTGTGAAAATGACTAAAAGACGACTATCAATTGACTGAGAAACTTTATTGTGATGCTAATTCATTTATAAGGAATAAATGTCAGCACAATCTGCATGTGCATGGAAAAATGTCTCGGCTGGTCAGTAATGTCCGGATTAAATTACCAAACATTTAACGATCAAAACATCTTCCCACGAACGCGCCAGTCTATGCTTCTAGGTGATACATTTATTTTATGATGGTGTCAGCAAATTGTGTGCAAGGTGTTTATTTAATACGATTGTAATTGATAAGAAGGCTCCGTACATGATTTGCTGACACTACCATATTACAATAAATATGAATTTATGATGACAAAAAAAACACAGCAAAACACAATTTGTGTTTCGCTAAGCAACCACTTTACACCCTCTTAGGGGTCGAATTTAAGAAAATCTTGAAAAAACCTTCTAGGTATTCATATGAAGAATCTGTAGAATAAAAATGAATGCAATATTTGGAAAGACCTAGTAAGTATGACGAAAATCGTGAAGATATATGCATTTTATTTTTACCAATAATTTTCTTTGCCCCCCCCCCCTCCGAACGCCAATGAATATTCAAATTTTTTTTTATCACAATTACTTTTCTAGTTGATTTATATAAACGTACCGAGCTTCAATTTTCTAGCACAAGCCGTTCAAAAGTAAGGAAATACACCCCCACCCCTGTACCTTACTACCCCTAAAAAAAAAATTATTTTTCCACCATGCCGCTACTATAGCTCTATCTAAATACCAAGTTTTAGCTTTCTATCATTATAGGTTCTTTAGATATAAGCATCGAAACTTTTTCCTTCTCACCCTTCCCCACCCTCCTCCACTACACCCACCTCCAAATTTTTTTCCCTACAAGGATTCTATAAGGCCTACTTCTGGTAAAAATTTGAAGCATCTATCTTACACTGTCATTGAGATATGAAACGTATTATTTTGAAAAATTCTTATCCCCTCCACTTCCGTGCTCTCCTGCCCCTTTCAAAAATTTTACTTTGGACAATCTTTTTTTATTAAGCTTTAAACCCAAACCAAATTTTGTTTTTCTGGTGCAATTGGTTTGTGAGATATCGTAATCTTGAGTGTTTCACCCTCCACTCCCGTACGCCTCTACCCCCACCCAAACTTCTTATATCAATCTCCTCTCCAAGTATAACTACAGATATTTGTTAAGTTTTAATAACTTGCCTTTAACGGTTTAGGAGAAATGGATTTTAGAAAGTGTCAATCTCCACTTTTTTGCGTTTCGGACGTACTATTTTTCCCTCCACTCCCACACCCTTTCACCCATATCATCAATTTTTTTGCAAATGGGTCCACTATCAAAGCTTTATAGAAATTCCAAGTTTCAGTTTCCTAACATAAGCGGTTGCTGAGATCTAGAAACCAAAATTTTTCGTCTAAAATGCTTCCCCCACCTTCCCCCTCACACCCCCACCCCTGAAAATAATGTCAATTCAAAGGGTCTACCCAGTCTATTCATAGAAAATTTTTTAATTTAATAGCTTTACTGGTTTGAGAGCTACGATCCTTCAAACGATTTTGCGTGTGGTGGTCGACGTACGGCGGACAGACAAGTTGAAAATTGTTATTGCTTTTTTCGTGTCTACTAGTCATGAAACGTGGAAAAAATTTTGAGGGCAGCAAATTTTTTTTTTTAAAAATGGATAAAAATACTGTTTTATAAATAATAAAGTAAAATTTACTTTATTTGTCAAACTTTATACAGAAACCGAAATTTATTTTTAAATTGCAATTGGTTCGTGAGATATTATAATCAAAAGTTGTTCATCCCCTCTGGTGGTGTTTTTTCTAACTATATTGAATTCTGCTACAAAGTTGAAACTCGGTATGTATGTATGTATGTAAATTAACCAGAAAAGTAGGTAAAAAAATCTTAAATATCCATTAGTGTTTGGAAGGAGATCGAAAAATATTATCAGGCAAAATGAAATGCACATATTTTCAGGACTTTCGTCATATCTATTAGGTCTTCCCAAATATTGAATTCATTTTTATTCTACGGCTTTTTCATAAATCTTAAATATGTAGAAAGTGTTTTCTTGACTTTCTTAAATTACTTTTTCATGAATTCTGTCATATCCCCTAGCCCTGATATGATATCGACTATATCTCCACTTTCATGGGGTTGCGTAATAATCGCTTAAAACTATCGCTTAAACTATTAAATTTATGAAAGGGTTGAACACGTTTTCACGAAGTCCGTAATTTCTTTTAGAAGTGGTAAGAAATTGGATTGGTTTTTACTTTCTCGTGCTGTCTTTATATCTATATTATCTATTAACTGTTTTCAGGATTTTTGAATATTCCACCCCCAAGTGGGTGTAAGTAGCTTGCATATATTTTCACAGATTGCTTAAATCTGATGATACATCGAATTCCTATTTAATTCCTATAGTTTCCTATACCATATAACCACCAAAAAGTCAATTTCATGTATGCTTTTTAAAGCTTTGACTTCGACTTCTTAGGATTGATGAGATATTCGATCACTTTTCACTTCCACAGACTTTTAGTATAATCGCCTACAAACTTTCACAATTTTTCGATATTCAACTTTTTACGTTAACTATTACATCAACCCCTTTTCGCAAAGGGGCGAACGACAACGAGCCGGCTAACCCGTCGCGATGGGGTGGGCGCCACACAACTTCAATTTTCGTCGTCGTTCTTCCCCAGCCAAATCAGCTGTGTGACTTGGAAGGGTACTTCCCGCGGAATTCTTAGGTTAAACACGTCCGCGCCTAGATTCTGGAGAAAGAGAACGAATCACCGATCTTCACTAGTTTAAGTACAGGAAAAACCAAAGTGTTTGAATTCATATTGTATTTAGTATTAATATTCTTAGTGTTCGAATGACTTATAAAACTGAGAGACATTAATCCTATGTTGCAACGAAATGTATGAACGGTTAAGCTAATAGAGTTGATTGAAACCTATGCAAGGGGTTATAACATATTTAGACTTATTCTAGGGTACCACTGATGTACACTTCTCGCCGTTCGCCGTTCCGTGCCACTGGTGCACCGCAATTGCTGTCGCGAAACTCTCCTCTTCGAATTAAAATCGCCTACTTCTCGCCTCGCAACGATTCGCGAATAGTTCCACCGCCCTTGACTAACGGCTTCCCGATTTTCCGCACGCGTTCTTTATCTTTTCATCGTACACGTTCTTTGTCTATAAATCGTACACGTTCTGGTTCCGATCACCGAATTGTAAATATTTTTCCGACACCGGACAATTCTGATTTCCTCACTCGAGCTCGCACTTTTCCTTTTCGTTCCGAAAATCCACCACTACAATTTTACTTTTTATAACTCTAGTCCGAGCTGCTTATCTCCATCGGCGAATATCGAATCCCCCGAGTTGCAATTTTTCGCTGCCTCTCAACCGAGTAACGGCCGTGCACACCGGTTAGGGCCTTTAAACTTCAGTCGCGGTCAGGTACCCCTTTTGGACATTAAATTTCCCAACAGCTGTTCACGACACGAATTGGGACACATCATAGTTCTTGACCGACTTCCCGTGTAACGAGCTATTTAAGCCACAATGGCGGCGCCCATTGTTATTGTTTACGTTTTCGAAATATCAACATCGCGAGTGTCGGTCGATTCCGATTATCGTTTTAGACCGCGTAATGGTTTTAGCTGATTCTTCGTTTTAAGTTCACTGTTTTAGGTCTCACATTCACAGTGGTCTTCGTCGACATCGTAATCCTAATTCTTAACCTATCCTATCCCTATTCAAATATCATACTTTAATTCTTATTATTATTTATTCATTAATTACTTTCATACGCTGGAAGTCGTTCCCTTTAAACTGTACCCCATTATCGCATACTACCCATTTGGGCACACCAAATAGGAGGAAAACTTGTTCTTCCGAAATCCGACTCACGGCCGCACTCGTAACGGCTCTTACAGGGAAGAGTAGCGGACACTTTGTAAATTAGTCGACTACCGTTAAGATAAAACAATGCCCCTTTGACGAACGCGGGAGCGGACCTATCAGATCAACGCACAGCATCTCCCATGGTCGATTTACCTCCGTTCTTGATGCCATCAGCCCCGCCGGTAGCCTTCTTTCCGGCTTGACCGCTAGAAACACAGTGCATCTGGCAACGTATAGTTGGATGTCCGCTCTCATTTTAGGCCAGTAATACTTCTGTGTGGCTCTGGTAAGGGTGCGGAACACCCCGGATGACCCGAGGTTGGGTCATCGTGACACTGTGTTATTACCGTTAATATCTTCCCCTGGAAGGACTATCTTCCATACATCCTCCTCCGATAGGTCTGGATATGGCGCTTGGACGTACTTTAGCAGCTGATCCCTTCCATTCTCCATGACATGAATACCTCCAGCCGAGTCCTTGTTTCCTCACACATCTTCCGGTACCACTTGTCTGGTGCTTCGGTGGAGGTGCTAATCTCGCTCACTGGGACTGACCGGGACAGCGCATTGGGAACAAGATGTTCTTTCCCCTTCCGATGAACAATCTTGAAATCGAATTGTTGTAATCTTATTGCCCATCTAGTCAATCTTCCGCACGGGTCCTTTAGCTGGTTTAGCCAGACCAAAGAATAGTGGTCTGTTACTACCAAAAACTTAATACCCTCGACGTACGGCCTCAGTTTTTCCACGGCCCACAAAACTGCCAGACATTCCGATTCTCTGGTGGAGAATTTCCGCTCGGAGGCTGTTAGTGATCGACTTAAATAGCAGATAACACGTTCCTCGCCTTCCACATGATTCATCCCATTCAAACTTTTTGTTCTTCTTTAATAAATTGGTCAACGGTGACACCAATGTCGCGATAATAATGGAATAAACCGGCGGTACCAAGATACCATTCCCAGGAACTGTCTGGCTTTCTTTACGCACGAGGGCTTCGGAATTTTGACGAGACATTCCCTCTTTTTTGGATCAACATTTAACCCTTGTTCGTCAATCACGTACCCCAAGTACTTTAATTCTGACCTGCAGAACTCACATTTCTCCCTTGAAACCTTTAGACCTGCTGCCCGTAACCTACTGAAAACTTCCAGGTGTTTGTCGAATGACTGGGTAACAATAATTATATCGTCTAGGTACACAAACACGTGGGGTTCCAGATCAGCTCCTAGGACTCTATCGATCAGTCGTTGCCATGTTGCTGGGCCGTTCTGCAACCCAAAAGGCATTCGCTTGCATTGGAATAACCCTCGATTCGGAACGGTGAATGCTGTGAATGGGCGAGATGACTCCGCTACCGGCACTTGCCAATATGCCGACTTGATCCAATTGTCCAATGTAGCCGACACGTATGGGAGCGGATACGCATCCCGCTCCGAAACCTCATTTACTCTCCGGAAATCGACGCAGAACCGATAGGTACCATTCTTCTTTTTCTTCAACAGTTTCGGAAAAGCCCATGGGCTGTTCAAAGGTTCAACAATTCCGGCGTCTAACATCTCGTTCAGCTCCCTGTCGATATGAACTTGTATGATCGGGTTTACGGGATAGTACTTCTGCTTGATGGGCTCGGAACTAGTTTTGATGACGTGTTCCACCCTATTGGTGCATCCAATTCCTTCCCCCAGCAAGTAAAACTCCCCTTCAACTAAGATCAATAAGCGCTTACTTTCCTGTATCGAGAGTTTTGACTGCGGCTGAAGGGAATTAATCGCACATATAGAAACATTATCCGAAAATTCCCACGAATTCCTTTGCAGATCCGCTACTATTCCGGCCGCCACCCAAAAGTCGGCCCCCAATATCAACTTCAACGGAATGTTCGGTACGACGAGTACGTTCAACCACCTGGTGTTCCCCTCCACCACAATTGGGATCCAGATCAAGCCATCCACCGAACACTTCATTCCATTGGCAGTCACCACAGATTGAGACCTTGGAGCTTGTAATACTACTCCCGTTCCCCGAAGGAGATCCCAACCTGTCCCACCTATAATCGTTCTAGAGGCTCTTGAATCTAATAACCCTGACACTACCAGGTCAAAAATGTTTACTTCTAAGTAGGGTCTCGTATCTCCACTTGGAAAAAAAGGTAGTTTATGCTCGGGACGGGTTCTTCCAATAATCTCGACGTTTCTCCTACGGCTATTCCGCTTCCCTTCCCCATTACGCCGCTCTCTAATGGGGTTGTTGGGAGTTTCCCGACTGCGCACTCGTGTTCGAAATAGCAGCACTCGGGCTCCCCTCCGTTACCCTGTCTGTGTTCCGACCACTCATGTCGGAAGACTTATTGCAGTGGTTGCAGAATTTTCTTATTACCCCGTTCTTCCCGCACACGTAACACGCACGAGGCTTCTGACATTCTTGTGCACTATGTCCTAGGTCTCTAAAGTTCCAGCAAACGATATTGTTGCATCCGCTGTATACCGCACAAACTTCGTCCACCCCAACGTACGCTAAATCCGGCTCCAACAGACCCTTCACCCGATGTGGAAGTGGAGGGACAAATGCATCCACTGCTATCCTGGTGGCTTCCAATTCCCTCCCGAGCCTGATTAGCTCCGCGATGGTGCTCACCTTCTTCAACCCCAGTTGAGTTTGGTAGAACGGGGTTATATTTCGTCGGAGTAATTTTAATCGCTCTGGTTCCGACCAAGGTACGGTTAGACGGCGGAATAGGCCCTGCATAAGTGCAACGTACATACCGATAGATTCATCGGCCCCCATTGTTCTGCGCCGAATCTCCATTTCCAACCGTTCGTCATAGTCAGGAGGTAAAAACTCGGCTCTTAATTCGGTTACTAATTCGTCCCAAGTCTCCACCCCCAGCCTCACTGCCCGAAACCAAATGAGTGCTTTGTCGGAGAAAAGATCCACGGCTGAACGGAACAGTTGAGCTGTCATCACCCCCCGAGCTTCCCTTAATTCCTCCACCCTTTCCAAAAACGAGCTAATCGATTGATTCGCCCCATCACCCGTGAGTTTTAGTTTCCACTTTCCCACCGCTATCGAAGATCGAGGAAAAGTTTTAATACCGACGGGAGTTCCTCTTTAAGCGACACGAATTGGGACACATCATAGTTCTTGACCGACTTCCCGTGTAACGAGCTATTTGAGCCACAATGGCGGCGCCCATTGTTATTGTTTACGTTTTCGAGATATCAACATCGCGAGTGTCGGTCGATTCCGATTATCGTTTTAGACCACGTAATGGTTTTGGCCGCTTCTTCGTTTTAAGTTCACTGTTTTAGGTCTCACATTCGCAGTGGTCTTCGTCGACATCGTAATCCTAATTCTAAACCTATCCTATCCCTATTCAAATATCATACTTTAATTCTTATTATTATTTATTCATTGATTACTTTAATTTACAACTTGTTCTTTCCTTCCGGCTTCTATTTTCCCGATTTTGGTTATAGAGTTCTAATGTGTGATTCTGCGCGTTATTTCGGGTGTGTCCGGCAACGAGTCACTTCCGGTGAGTTTCGCCTATGCGTTATGGTAAGTAAACTTGTTATTCCTCGTTCCGATAAAATGAGTTCATTGAGTTAATTTTCCCCTACTTTATTTCCAGGCGCAACTTACTAGTGGTTTTATTGGTGAGTGATATTATATATTCTATTATATAGTATATGTTCAGATACGGCTTGGAAAAACCGTAATAAACTTCCTAGGGTTTCACAATTTTTGCCATCCTTTAGTTCTGATGAGATATGAAATTGGTTGGTTCTATTTTAACTACTTTTATTTTTAGAACAAAATTAATTAATTTTCTAAGAAAAGTTATAATCTCGAAAGAACTGATGATATACTCCGATTTGAATCGCTCCCGAACTTTGACCCGAGAAATAGTAAAGTTTCGCCCAGACTATTGGCAGATTTTTAAATCGATAACATTACTTTATTGTTTAAATAATAAAGTAAAATATACTTGAAAACAGTGGCAGATCAAGACCTTGCTGTTGGGGGTGTCAGATTTTTTTTTAATTTGGCTATTTTGTTTGATAAAGTTCTGTGTGAATTTAGCTACATCGACAGCACTAAGCAAAAAAATCTGCCAACAGTCTGGGCGCAACTGTATTATTTTTCCGGCAGAAGTTCAGAACGCGTTCAATGTGGGGATGCGGTGTATGTTACTATGTGACTGAAAACCTAACAAAAAGTTCGGGAAGCGATTAGAAAAGGGTGTAACATATGAATTAAATAATTGGGTCATATTCCGGGATGCGGTCTAGAGGTTGAAAAAAACAAAACTTAAAAATAGGTGATTATTAAACAAGCCTGGGGAAGTGAAAAGATATTCGATATCTGATCAGACCTGAGAAACATGGTGGAATTCATGAAAAAGTATACAACCAGTTTACACCCTCTTAGAGGTCGAATTTCAAAAAGTCTTGAAAATATTTTCTAGGCATTCACATGAAGAATCCGTAGAAAAAAAATGAACTCAATATTTGGAAAGACCTAGTAGATATGACGAAAATCGTGAAAAAATATGCATTTTATACTAACCGATATTTTTTTTTGCCCCCCCCCCCCCCTTCTGAACGCCAATGAATATTCAAATTTTTTTTATCAGAATTACTTTTTTAGTTAATTTACATATACGTACCGAGTTTCAACTTAACAGCATAAGCCGTTCTAAAGTTAGAAAAAACACCCCCCACCACCGTACCATACTACCCCTAAAAAAAAAATTATTTTTCGACCATGCCACTACTATAGCTCTATCTAAATACCAAGTTTCAGCTTCCTATCAATATAGATTCTTAAGATATAAGCATCGGAACTTTTTCTTTCTCACCCTTCCCCACCCTCACCCTCTACACCCACACCACCAAACTTTTTTTCCCTACTAGGGTTCTATTAGGCTTACTTCTGGTAAAAATTTGAATCATCAATCTTACACTGTTGTTGAGATATGAAACGTGTTATTTTTGAAAAATTCTTATCCCCTCCACTTACGTACTCCCCCGCCCCCTTCCAAGATTTTACTTTGAGCAATCTTTATTTATCAAGCTTTGTATCCAAACCGAATTTTGTTTTTCTGGTGCCACTGGTTTGTGAGATATTGTAATGTTAAGTATTTCAACCCCCACCCCCGTACGTCACTACCCCCCCCCCCCCCCCAAAATTTTGTTTCAATCTATTCTCCTAGTATAACTACAGATATTTGTTAAGTTTTAATTGCTTGCTATTAACGGTTTAGGAGATATGGATTTTATAATGTGTCGATCTCGACTTTTTTGCGTTTCGGACGCATTGCTTCCCCCTCCACTCCCACACCCCTTCACCCATATCTGTTTTTTTTTTTTGCAAATGGGTCCATTATCAAAGCTCTATAGAAATTCTAAGTTTCAGCCTCCTAACACAAGCGGTTCCTGAGATCTAGAAACCTAAATTTTTCGTCTAAAACGCTTACCCCGCCTTCCCCCTTACCCCTCCTCCCCTGAAAATAATGTCAATTCAAGGGGTCCACCAAGTCTATTCTTAGAAAAAATTTTAATTTAATAGCTCCACTGGTTTGAGAGCTACGAGCCTTCAAAGATTTTGGGGCGGTCGACGTACGGCGTACGGGGTACGGCGTACGGCGTACGGGGTACGGCGTACGGCGTACGGGGTACGGCGTACAGACGGAGTGAAAATTTTTATTGCTTTTTTCGCGTCTACTAGTCATGAAACGTGGACAAAAAAATTTTGAGGGCAGAAAATTTTTTTTTTTTAAAAATCGATAACAATACTGTATTATAAATAATACAGTAAAAGGGTCATCTGAAGAAGGGATCATATTGTTTTCACCTTATTATGGGTCATTCCATCAAGAATCGCCAAAGTTGTGACCTTATCATTTCTGATTCTTTTGAAAAAGTTTATAATTGAAGAACTAGTGAAAAAATACTTGAAATTCAAGGATTTGTTTCTATCTCATTTTTTAACTAACAAAAACAATAACAATCTTAAACGTTGCATTTGGCTTAATTTTGAGAACTGAAAACAAAATCTGTATTACTGGAATGCCAAAGAGGTTGCACACTGAATGACCAAATTATTACAGAAAAGGTTAAAAAACATAAATTATTACAAATATAATATAAATAAATCAATTATTTCCACACCTTAACGTAACAAAAAAAATTAGGCGGTTACGTGTATCAAAATTGATAATAATATTTTATATCACATAAAAATCTATCAAAGAACGGCAATTTTTTAAAAAATGCAATTGAAAACTTGAAAAATGATTTTTTCTTATCTCGACATAAGGTGTTATCGTTTTTTACCACAGAATTAAAATAACAAAAAATTAAAATTATTTTTTTAGTTTCTATTTTACTGATAAAAATTTGTGCAATAATGGTTTGATTTTATTTTTGTTTTTAATTGAAATTAAAAGTTTGAATTGCATTTTCATTTTTAATTTTAAATTGAAATACATGTTTACCGAAGTTCTTAGTTTAAATTGAAATTGATATTTTTTTAATTGAATTTATATGAATAATACATAATTTTTTTTATATTATATTTATTTGTTTATATGTACAAATTTTTTTGTATTTATTTTTTTATATGAGAAACAGAGCAGGAGCTGCAAGACTACGAGCTTTGCGATGACTTTTTATTTATGAATATGGCCGGGTGTAGTCCCGTGGAAGCGTACTAAGCTTGTAAACGCGATGTCGTGGGTTCAACTCCCACTCTATGCATAAATTATTTATAAGAATTTTTCAGTTGCTATTGGCTTTGAAATTATTAATATAAATAGTGAATAGTGCGGAATGTTTAATAGGATCACTACTGAAGGATTTAACACTGAGCAGATGATTTCTGTTAACATCCTTATCAGATTCACTAACACCATCAGATATACCAGACAGTAGTTGATTTGTTATAGGCAACATTGCTGTTCTGGTAGATCACATCATAGCCTAGCAGCAAAAAAAATTTAAATTTTTATTTAAGTGGATATTATGAGTTTAACATTTTTATTCAAATAAAAATATGCTTGAATATTAAAAATCAAATACAATTCAAGAAGATCTATCTATAATCGGGAGCTTTATTTATATTATAAAAGATATTTGAAATGACCAAAAATGTAAAACTCATTATGTGGTAGTTGGAGCGTAGCGCGCGTCAGCCAAACATGGCGGCTCGAATTGTACTGGCTGGATGAAATCATACATTTCAAATCGTTGTTATTCATTGCTTTACGTCCCAAATGTCAAAAAAATTAATTGTCCACATCCTAAAACTTACCAAACTTTCATTTAGAAAGTATATGTACATAAAATATGAAAAATCTTTTACATTACTTTTTCGCTTGTGCGCAATACGAACAATTTTCCATACCTACTAATATGACAAAATATAAGAAATACCCCGCACAGCAAAGATGCAAAGACTATTGTCTGCTCTCTGGTTTTTAATAACATAAGTTTATATTCGAAATTATCAATGAATAAATATTATTATAATTAAATCAGTGGACCGGTAACCATCGTAGTGCGCGGATGCTCTTGTGATCTACTAGCAACATTCAAACCTACATAAACTGCAAGTGCCTCGTGCTTTTCAATTTTTAGTACTTGCAGTGGTTACAACTACACCGTCTAGTGAATAACTTAATAAGAAAAAAACCATTAAAGCAGTGAATTAAGGACCATGAGTGCGGATACCGGCGGGGGAACCCGCCAAAACTATTATTCTGTACTACAGAATACAAACCCCAGCAAGAAACACAAATTGTCAAGTACCAATTTAAATAACTTAAATGAATTTCCTTTCCCATCGAAAACAAAAAAAAAACCCAATACCCTTTGCTTACCCCGAAAAAAAATACTCCTGCCCAAAATTCTTAATCATCAAAAATAAAGATCCTTCAAATCCATTAAAATCTCTGAACATTTTCCTTGTTTCAACAGCTCTAGAGTCGATTTCTAAAGAATTCCTCAATATCTCATTCGACCAGCTCGAAAATATTGTCGTGCTGACCAAAAACGAGTCTCATGCGGCACATGTACTAAAATCAAAAAAACTTTCCGATCTATGCGAAATCGAAGTGTCTCTTCACCCCACTCTCAATGTCTGCAAAGGAATAATTAGATGCACTGAACTTACAAACATGACCAACCAGGAAATAATTAAGGGACTAGAAGGTCAACAAGTTGTTGACTGTTACAAAATAACGCGATTCAACCCTGAAACAAAAACAACGGTAAACACACCAGTACATATATTAACCTTCGCCCGATATGAAACCCCGAAAGAATTAAATATTGGCTTCCTCAAAGTGAAAGTTGATATATATATACCACAACCGATGCGCTGCAAAACTTGTCTCCGCCTGGGGCATACCAAAAAGAGATGCCTTCAGATCGCACCCTCATGCGATGTTTGCTCAAACCAGATCCACGACCCAACCCCATGCTCAACAGTCAAATGCATTAACTGTAACGGTCCCCACAGATCCACAAATAAAAACTGCCCCTATTTTGTCAAACAAAAACACATAATTGAACTATCTACCATAATTCAAATCCCATTACATAAAGCAACGGAGATTAACAACATGCAAAATAATCCCAATACGAACATAGAAACCATCACAGAAACTTTAGAAGACGCGATTCTCACACGAAACAACAAGACCAATCAAACAAAACAGCACACAATCACAAACCCGGAACACCCCGTTACACACAAGACACAAACAGAAAAAATCTAACTATTGAATATACATTCCCATTCCCAACATCGTTATCTTCACCGATAGCCAAGCCGCAATCAAGGCACTAGATTCGGCTTACATCTCCTCTAAACTGGTACAGCAATGCCGTAGCGAACTAGTAGGTTTAGCAAAGCGAACCAAAGTCTCCTTGCTCAGGGTCCCGGGGCACATAAAAGGAAATGAGCAGGCTGATGAACTGGCCAGGAGGGGCTCCGCTCTTCCCGACTCTTCTGCGAAACTAGTCCACGTTCCTTTAGGAGTTGTCAGAAGAGACGTACTTTCACACTTTCAATCAGCGGCTAATTCCAGATGGAAGAGCCTAACCACCTGTGCCATATCTAGGAAGATATGGCCATCTTACAACAGAGCCAAGACAGACGAACTTTTAAATACGCCCCGTGCAGACATCTCCAGAATCACGGCGATTAGCACGGGTCACTGGCCAATTGGGGATAATGCGGCCAAATTGGGCATTCCATTCAACACACACTGCCGCAGCTGTCAAGACACAAACGAGCGAGAGTCACTCGTTCATTTCCTTTGCGACTGCCCGGCATTAGCTAGGGCACGAGAGCGAGCAATAGGCAAGCCCTTCTACGAGGACCTGAGGGAAATTTCTGCCAAGAAGATCGCAGAATTATTACTTTTCCTTGACAGTACAGGATGGTTATAACTGGATAACTTTTTCACCGCACTAACTTGTACTCTACATTTCTCAGTCATAACAACCCCTAACATCCAGGTTAAGTTTGTGGTATCAAAACGGCCTTTGAGCTAATTGTGCTCTGTCTAGGGACAGAGCTGCCACCCAAACCAACCAACCATACATTCCCATGCAACGACAGAAAGTACAAATAATGAAAGTACAAAACCAACACTAACAAACACACTAAATATAAAAACACAAACTCCCAAATTCACACCGAACCAAATCAATCACATCAAATAAATCAAAACATAAACAAAATTATCCCCATGAACCCCCAACCTCTCTCTCAAATAGGCTCTAACCCATCCCATGACGTAATGGATTTTAATGTCGAGCAAATCTTATAAGAAGTTTCTGCCTTTTCGATCGAAATAAAGAAAAGCCACTCCAACTTAAAAAAAAAAAAAAACGAGAGTTAAATCACAAAACAACAAATTCAAGCAGAATACATTACAGGAACACAAATATTAAACACCCCTATTAAGTTCTTCCCCAAGATCGGCCTTAGAATCAAACAATGGAATATGAAAGGATACTACAACAATCTCTCCGACCTAGAACTACTAATTAAAAAATTCGATCCTGATATCATAGTACCCCAAGAAACCCACTGCCTACATGGTCACAATACCAAGCCCACTTCAAAAACCACCTATCAATAACCTCTAGCAAAAACCGCATTGCAATTCTTATTAAATCAAGTATCCCAAACAACGTACTTATTCACCCATCAAATATTCTCCCCCTAGGTCTTCAAATAAACTTCTTCATAAATTTCCAAATCCACAATATGTATATACATCCCCAAGAACAATTCACGTCATCTTCTCTCCAACCGTTAACAC
Organism: Beris chalybata; assembly: GCA_949128065.1. Lineage (NCBI taxonomy): Eukaryota > Metazoa > Arthropoda > Insecta > Diptera > Stratiomyidae > Beris > Beris chalybata. The sequence goes on along the minus strand of OX421897.1, from coordinate 79,840,818 downwards.
AACCTTCATCTTTACCTTCTTTAATCCTTGGAGATCTAAATAGCTGGAGCACACTATGGGGTTCAGAAACCTCAAACAAAAGGGGTGAAGATATAGAAGACTTCCTCCTAACATCCGACTGCGTAGTTCTCAACGACGGTTCTCCAACCCATTTTTCAACTAACAACTCCTTCACGCACATTGACGTCTCAATTTGTTCAGCTTCTATAGCACCGCACTGTAACTGGAATATCCTAGACGACTTACATGGTAACGACCACTTCCCAATTATCATTGACATCCCCAACCCTTCGAACCAACGAACAACTCGAGAATTCCGTCCGAAATTCCTAACTTCGAAAGCTGACTGGACAGGCTATGAAATCACAATTAGAGACTACCTATCAAGGAAACCCCAAAAAGATAATCCCAACCATGAAGCAGCAATCATCCAGACAGCCATAATTTACAGCGCACATCATAACATACCTCAAACAAGCAGACCTCCAACCGAACACAAGTCCACAACTTGGTGGAACAAAGACCTCTCGAAGCTAAACGAGGAGAGAAAACGCAAATGGAATATCCTAAAAAAACACCAATCACCCGAAAACAGCATACTTTACAGAAAAGCGAACGCTATTTTCAGAAAACACAAAAAAGAGGCAAAAAGAAATAATTTTATCAACTTTACATCAAAAATAAACAAAAATACACCAGTAACTGAAATTTGGAGAAACCTCCGAAATCTTTCCCAAAACAAATTACCAACAAACATCCTAATCTTAAAAACTACAGAAGGACCAATCACAAACAATATTGATATTGAGAACGCATTTGCAAAGACCTGGTCTCAGTTATCAGACGATAATAACTTCCAACAACAATTCATCTCCCAAGAAAACATCCTTTCCACTTCCCACCAAACACCAACCAATCCATCAACAACAGTAAAGAAAATTGAGACCCCAATCACCCTAATTGAACGACCGTATAAACTACGATATGATAAAACACCTACCAGCAAATGCAAAAGCTAGACTCTGTAATCTGTACAATACCATCTTCCAAACAGGAAAAATCCCTACCACCTAGAAAAATGCAACCATTATCCCAATAAAAAAACCTAACAATAAAGTTGATGAAACCAATGGATACCGACCCATATCATTACTACCGTGCATATCGAAAATACAAGATAAGATTATCTCAAATCGCCTATCCTGGCTCGCTAGAGCCAAAAACCTCCTAACTGATGAACAAACAGCCTTCCAACCAACTAAGTAAATTGATCAAAGGACATACATTCTTTAAACATAGTCTCTACGCCGACGATCTCATAGTATTCTTTAAAGTACCAAACAACAACTCCTATCTCGATAAAATAGCTGCACTCTTCTTTGACATATTCGACTGGACCAATAAAACTGGCGCAAGGGTATCAGAAACAAAATGCCAGCAACTACACGTATGCCGGAAAACAAAGTGCATTCCCCATCCTATCTCAATAACCAACATCACCATCAATACCACAAACAAGCTTAAAATCTTAGGGATAACTTTCAACAACAGACTAAATTGGAAAGACGTATATCCCTACTAAAAGCCATCGCATTCAATAAAAGCGAAGCCAATCCCAAGATGCTATTGGACATTGCAAAATCTCTAATCATGTCTAAGATTGACTATAGTCTTCTCATCTACGGCAATTCCCCTAAATTTACTATAGCGAAAATTCAAAGCTCCTATCACGCCTGTGGACGCATAAGCACTGGCTTCTTCCGCACTACTCCTATCCCCAATAGTAGTATGGCTACACCGATTCTCGACCAGGGTGGATGGGGTGGAAGCTTTTGTATGGATGACGTCATAGTCTTGTATGAAGCTGATAAGGAATTTACACCCCGATCTTAGGGTTTTTTTTTTTTGCTGTTTTTTTGTTGCATAAAATTGGGCGTTTTTTTCGGTTTTTTTTTTGTGTTTTTCTTTTTTTGCATAAAATTGGTAGTTTTTTTCTATGGATGACGTCATAGTCTTGTATGAAGCTGATAAGGAATTCACTAGCCCAGAACTTTGGGTTTTTGTTTTTTTGTTGCATAAAATTGGGCGTTTTTTTTCGAGGTTTTTTTATGTTTTTTTCTGTTGCATAAAGTTGGGCGTTTTTTTTCGGGGCTTTTTTTCGCGGTTGTTGCCAGGGACTTAGGCTATCTGAAACTAGCTAGCGGAGGACTTAGGCTATCCGAAACTTAGGCTATCTGAAACTTAGGCTAGGGGGGAGCGGGTACTTAGGCTAAACGAAAACTTAGGCTAGCGGGGAGTGGGGACTTAGGCTAAACGAAAACTTAGGCTAGCGAGGGACTTAGGCTAAACGAAAACTTAGGCTAGCGAGGGACTTAGGCTATCCGAAACTTAGGCTAGCGGGGGGCTTAGGCTAGCGTGGAGCGGGAGCTTAGGCTAGCGGGGGGCTTAGGCTAATGTGGATAGTCTCATAGCAGGTCCGACAAGTTCAGACATGTTGAGTCAGCATATCAAATTTCATGGTCCGACAAGTTGAAACATGTTTATGAAAAAGCATAGTGGGTGGTCTATTGTTTTATTTATGAGTCAGCTTTTGTTTATGAAAAAGCATAATGGGTGGTCTATTGTTTTATTTATGAGTAAGCTTTTGTTTATAAAAAAACATAGTGGGTGATGAGTCATGGTCACCGGAAAAAACATATCAAATTTCATGCTGAGTCAGCATATTTCTCAGGCTCAATATCGGTTGGAGTGATCTGATTGGTTGGATAAGTCGTGGAGTGGGGGTTCGCAATCAACTATAAATAGCAAACATTTCTCAAAAAATTATTAGTTGCCGAGTAAAATTCAAACTAAAAACAAGTTATGAAAGTGAAGTAAAAAATAGTGAAAGTTAAAATAACTAAAAAAAAAAAATTGTGAAAGTAAAGTGAACTTAAAAAATAAATAGTGAAAGCAAAGTGAACCTAAAAGAAAATAGTGAACAAAATCAATTGAAGTAGACTTATAAAAAATAAATAGTGAAAATAATTAAAAAAAATAGTAAAAGTGAAATAATCAAGGGAAGCCTGAGTGTCGTTTAAAAAATAGTGAAATTGAAAATTATCGAGTGAAGTGACAATGAAATCCTTTATATGTGAATATTGTGGTATAAGCTGTTCACGCTGCAGCAACTTAAATAGGCATATAAGAAGTGTCCATCTAAAATAAAGTTCCAAATGTGAATTTTGTTCGAAAACATATACCCGAAAAGATATATTATTAGAACATACTAGAAAGTGTAATAAACAAGTGCAACCAATTATTCAACAATCAACATCCATTGTACAACCGGAAGAAAAGATTGAAACATTATTATTAAAAAATAAGAATCCTGAAATTATAGTGCTAAAAAAAATTTTGGAATTATGTGAAAATTCAGTGATTGAAGTTTTAAGTGAACATTTAGAGTAGCATACAGCCTTCAAATTTAATGTTGAACTATTTGCTGTTTACATAAAATATATTAAAAATAATAGTGGTGAAAATGTTTACGTAGTGTCGGATATAAAATCGTTTCAAACGAAAATGTGTATTGTGCAGAGTGAGGAAGAGATAGTTACTGTTTACAAAACTATGACTGATGAAATTTGTGTAAAAAGTGAAGAGTTTCAAGAACGTGATAGTGTATGGAGAATAGTACAAATAATCCATCTTAAAGTTAACATTAATCAGTGTAAACCGTTCAAAGGTTCGCAATATATTGAACTTCCAAAATTTTTAAAAGATAAACGTGCGTGTATTAATATAAAGAACTATGACGAATATTGTTTTAAATGGAGTATAATATCAGCCTTAAGCCCGGTAGACAAGCATAGTAATAGAACCAGAAGCTATCAAATTGATAATATTGAAAAAAGTGATATAATTTTGAAAGATGGAAAAAGTGTTAAATTCGGACAATTACAATTTCCAATTAAAACTGCTGATATACAAATATTTGAAGAACTTAATCCTGATATAAGTGTTAATGTATTCGGTTTTGAGAAGGAGGGAACTGCTATAGTTGGACCATATTACACAACGAAGGAAGAGAAACGAACGCATATTAACCTGCTTTTCATACAAGATGAAGAACCGTTTCGTTACGTGTGGATTAAAAATATGTCAAGGTATATTTTGTATATTCTTTGTTGAAATTTATATTTGAATTTTACTTTATTATTTTAATAATTAAGTATTGTGATTGATTTTTTAAAAAAAAAAATTTGCTATCCTCAAAATTTTTATTTTCACGTTTCATAACTAGTAGACGCGAAAAAAGCAATAAAAATTTTCGGTCCGTCTGTCCGCCGTACGCCGTACGCCGTACGCCGTACGCAAGATCGTTTGGAGGCTCGTAGCTGCCAAACGCTTTGAGATATTAAATTGAAATTTTTTTAACGAATAGACGGGGTAGGCGCCTTGAAGTGACAACATTTTTAGGGGTGGGGGTGTGAGGGGGAAGGAGGGGGAAGGAGGGGGAAGTGTTTTAGACCGAAAATTTTGCTTTCCAGATCTCAGTAACCCCTTATGTTAGGAAGCTGAAACTTGGAATTTCTATAGAGCTCTGATAGTAGACCCATTTGCAGAAAAATTGTCAATATTGATTAAGGGGTGTGGGAGTGGGGAGAAATGTAATGCGTCCGAAACCCAAAAAAGGTGAGATAGACACTTTCTAAAATCCATATCTCCTAAACCGTTAATGGCACACCATTCAAACTTGAAACATATTTGTAGTTATACTAGGAGAACAGAATGAAGAAAAATTTTGGGTGGGGGAAGTTGTGTATGGGGGTGGGGGGTGAAAAACTTAAGATTACGATATCTCATGAACCAATTGCTCTAGAAAAATAAAATTTGGTTTGGGTGTAAAGGTTGACAAAAAAAATTGATCAAAGTAAAATTTTTTAAGTGGGAGGTGGAGCATAGAAGTGGAGGGGATGAGAATTTTTCAAATCAAACACATTTCATATCTCAAGAACAGTTTAAGATAGATGCTTAGAATTTTTACCAGAAGTAGCGCTAATTAAACCCTAGTAGGGAAAAAAGATTTGGGGTTGAGGGTGAAGAGGGGGAGAGTGGGGGAGGGTGAAAAGGAAAAAGTTCCGATGCTTATATATTGAGAACCTGTAATGATATAAGCCTTAAACTTGGTATTTAGATAGAGCTATAGTAGCGGAATGTTGGAAAAATAAATTTTTTTTTAGGGGTTGTATGCAACGGGGGTAGGGGGTGTTTTTCCTAACTATTAAACGGTTTATGCTAGAAAGTTGAAACTCGGTGTGTATATGTAAATCAACTAGAAAAGTAATTGTGATAAAAAAATTTGAATATTCATTGGCGTTTAGAAAGGGGGGCAAAAAAAATTATTTGTAAATATAATAGATATAAAATTCATATATTTTCACGATTTTCGTCATATCTACTAGGTCTTTCCAAATATTGAATTCATTTTTATTCTACGGATTCTTCGTATGAATACCTAGAAAGTGTTTTCAAGGTTTTTTGAAATTCGACCCCTAAGGGTAGTGTGGTACAAGTGGGGGTGTTTTTCCTATATATGGAACGGCTTAAGCTACAATGTTGAAACTCGGTGTGTATATCTAAATCAACTAGAAAGGTGATTGTGATAAAAAAAAATTTGAGTATTCATTGGCGTTTAGAAGGGGGGGGGGCAAAAAAAAATATTTGTACATATAATATATATAAAATGCAAATATTTTCACGATTTTCGTCATATCTACTAGGTCTTTCCAAATATTGAATTCATTTTTATTCTACGGACTCTTCGTATGAATACCTAGAAAAAGTTTTCAAGGTTTTTTGAAATTCGACCCCTAAGGGTAGTGTGGTACAAGTGGGGGTGTTTTTCCTATATATGGAACGGCTTAAGCTACAATGTTGAAACTCGGTGTGTATATGTAAATCAACTAGAAAAGTAATAGTGATAAAAAAAAATTTGAATATTCATTGGCGTTCAGAGGGGGGGGGGGGCAAAAAAAAATATTTGTATATATAATAAATATAAAATGCATATATTTTCACGATTTTCGTCATATCTACTAGGTCTTTCCAAATATTGAATTCATTTTTATTCTACGGATTCTTCGTATGAATACCTAGAAAGTTTTTTCAAGGTTTTTTGAAATTCGACCCCTAAGGGTAGTGTGGTACAAGTGGTAGGTGTTTTTTCTATATATAGAACGGCTTAAGCTACAATGTTGAAACTCGGTGTGTATATCTAAATCAACTAAAAAAATAATTTTGAATAAAAAAAACGAATATCTATTGGCGTTCAGAAGGGTGCAAAAAAAATTATCTGTGAAAATAGAATGCATATTTTCCCACGATTTTCGACATATCTACTACCTCGTCCCAAATAATGAATTTAATTTTATTCTATGTATTCTCCATTTGAATACCAAGACAGTGTTTTCAAGATTTTCTGAAAATTGACCCCTAAGGGGGTGTAAAGTGATTGTGTACTTTTTCATTAACTATTCCATATCTCTCAGATCCAATCAGATTTTCACTTCCATGATCTTGTTCTTTTTGATAAGTTTTCAGTCACATAGTAGCCTACACCGCATTTCAGAATTGAACGCGGTCCTTACTTCTGCCGGAAAAATAATAAAGTTACGCCCAGATTGTTGGCAGATTTTTATGATTATTTCAACAGATTGATTGGAAGCCAACTAACCCGAAATAAAAATCAGATTTATATTTGTAACACGTGTCTTCGATATTCTTATCAACAGAAAGCCTTCAACCTGCATAAACCGGACTGTAATAAGCTTATAACGAGAACGTCAACACCGGAAAAATCGTTTTTAAATATGCGAAAATCTTGGAAGACGTTTAGTAGTACAACCTTTAATAACAAATACAAATTTCCATCTCACACTTTAAAGATATAATGTTTGTTTTTCTTTTGGAGAATATTATTTTTTTAATGATAATATGTATGCTATATAAAAAAATATATATTAATAAGAAACTATTTTAAGACAAAATGTATATATTTAGATCTAAGTTCCATAATATTTATACTCAAGTAGTTATAGTAATAAGGAAGCATTAAGTTTCACATACATACATATGTTGAACTAAATAAAAAAAAATCTGCCAACAATCTGGGCGTAACTTTATTATTTTTCCGGCAGAAGTAAGGAACGCGTTCAATTCTGAAATGCGGTGTAGGCTATTATGTGACTGAAAACCTATCAAAAAGAACAAGATCATGGAAGTGAAAATCTGATTGGATCTGAGAGTTATGGAATAGTTAATGAAAAAGTACACAATCACTTTACACCCCCTTATTGGTCAATTTTCAGAAAATCTTGAAAACACTGTCTTGGTATTCATATGGAGAATACATAGAATAAAATTAAATTCATTATTTGGGACGAGGTAGTAGATATGTCGAAAATCGTGGGAAAATATGCATTCTATTTTCACAGATAATTTTTTTTGCACCCTTCTGAACGCCAATAGATATTCGTTTTTTTTATTCAAAATTATTTTTTTAGTTGATTTAGATATACACACCGAGTTTCAACATTGTATTAAGCCGTTCTATATATAGGAAAAACACCTACCACTTGTACCACACTACCCTTAGGGGTCGAATTTCAAAAAACCTTGAAAACACATTCTAGGTATTCATACGAAGAATCCGTAGAATAAAAATGAATTCAATATTTGGAAAGACCTAGTAGATATGACGAAAATCGTGAAAATATATGCATTTTATATTTATTATATATACAAATATTTTTTTTTGCCCCCCCCCCTCTGAACGCCAATGAATATTCAAATTTTTTTTTATCACTATTACTTTTCTAGTTGATTTACATATACACACCGAGTTTCAACATTGTAGCTTAAGCCGTTCCATATATAGGAAAAATACCCCCACTTGTACCACACTACCCTTAGATGTCGAATTTCAAAAAACCTTGAAAACACTTTCTAGGTATTCATACGAAGAATCAGTAGAATAAAAATGAATTCAATATTTGGAAAGACCTAGTAGATATGACGAAAATCGTGAAAATATATGCATTTTATATTTATTATATTTCCAAATATTTTTTTTTGCCCCCCCCCCCTTCTGAACGCCAATGAATATTCAAATTTTTTTTTATCACTGTTACTTTTCTAGTTGATTTACATATACACACCGAGTTTCAACATTGTAGCTTAAGCCGTTCCATATATAGGAAAAATACCCCCACTTGTACCACACTACCCTTAGATGTCGAATTTCAAAAAACCTTGAAAACACTTTCTAGGTATTCATACGAAGAATCCGTAGAATAAAAATGAATTCAATATTTGGAAAGACCTAGTAGATATGACGAAAATCGTGAAAATATTTGCATTTTATATTTATTATATTTACAAATATTTTTTTTTGCCCCCCCCCCTTCTAAACGCCAATGAATACTCAAATTTTTTTTTATCACAATCACCTTTCTAGTTGATTTAGATATACACACCGAGTTTCAACATTGTAGCTTAAGCCGTTCCATATATAGGAAAAACACCCCCACTTGTACCACACTACCCTTAGGGGTCGAATTTCAAAAAACCTTGAAAACACTTTCTAGGTATTCATACGAAGAATCCGTAGAATAAAAATGAATTCAATATTTGGAAAGACCTAGTAGATATGACGAAAATCGTGAAAATATATAAATTTTATATCTATTATATTTACAAATAATTTTTTTTGCCCCCCTTTCTAAACGCCAATGAATATTCAAATTTTTTTTTATCACAATTACTTTTCTAGTTGATTTACATATACACACCGAGTTTCAACATTGTACCTTAAGCCGTTCCATATATAGGAAAAACACCCCCACTTGTGCCACACTACCCTTAGGGGTCGAATTTCAAAAAACCTTGAAAACCCATTCTAGGTATTCATACGAAGAATCCGTAGAATAAAAATGAATTCAATATTTGGAAAGACCTAGTAGATATGACGAAAATCGTGAAAATATATGCATTTTACATTTATTATATTCACAAATAATTTTTTTTGCCCCGCTTTCTGAACGCCAATGAATATTCAAATTTTTTTTTATCAGAATTACTTTTCTAGTTGATTTACATTCACACACCGAGTTTCAACTTTCTAGCATGAACCGTTTAATAGTTAGGAAAAACACCCCCTACCCCCGTAGCATACTACCCCAAAAAAAAAATTTATTTTTCCAACATTTCGCTACAATAGCTCTATCTAAATACCAAGTTTAAGGCTTATATCATTACAGGTTATCAAGATATAAGCATCGGAACTTTTTCCTTTTCACCCTCCCCCACCCTCCCCCTCTTCACCCACAACCCCAAAACTTTTTTCCCTACTAGGGTTTAATTAGCGCTACTTCTGGTAAAAATTCTAAGCATCTATCTTAAACTGTTCTTGAGATATGAAATGTGTTTGATTTGAAAAATTCTCATCCCCTCCACTTCTATGCTCCACCTCCCACTTAAAAAATTTTACTTTGATCAATCTTTTTTAGAGCAATTGGTTCATGAGATATCGTAATCTTAAGTTTTTCACCCCCCACCCCCATACAACACTTCCCCCACCCAAAATTTTTCTTCATTCTGTTCTCCTAGTATAACTACAAATATGTTTTAAGTTTGAATAGTGTGCCATTAACGGTTTAGGAGATATGGATTTTAGAATGTGTCTATCTCACCTTTTTTGGGTTTCGGACGCATTACATTTCCCCCCACTCCCACACCCCTTGATCAATATTGACAATTTTTCTGCAAATGGGTCTACTATCAGAGCTCTATAGAAATTCCAAGTTTCAGCTTCCTAACATAAGGGGTTACTGAGATCTGGAAACCAAAATTTTCGGTCTAAAACACTTCCCCCTCCTTCCCCCTCACACCCCCACCCCTAAAAATTTGGTCACTTCAAGGCGCCTACCCCGTCTATTTGTTAAAAAAATTTTAATTTAATATCTCAAAGCGTTTGGCAGCTACGAGCCTCCAAACGATCTTGCGTACGGCGGACGCCGTACGGCGTGCGGCGTACGGCGTACGGCGTACGGCGTGCGGCGTACGGCGTACGGCGTGTGGCGTACGGCGTACGGCGTACGGCGGACAGACGGACTGAAAATTTTTATTGCTTTTTTCGCGTATACTAGTTATGAAACGTGAAAATAAAAATTTTGAGGGTAGCAAATTTTTTTTTTAAAAAATCAATCACAATACTTAATTATTAAAATAATAAAGTAAAAGTAATATTGTCACATAAGTTCTTTTTATTTATTTTTTAGAAACAATCTTATCATCTATTCGTTTACTTAAAAGTATTATAATATCTTTTTCAAATGTTTTCATTGCAAACTGAATGTTTTTTTCTATTTCCCTTATTCTATTGTCAACTTCGATATTCATTAGTTGCAGCATTTTATCAATTTCTGTATCCACATAAGCTTTTGTTGCTGCATCCTCATTATTTAGCGGGTTACTCAGATTTTTAATACAGTTCATATTTAAGTCATAATCTCCTCCAGATGTTAATTTAAATCCGATTCCAGGTGGTCCTTGCGGGCCACGGCTTAATCCCTTCGAAAATCGACCAAACTTGTCAACACCCATTTTATGAATAATAAATGTAGTATGCTCGCAACACTTTTTATTGTATTATTTGTGCTTCTTTTAATTCTTCAATGATTGAAACCATTTCATTGGTGTGATTATTATGACCAGCTTCATGCGATGCAATAAGTAAGCGTAACCGATCTACTAATTCGTTCGGATCATCCCAATAAATATAATCTTTCTCTTTGTTGGATGTTTGCATTAAACCACTACCTTTGCGAGTGAAAAGTTTACAAATTATATTCGTATATTTATAGTTTCGATTTCCTTTTATTTGACTTTCACTTTTATGAGAACGTTTGTGGGCATTAGTATCAAGAAGAATATTTTTATAGTTTTCCAAGTCTTCTTTGGTATATAGTGCCTTTTTAGGATATTTCATAAACAATAGTTCATATAAGCCACGAGTCCCCTCGTAGGTTTTATCCTTTATAAGTACTTGATTATCATCGATTATGAAACTTGAATTACCGATTTTCCAATTGTCAGCATCTTTATAGACTCCATACAAACTGTCAATTACAGATGGGTCATTAATAAATGTATTTAAATATTCTGTTGGAATCTCTGTAAATTTATTTTCTTTCATATATTCATCTAGTTCTTCTCGTCCCTGTGGAGTTATAGCATATTTACGAACAACTTTTGTCGTAGATGACAGGTTGAGTTTTCGTTTAGGTGTTTCAAAGTTCTCATCACTATCAACTGCTTATTCTTCATCATCAGCTTTAACTGAAGCAAAGTTCTCATCACTATCAACTTCTTCTTCTTCGTCATCTTTAACTGGAAATTCTTCTTTTATATTCGGAGCAAGCTTAGTTCTTTTAACTAGTTAATTGAGAGGACTTGTGATTGGTTTAAAAGTTTGTTCTAATTGAATGCCTGCATTAGCTTTAGCTAATTTTAATTGATTATATTTTTTTCTTATCGAATTAGTTGTCTTTACAATTTGACTGAGTAATTGTTTATTGTTCCTCTCATCTTGTTTACAACAACAGTAAATTAAAGCTTCAAGTATTCTTCCAACATTAATTTTAAAGTATTGTTTACTATGTTGAAATCTTCTAAATGATTTTTTATACTGCGCTGAACTCCTTTTATACTGTTTTGAACTGCTCTCCAACTGAATTGAGTTGTTATCAAATTGCATTAAACTGATGGTCTGATCAACTACAGCTCTGAACAGATATTAACCGCTTTTTGACTTGACCTGTTTTTATATTAACTGCTAGACCTGTTCTGATATTAACAACTTTTTGACCTGACCTGTTTTGATATTATATGCTTTTTGACCTGACCTGTTCTGTTATTAACAGCTTTTTGAACAGCTCTGAATAGGTATTAACAGCTTTTTGACCAAACCTGTTCTGATATTAACAGCTTTTTGAACAGCTCTGAACAGGTATTAACAGCTTTTTGACCTGACCTGTTCTGATTTTAAATGCTTATTGTCCTGACCTGTTCTGATATTAACTGCTTGTTGACCTGACCTGTTCTGATATTAACAGCTTTTTGACCTGACCTGTTCTGATATTAACTGCTTATTGACCTGACCTGTTCTGATATTTACAGCTTTTTGACCAGACCTGATCCGATATTCACCTGGCCAGTTCTGTTATTAACAGCTTTTTGAACAGCTCTGAACAAGTATTAACAGCTTTTTGAACAGCTCTGAACAGGTATTATCAGCTTTTTGAACAGCTCTGATCAGGTATTAACAGCTTTTTGAACAGCTCTGATCAGGTATTAACAGCTTTTTGAACAGCTCTGATCAGGTATTAACAGCTTTTTGAACAGCTCTGATCAGGTATTAACAGCTTTTTGAACAGCTCTGAACAGGTATTAACAGCTTTTTGAACAGCTCTGAACAGGTATTAACAGCTCTGAACAGGAATTAACAGCTTTTTGAACAGCTCTGATCAGGTATTAACAGCTTTTGACCTGACCTGTCCTGATATTAACTGCTTATTAACCTGACCTGTTCTCTTTTAGATCTGACCTGTTCTGATATTAACTGCTAAACCTGTTCTTATATTAACTGCTCGACCTGTTCTCTGCTCGAATATTAACTGCTGGTTCTATCATGCTAATATAAATATATCGAATCCTTTCCTATATCTTCCTTTTTCCAGAGGACTCTCTTTATCAATTACGAGGAAACCATATTTATCTTTCCAACACTTTACACAAATACTTTTGAATTGATCGAATGTCATATCGGAATTTACATGGTCGTTATAAATGTTCTTCAAATTCATATCATCTTGTTTGAATATTATTATAAAATTGGCATTATCTCGAATTAAATGCTTTGGTATTCTCGTATAGGTCTGACAGAGATAAAAACTATCAATATCATGATGACGTCCCATACAGAAACATGATCGAACATTATCTTGCTTTTCACTTGCAATATCATCGAAAATAAACACAGAATTAGATTCAGCTTCTTCAGGTGCAATCACTTCACTATTATTTGAAAATGTATGAAAACCTAGTCCAGAAATAGGACTTACAGCTCGCTTTAAATATTGATATTTCGGTTGATGTAACGATTTCGAATAGATGTAAATATTTTTGAATTTAACACCATTCGGATGCTCTAATAAGCAAACCATAACATTAGTTTTACCACAATTTGACGGACCAACAATTAGGCTTCGAATACTATTAGGTAGTAAATGACTATGTTTTATTTTCTCAGCACAATTTGTAATATCAGCATTTTGTACTGACAGTGTTTGACGTTGTTTAATAAACCGCATTCTGAGACTGACTAAGAAGAAATCGTGAAATATCAATGTTTTATAGCAAAATCATATAAAATGGTTGAATATCGTTTAAAATGAAGTAGTCTACTAAAGGCAGTAAAAGAGATAAAACGATTGATCACAAATTCAGAAGTCACAGTCTACGGAAAGTTGTCGGTGGAAGAGGTTTAGTTAATTCGCTCATCAATAAATTGCCTATTGAACTACATTTGCCGGGCTATCAGTATTGTAGACCTGGTACAAAATTAAGCGAACGACTTGCTAGAGGTGATCCTGGAATAAATCCATTGGATCAAGCGTGTAAAGAGCACGATATTGGATATTCTAAATATAAAGAAAGTAGTGATCGTCACATACTTGATAAGATATTATCTGAAAAGGCCTGGCAGCGAGTTAAATCCAACGACGCAAACTTAGCAGAGCGCACGCACGCATTTCTTGTAACGAATATAATGAAAGCTTAAGTTAAATTCGGAATGGGTAAACCAAAATTTAGAACGGCTGTTCGTTCAGCTCGAAATGTTCTCAAAAAAAAGAAACCTGAAAGCATGAAAGCTGCTATTAAATTAGCATTGACTGCAAAGAGTATAATTAAAAACAATAAAGACGTTAAAACTCCTAGAATTATTCCCATTCCTAAAGTTGGTGGAGTTCTACCATTCTTGGTTCCACTTTTTGCGGGCTTGTCAGCTATAGGAGCATTAGCGGGAGGAGCTGCAGGAATAACTAAAGCTGTCAAAGATGCTAAAGATGCAAAGAAAACGTTAGAGGAGCAGAAACGACATAATCGGAAAATGGAGCAGATAGCTGTAGGTCGTGGACTCTACTTGAAACCGTATAGGAAAGGATTAGGACTATACTTAAATCCTCAGCCAAAAAACTTTTAAGAACACTACCCAAGAGACCATTGAATGAAAATGATTTACGTAAATTTGGAAAGTTCCTGCCTGATTTCAGAGGTGTTTTTATGCGGAATACCCTACCGAGGAAACCTAAGAAAAATGAAAGTGGTATCGTTAATTTGGATTCAATGGAAGGACCCGGCACACATTGGGTAGCGTATGATAAGAAAAAAAATCATATCGAGTACTTTGATAGTTTTGGAAATCTACAACCTCCTGTCGAACTAATAAACTATTTAGGAGATAACATAAGATACAACTATAATACATATCAAAACTATGAATCGTATAACTGTGGACATTTATGTTTAAAATTTTTATATAAACTTTTGTAAATTTAGTATATAAATAAATATTTTTTAAAAGTTCTTTCATTGTATTATTTGCTATCATGGCTTACACATTAACGTTGAGCGGAAATACATCCATACTAACAACAGAGTATTTCCACCAATAGACTTGCACGGCGACTATGTTTGTGGACTAGTTGATTTCCAAACGTATAATTCTATACCGAATGTTGATGAAAGAAATAATTTATTTCATATAGGAAAACATGTTATAGAGTTTCCTATCGGATCGTATGAAATCGATGATATTACCAACTATTTGTATAAGGAAATAGCAAAGATTAACACCGGAATAAATCTCATAATACAGGCAAATAATAATACTCTAAAGAGTGAAATTAAGACAAGTGCCCCTATTTTCTTTAATAGAGAGAGAACTATTGGACAATTGCTAGGATTTGATAAACGAGAATTAGCCATCAATGTGAAAAATTACTCAGATTTACCTGTAAACATAACTAAAGTTAATGTAATTCGAATTGGATGCAGTATAGTTGGAAACTCGTACATCAATAATATATCATCACATACAATTCATGAATTCTCACCTGAAGTGGACCCAGGCTATAAAATAGCCGAGGTTCCTAAGAATGTAATCTATTTGCCGATAAACGTCAAGCGAATAAGTACGTTAACTCTTAAACTGTTGATCAAGACGGAGATCTAATAAACTTTAAAGGAGAAACCATAACCATTAGACTTCATTTGATGCCCCAGAATGTTGGTATATAATAGTCAACCTAGTGTTAGTCCAATCAATTCAATCAAGAAAACTGAACGAGCAAGACCAATATTGTCACTGTGCAATAAACAATATTTAAAATTATTAGGATTCAAACTAAAAAATGAGTGAAATTTTGAATATCACAAGTAAACCTAGCTATGATAATAGTATTTCTAAAATTGAGTATCACAGCTACTCTCCATTTTTAACATCATACAACTCTAGCGACGAAATCAGAATATCTCTACAGCAGCAGGACTTGTGTGTTTTACCAAGTCAGAGTTTTATTTATATTGAAGGTGTTTTAACTAAAGCAGATGGAACTGTATCAACAACTGCAAAACTAACCAATAATACCATAGCCTTTCTATTCGACGAGATTAGATATAAACTAAATGGAATAGAAATCGATCGAAATAAAAATGTAGGAATAACTTCAACAATGAAGAACTACATATCGTTGAATGAGAACGAGAGTAAAATGTTGTATAATGGAGGCTGGTCACCGAACGAGCTAATAACACCCTCTAATGGCTACTTCAACTTTAGTTTACCAATACGAAAACTCTTGGGATTTGCCGAGGATTATAAAAAGATTATTGTAAACGCCAGACATGAACTAATTTTAGTTCGCACAAGAACCGACGAAAACGCATTTCTATCACCCACTGATTATGTACAATTCAAAATTCTTAAACTACAATGGAAGGTGCCTCACGTAACCTTAGATGGTTCTGAAAAATTAAAAATGCTGAAAAATATTGAGTCTGGCCAAGCAGTTCAAATGTGTTTTCGAAATTGGGATTTATATGAATATCCAGTTTTACCAATAACAACCGATCATGTATGGAGCGTTAAAACCACAAGTCAACTGGAAAAACCACGATATATTATTATAGCTTTGCAGACAAATCGAAAAAATCAAAAGGATAAGGATGCAAGCAAATTTAATCATTGCGAACTCACAAATATTAAAGTACACTTAAACTCGGAATCGTATCCATATGATGATTTAAATATTAAATTTCAACATGATCGATATGCTGTATTATATGATATGTATATCCATTTTCAACAATCTTATTATGATGTCCAAGCACAACCATTACTTTCGCGAACGGAATACAAGGAAGATGCTCCAATTATAGTAATTGACTGTTCACGTCAAAATGAAACTATAAAAGCGGGCTCAGTGGATATTCGGATAGAAATTAAAACATCAGCAGATATACCAACATTAACAACAGCCTATTGCCTATTGCTTCACGACCGCATAATCGAGTATAATCCTCTAACTAACGCAGTTCAAAAACTTGTGTAATAAAGGAACACTATTCAGTTTGAGATAGATTGTCAGCCACGATGGATGTTGTTATCGATATGCAAGGCTTTAGAGGACCACACAATAAATTTATTGTCAAAGAATTGACTATCGTGCACCTCGATGAAAACATTCATCATCAACATTTTATAATGAAACCACCGTACAATTTTGAAACGCTTCCAGATAATCTGAAACATCAAGCACAATGGTTATATAAAAATCATCACGGATTCAAATGGGATGGTTGTGGTGATACTTCATTCTACGACCTGAAACAATATTTACTACTCGACATGGAAAATACTATAATATACGTCAAAGGATTGGAAAAGAAAATCTGGCTTGAAAACTTATTGAATAGTATTGTTGTTGAGGTATTCGACTTGGATAGTTTTGGTTCACCCAATCTCAAGACACTGAAAAAGGAAAATCCTGATACACAAAGATGTTCTTTTCATACTGGATGTTGTTCTCTACAAAATGCCTATCTATTAAGAAACTTTGTTATAAAAAATTCAATAAATAGCTAAGTTGTTATAAACAAAAATTGGTCTTTTTAATCATGAGTAAGCGAGAAGTTGTGAATGAATTACATACATCTGCTCGAAGAAACTTTAAGCGACGACGGGTTATTATAAAAGGTTTAGACGACTTATGGCAAGCTGATTTAGTTGAGATGGGCGGATATGCTTCCGAAAATACAGGATTTCGATTTCTACTCACAATAATTGACACGTTTTCAAAATATGCTTGGGTTGTCCCAATTAAATCGAAGACAGGTATAGAAGTCACTAAAGCAATTAAGACAATTTTCAAGCAGGGTCGGATTCCCAAGAACTTGCAAACGGATGATGGAAAGGAATTTTTCAATAAAAACTTTAAAAACGTAATGGAAAAACATCAAATTAATCATTATTCTACGTACAGCACTCTTAAAGCATCAATTGTAGAGCGATTTAATCGTACACCTAAAAATATGATGTGGAAAGAGCTTAGTATGAATGGAAACTACCAATGGATTGAATTAGTTAATGTACTCATCAAAACATATAATAACACAAAGCATCGAACAATTAAAATGAAACCTTCAGCAGTGAATAGCTTAAATGAAAAAAGACTTCTTTCTACCGTATACAACAATATTAAAGTGCTTGGTGCGGCAAAATATGTAGTCGGTGATCATGTTCGAATTAGTAAATATAAACATATATTTGAAAAAGGTTACACGCCAAACTGGACAACAGAAATCTTTAAGATTCGAAAAGTTCAAAACACCAATCCTGTAACATATTTGCTAGAAGACTATGAAGAAAATCCAATTGAAGGTGGATTCTATGAAGCAGAATTACTGAGGCTAAAAACCCATCGTTGTATCTAGTGGAAAAAATTGTTAGAAAGAATGGAGACAAGGTATTTGTTAAGTGGTTAGGATTTTCATCAAAACACAATTCCTGGATAAATGTAAATGAAATACTTTGAAAATAAATTT
Source organism: Beris chalybata (assembly GCA_949128065.1). NCBI lineage: Eukaryota > Metazoa > Arthropoda > Insecta > Diptera > Stratiomyidae > Beris > Beris chalybata. Next base: position 79,822,608 of record OX421897.1, on the reverse strand, counting down.
AATAATCTCATGTAAAAAGTTACAAGTTTTTTTATTTCACAATCACCTGTATATGCTAACCACCTTCTATGCTTTTTCATAAACATTAGCCTAAGCCCCCCGCTAGCCTAAGTTTTGGATAGCCTAAGTCCCTCGCTAGCCTAAGCCCCACCCGCTAGCCTAAGCCCCCCCCGCTAGCCTAAGTCCCCGCTCCACGCTAGCCTAAGCCCCCCGCTAGCCTAAGTTTCGGATAGCCTAAGTTCCTCGCTAGCCTAAGTTTTCGTTTAGCCTAAGTCCCTCGCTAGCCTAAGTTTTCGTTTAGCCTAAGTCCCCACTCCCCGCTAGCCTAAGTTTTCGTTTAGCCTAAGTACCCGCTCCCCCCTAGCCTAAGTTTCAGATAGCCTAAGTTTCGGATAGCCTAAGTCCTCCGCTAGCCTAAGTTTCAGATAGCCTAAGTCCCTGGCAACAACCGCGAAAAAAAACGCCCAACTTTATGCAACAGAAAAAAACATAAAAAAACCTCGAAAAAAACGCCCAATTTTATGCAACAAAAAAACAAAAACCCGAAGCTCTGGGCTAGTGAATTCCTTATCAGCTTCATACAAGACTATGACGTCATCCATAGAAAAAAACTCCCAATTTTATGCAAAAAAAGAAAAACACAAAAAAAAAACCCGAAAAAAAACGCCCAATTTTATGCAACAAAAAAACAGCAAAAAAAAAAACCCGAAGCTCGGGGTGCAAATTCCTTATCAACTTCATACAAGACTATGACGTCATCCATACAAAAGCTTCCACCCCATCCACCCTGGTCGAGAATCGGTGTATCCATAATACTCCCAATCTTCTAGCAGAAGCAGGTATCCCCACTCTCAAAGACAGGATTCTAATCAGTTTCTCAAAACTAGCTTTCAAGCAAGTTTACCAACACTCCCCCCTACACTCCACCTTCATTAGCTTAAAAAAAAGGAAAACTGAGAACCGAGTTCCGTCGGCACTAACTAAGTCCCTCTTCCACACAAAACAGTTCACCCTCCCGTCAAGACAGCCTCTCAATTATAAACCCAGAAATCTCCCATGGAAAATCCCCACTTGCAACATCCAACTCAACCTTTCCACCTTCCCGAAAAAATCAACCCCAACCCAAAAATACCAACAACTATTCCTAGAGATTCTGAATCCCCTCACAACATCAGGCTGGACACCGATATATACCGACGCCTTCGAAACACGAAATGGAACAGCTTACGCATGCATCCTTCCTGATAACACCGTTATAGAAAATAAACTTCTACACGATTGTACATCAATCTTCACCGCAGAAGCGATTGCTATACTAGTAGCAGCACGGTACAGCAAAGAATCCAGAGGAAAATACTGCATTTGTTCCGACAGCCTAAGTGTCATAAAGGCACTAACCTCTCCATTGAACTCAACCCCCATAATTGGCGAAATTAGAAATATTTTGATCTCAAATACAAACAAAATAATAATCATTTGGACCCCTGGACACTGCGGTAAATACTCTGGCCGATGAGAGAGCTCGCGAAACATTAGAACTACCATCACTAAAAAACCCAATCGCACTACAATCAGACTATGACCGCCAAATTTTTGAATTTTATCGCAACAAACATATGGCAGCATGGATAAATAGACAAAATAACTACTCCCCAATTATAAATCCCGAATCACAACGAACCAAACTTTCCCCTGAACTAACTAGGCTTGAAAACAAAGTTATCACCAGATTAAGATTTTGACATACTAAGTTGACATATGAACATCTGCTCAACGGGAAACCGTCTCCCATATGCACAACCTGCCATTCCCTCCTAACTACTATCTATGAATCTATGAATAGATGAATGCACTCAATACCAACCTTCTACATCTAGAACGACAACTAACCGCCACCTTTCACAATATTTAAAAAATTCCACTTACACCGACGATCTTAAAAAAATCCTGTCCTTCTTAAAAACAAACAAACTAATGAAATCAATTTAAAAATATAATCCTGTCCCCTATAAAAAAAAAACACGAACACAAAATAAAAGCCGAAGGCCGTAGCAGCCAGTGCTACCCAGTTAACTCTGTAAGCCATGCTCGTAGAGTTAGCTTCCAAATAATAATAATAATTATTAAATATATTTTACAATCAGTGGAGGAAAAATCTTGACGATCGTAGATGCAAGGAAAAGTTATGCCATAATGCATTGCATCAGCGCCAACTTAAACTCAGGCCGCGCACATATGACAGTTCGTCATGAGAAATGCCTCGATTTTGCCTCGATTGGTGACGTCATGGCTCGATCTCCATACAAAATCGTCACTCATCGAGGGGAAATGGAGGCATTTTCGCTCTTCGAAAATTCAGTTGCGCGGCTTTTATCCAGAGGGCAATGATTGCATAATGTAAGATCTTACTATAAGCAGCATCAGCATGTCATTTTTTACATGGTTTTTTTGTTTACGTTTTTTATTGGATTTGGAACGTATCTACCGTGTAAAAACAGAGTTGGGTGTATTTAAATAAAAAATTTGTAAAAGAAAAACACGGACTAAAAAGTAAAAAATAATTTTCCCAGCCCCATACATTTTTAGTAAGCAGTGAAGATGTAGCTGCTGTTCTACGACTAACTGTATGATGTGTATCTGTATGGGGCTGGAACAAATTATTTTATCTTTTCCATTAACGTGTTTTTAAAATAAATTATTTGAAATCTTACATACAAAATTATATTTATACAAACTGATAAATAGGATTCAAGTGAAAAATACTGTTATGTTGAATATTGTATTGATGTTGATATTAAGAATGCAAAAACATTCTACAAACCATTAATTTGGGTTCGGTTGTTTGCATTTACCATTGAGAACATGTATAAACACTGCTATACTGATTTCATTGTTTAGCATGCATGTATAATTTCCAGAGTCATATGGGTCGATATTTGCAATGTAAAGACGGCTTGAAATCCTTCTATGCAGTAAATCAGTCTTCACGCTGCAATGATAAAACAAAGAATTTACGTAAAAGATGTTAATTTTAAATAATTTTAGTCAGAAAATACATATTGCGACAAAAAATTATATACTTAAATAGAGTGAAAACTTGAAATGTATTTGAATAATTGCTTTCTTAAAATATTACCTATATTTTGAGATAATTTTCTCAATTCAAAAATATTCCATTTTTGAAGCACATCAAAGTATCAACAAGTCACTCTTACGCACACTTGCAGTCATTAGCCCTGACCAGAATTGCCTTAAGGCAACTTATCAACTTTTCGTCAAACGCCTTAAGTTAGGTAAAGTTTGTGGCAAAACTTAACGAATCTTAGAGCCAACTACAATAGCCTTAAGGTAAGAGAAGTTTGACAGCTGAAAATAACAAATCGGCTGTCAAATACTCATTAACGGTTTGGTGTCAATAGAGTGAATGAAAATAATTTTTTAATTTGTGAAAATGGAGTTGACTGGAGACGTTTCCTTCGAGGAAGGATTAATTATTAAAGTTCAAGCCAATACAGTACTTTATGATAAGGCGAACAAAAAGTATTTCGACAACTCTTTAAAAAATAGAATTTGGAAGCAAATAGCTGAAGAGCTGAAACAAGACGGTAAGTGTTTTCTTGATATTTTGATAAGTTGTGGAAATAATTTTGGTTTTTTTCCAGCCGAAGAATGCAAAAAAAGATGGAAACATTTACGAGAAACATTTGTAAGAAAAACCAAAGCATTGCCAACAGGGAGTGGGGCAGAATGCAATAGTTGGCCTTATTTGCAAAGCATGATGTTTTTAAAAGATTTCGTGAAACTTCGAGAGTAAAAACACTGCGCAAGCAATTTATAAAACATGAAAGATTATTCTTATATGTATTTGCAGAACTAGATGTAATAATATTGCGATAATACAGCAACGGGATGAGGTGGAAGAGGACACACTCGAGGTCTGTGAACAAAGTTCGCCAGGGTCCGTTTCTACGCAGAGCACAAATGAAAATTCATCTGTGTCAGATACATTTCAAAGACCCCTCAAAAGGAAGAGTTCCATTGGATCAACGTTGAAGGCAATCGAGGACGCGGCAACAGCCGTTAAGAAAAAAGCAGAAGGTCGAGATAGTGATAATTCGGATGCCTTACTGTGCAAAACGCTTATTTCTTTATTAAGTGAAATCCCCACTGTTAAACGAGACGAAGCCAGGGCCCATCTTTTTCAAACTGTGTTTCAGTTGAAAAGAAAATATGTAAATATATATATGCGACATTGGAATACTCATTAATTACAAAATATGTGTTATATCTTTTACAGAGTACAAACTGAATACCTGAGTCGTGGACTCTGAACTGACAACATCTTACCTTTTTGTTTTTATTTTATTTATTATTTAAGAATCACTTCAACATTTTTTTTTTTTATCAATGAATTTGTTTAATTTTTAAATGTTGCTAAATTTTTTTGCGAGAGCAATGAAAAATAAAATTGCATTGTGATATTGTGATATATACAAATACCATGTATAGACTGAATTAAAACACATTTCATGGGAAAGAAATATATATTTTAACTGTTAAAATAACTGCATAAAGTGTTTCTTAATTCTAAGGCATTCGACCCATTGAATCGATGTTGGCTTGATGAAGGGCGAATTGGAAGAAGACTTTGTCCTTCTTGCCTCCATTCTCCTAAATGTTCAATTCCATTCTCATCAATCCAATCGCAATATTCTCGTGGACAATATGAGTGATTTCGAGAAAAATTATCCATCATTATGAAGTTGTGTAGAGCTACACAAGCCAACACAACTTTTTCGCAATTAGCGGGTTCCATGTGTATTGTGTTCATCAGAATCCGCCATCTAGCCGCTAAGATTCCAAATGAATTTTCGATGGTTTGCCGCCCCCGACAAATTCTTTTGTTGTATTTTTCCTTTTGTTCCGACAAATTGTGTCCTGGAAAGGGCTTCATTAGCTGCATTCCCAAAGGGAAGGCAGCGTCGGCTACAAAATACGACGGTACAACAACAGCGCTGTTCGGCAAAGGTTCCGCTGCTGGTAAAGGAAGCTCCTGCTTGAAAATCTTTTTTCCAAATTTACTATTCGCAAATAATCCTGAAAATATTTACTATTCAATATACTGCCCAATAGTAAAGCATTTGCTTTGACACTTACCACCATCGCTATTGCCGCCATAGCCACCGATGTCTACAAACGTGAACATGTATCGCGCATCACATGCAGCTAGTAGCACGATACTATAGAAATTTTTATAATTATAAAATAGTGCTCCACTATTTTTTGGTTTCACTATGGCAATATGCTTCCCGTCTATGCTACCCACACAATGTGGAAGATTCCAAAGCTCGTTGAAATCATTTCTGATTTGTTCAAAGTCGCTGGATATTGGTTCACTGACGTACAATGGCTGCAAGGTCTGCCAAATTTGTTCGCACGTATCAAGGATAATTTGTCGCACTGTCTCCTTCCCTAGTTTATAGGACCATGCCAAATATTGAATCGATACTCCTTGGGATAAGTATCTGGAATAATCGTAATGATTTTTCTTTATTTTCAATTCAAAATTAATCAAGGAATTCAAACGTTTCTTTACTTACGATAATACAACAGCTAGTCTACATTTTGGAGAAACCGGCTTTCTAATAGATTTCTTCTGGATTCTAGACTTTATCAAACTTAGTAAAAAGTCAAACCTTTCCGAATTCATCCTGCAGTTTTTGAAAAATTGGTCGGGATCGTGCATTTTCATCGGAATAAACACGACTCGGTAATAACCGTTTTTTTGCCGATCTCTATTTATTTTTCTTACACCACACTTTTTTTTCCCCTTTCGAATCTTCCTCACAAGTCCAACTAAATCACTTAAATCTTGCAATAAATCAAGTTCTTCCATTTCAAAATATAATCACAAATATAAATCACAAGTCTGAAATCACAAGGTACAAAAATTTCGGAAATCTGTCAAGAAATGTCAAACGCATAAGTTTGCTTAAGTTTCTACGCTCAGAACCGTACACTTAAGTTTTAACGAAAGTTTGGAAAAGTCAACGAAAGATGCCTTAAGTCCATTCTGGCTGGCTACGTGCATTTCTATACAGTCGTAGAAAAACTTAAGCTGCCTTAAGGTGCCTTAAGTCTATTCTGGTCAGGGCTATTACCGTGGTCGGTAACGTTGAATATTTCTCCCTTGTTTGCTTCAAGGCTGTAGTAGCGTCTCTGTTTGCGGTTGATGATGTTGAAAGCAGTGTTGTTACTTTACCACAATTGTGGTAGATCTACCACGATTTGTCTAAAAATAATGATCTACCACGTCTACCACGTCCAGGTTAAAATCTACCACAATTTTCATACAGCATGTAATACGCCAATAAAATAAATGTTGATAGGATTAAGAGAAGGCTGGTTAATTATTACACAAACTTGTGTGATGAAGTCAAAAAGCGCTTTGAGTTTTAGATTAATAAAGTTAATTGACCGCAATATTTGTCCGCAAGTCTAATTAAAACAAACGAGATGCCTAAACAATGAATGTCTCTGGTACTACTTAGTAAGAAAAGAACTGAAGTGCTCTTTGTGTATGGTATCCGTCAAGGGCTGAAAAATGTTGAATAAAGAAAAACATATGTTTGAAGAAACAGTTTTTAAAGAATTGAGCGAATATATGTGCACGTTATGGATCTGGGTCTTGCCTCACAGCATTGCTGCGGCGGAAAGGATATTTTCTTCGTTAAGGCCCCATTAGTCCGGTACGACAATTTTTATCCCTGTTTGACTTTTCTTTCTTGAGAGGATTTTAATCGATTGAAATCGTTTTTCGTTCAGATAATTTGACGTGGACAATACGTCTGCATCGCTCGCTGTCTATCAACTACTAATTTTGATTTACAGAAAAAATAGTGTGATAGGTTTTCAAATTACTTGAAACGCATAACTATTAAATATCAATAATTTTTCATTGATTTATCTTCTAGAAATACCAATTAATTATACTATCTGATACTTTTCAATGAAATGCGGTCTTCTTGTGTAATTCTTGCCATGAAAATCGTAAAAAATTGCCAGTTTCACTTCATATACCATATTATTAACAAAAATTAAAATTTTTTCAAATTTGATCTTTAAGATTTTTTCTAGCTTTATATTAATGAAAATGAAATGTTAATTATTCAAGAAATAGTTTTGAAACAGTTTTGAATTTTTTCTCTATGGATGACCTAGTTTACATACCAGCTAATATAGTGGTGTAATTTTATTTTGTTTTTTTGTTGCCATTAACTTGAAATATCGGTAAGAAAACAGTCATAAATCACCAAAATCGTATTTGACATGCACATGGAGCCTTAACAGAAATAAAAAATAAAGGAATCGGTTAAATCTAAAAACTGTGATAAGTATTTTATTCTGTCGGGAACTCATTACAGACGATAAAGGTTTTGATCCACCGGCGGATCTAATTAAATACAGACAATATAAATTTGGTTGATTACAAATTTATAATCGCAAACGTTGAAGCATTAAGGTAGAACACAAAAATTTCGCAAATCTTAATCAAATTCCATTGATTTATCTATTAAAATGTTTGAGCCAAATAATTTTTGACATGAATCTCATTGCAATTACTTGAAAATATTCATTTTCAAAAATGAAAAATGGATTCTTGTCAATAAAATTACAATTATGATCAAATATTTCTAGCTTTCCAGTGCCAGCGGAGTGAAACCCCAACATGAAATCCCCGACTGTTGATAATTCGCTGTCCTAGAGGACATGACAATTGGAAAACGTTCACTGGAGAGGCAAGTTTTCTATAAGATTGTGCTGGACTAGGTCCGAAAGAACTGTTTCGTCATCGGAAGGCATAGACTCTTCAGAGGGTGTATACCTACTATCCGAAACACCCCGACAGCTGGTGGAATTGCTGCGAAAAATTCTGTATAGCGATATTGAAATCTAACTTACAATCGCGAATTATAAACTTAGTGAAAAATTCTAGTCATGCAACTTCAACCGAAAGGTAGATGGTATTGAAGATCATCTAATGTTTCAACCAACCAATTTCGATGGTATTTTATGGATGAAATCCAGGAAAGCCTCACGTCAAGAACGCAAAATCGAGACTTGCCAACAGCAATTTTATATTTTTTACCAATATTTTTATTAATTAAAATATTAATTAATTAATTCATGGTAAGCTACCATAGAAACCATTATGATTAAATGTTTGTAGCTTTCCGGTGTCAGTAGAGTGAAACCCCAACACGAAATAGCTTGTGATTTTAATTAATTTAAATATTTAAAAACTTTTAAACCTTATATTATAAGAATTCAACTTAGTTGAAGTAGTTATGTACATTGAATTTGTACGAATTTGTTTTGTTACTGTTGAACAAAAGTATTGTTTGCTTGCAAAAAATATTTATTAATTGAAGCCTTTGGTGGAATAAGGGGTCGACTCGTTTTTGAAAAACATTAAAGAGCTTGACTTTTCTAGCCACTAACTGATTTCGGAGGATATTCAGCTGATGCAGTTAGCGCTTTATGATTTAATATTATCCTTAATGCAATAATTTGAATGAAACTACAAGAAATTCAGCATAATAATTCTAACCCAATAAGGCTTCAGACAAATCAAATTTCGCATGTTGTTTCAAAAACGAGTTGACCCCTTATGCCACCAAGGGCTTCAGTTGTACAAATCCCAATTTTTCGCATTATATTCTCTGCTTTGTATTAAGTAAAGTCTACCACTTTTTTTCTCAATCTACCACGCTTTTTCTCCAATTTTACTAAGCTTTGTAAAATTGAAGTGACAACACTGGTTGAAAGACGGTTATGTAGCGATTGTCGTGTTTTTGTTGAGTGTGTCTGTTTATCTAAACAGCAGCCTGGCGCAGTGGCGTAGCTAGACATGGTTTTGGGGGGGGGGGGGTGGTTATATCATCACCAAAATTTTGATATTGACCAATTTGAACTTCAAATTGACCAGTAAAGTTCGATATTATCTACAAGTAGTTATTAATAGTAGTAGCAGTAAATATTATATTGTTACGACCCTTTTCAAAAGATGTCGTTGGACGCAATAAGAAGAAAACACTGGCGTCAAGAAAAAGGCGTAAGAAAAGACGACTAGATCATTGGAGGAGGCGATGTTCTTTTCTCTAGTTCATGTTCATATGGTCTTTGCATAAAAAGGTGATATTATTTGTGCGAATTAAAATAAACAAAGGCGAACATAATTGAAATTAGTTGTTTGATTCCATAATCAAAATAAGTTTACAACAATATACTACAATAAAAGAAAAAATCAGCCAACAGTCTGGGCGCAACTGTATTATTTTTCCAGCAGAAGTTCAGAACGCGTTCAATTCGGGGATGCGGTGTATGTTACTATGTGACTGAAAACCTAACAAAAAGTTCGGAAAGCGGTTAGAAAAGGGTGTAACATATGAATTAAATAATTGGGTCATATTCCGGAATGCGGTCTAGAGGTTGAAAAAAACAAAACTTAAGAATAGGTGATTATTAAACAAACCTGGGGAAGTGAAAAGATATTCGATATCTGATCAGACCTGAGAAACATGGTGGAATTCATGAAAAAGTATACAACCAGTTTACACCCTCTTAGGGGTCGAATTTCAAAAAATCTTGAAAATACATTCTAGGTATTCACATGAAGAATCCGTAGAATAAAAATATATACAATATTTCGAAAGACCTAGTAGATATGACGAAACTCGTGAAAAAATATGCATTTTATACTAACCGATATTTTTTTTTGCCCCCCCTTCTGAACGCCAATGAATATTAAAATTTTTTTTTTTATCAGAATTACTTTTCTAGTTAATTTACATATACGTACCGAGTTCCAACTTCCTAGCATAAGCCGTTCTGAAGTTAGGGAAAACACCCCCCACCACCGTACCATACTACCCCTAAAAAAAACGTATTTTTCCACCATGCCACTACTATAGCTTTATCTAAATACCAAGTTTCAGCTTCCTATCATTAAAGATTCTTAAGATATAAGCATGGGAACTTTTTCATTCTCACCCTTCCCCACCCTCACCCTCTACACCCACATCCCCAAAACTTTTTTTCTCTACTAGGGTTCTATTAGGTTTACTTCTGGTAAAAATTTGAAACATCCATCTTACACTGTTATTGAGATATGAATCGTGTTATTTTTGAAAAATTCTAATCCCTCTCACTTCCGTGCTCCTCCACCCCCTTCAAATATTTTACTTTGAGCAATCTTTATTTATCAATCTTTATAATAAAACCGAATTTTGTTTTTCTGGTCCAATTAGTTTGTGAGATATCGTAATCTAAAGTTTTTCACTTCCCACCCCCGTACGCCACTACCCCACCCAAAAATTTTGTTTCAATCTACTCTCTTAGTATAACTACAGATATTTGTTAAGTTTTAATTGCTTGCTATTAATGGTTTAGGAGATATGGATTTTAGAATTTGTCGATCTCGGCATTTTTGCGTTTCGGACGCATTATTTCCCCCTCCACTCCCACAGCCCTTCACCCATATCTGTTTTTTTTTGCAAATGGGTCCATTATCAAAGCTCTATAGAAATTCTTAGTTTCAGTTTCCTAACACAAGCGGCTCCTGAGATCTAGAGACCTAAACTTTTCGTCTAAAACGCTTACCCCGCCTTCCCCCTTACACCTCCTCCCTTGAAAATAATGTCAATTCAAGGGGTCCACCATGTCTATTCTTAGAAAAAATTTAAATTTAATAGCTCTTCTTATTTGAGAGCTACGAGCCTTCAAAGATTTTGGGGCGGTCGACGTACGGCGTACGGCGTACAGACGGAGTGAAAATTTTTATTGCTTTCTTCGCGTCTACTGGTCATGAAACGTGGAAAAACAAATTTTGAGGGCAGCAAATTTTTTTTTTTTAAAAATCGATAACAATACTGTATTATAAATAATACAGTAAAAGGATTAAATTCAAATTCTTTTTATTTTGCCTAGTATGTATGTATAAAATTCAGTGTTTCTTATATAGTTTTTTTAGAGCTTTTGAGTATCTGTACCCATTTCAACTAATGTTTTTCATATTTGGTCATAAAACGTTGGAGCTAGTGTAATTAGTATATAATATTAAGGAAATATAGCAAAGTGAAGGACCTTATGTATACAGCTTAAGACTATTCTTAAAACTAGAAATAACCTAAGACTAAATATGAACTAATAAGCTAACAAATCCTGAGGTTAGTGGATTTTCCGATATCGAACTTCACTCAACAAATTTTTGATGAATGATGTCCATCTTGTCCTTTATTTTTGAAATATTTGCAATTTCATGAAGTTTCCGCGTGGAGAATCACCAGGGTGGGCTTAGCAATAATTTGAAGACTTTATTTTGGGCAATTTGCAATTTTTTGATATGGCAATTTGAGATATCATGACAAACTGGGACCGCATAAAGAAATATACTTTGAAAAATTACCTAGTAGATAATAATTTTATTATCAGTGCTTAGCACAGACCGGCGATTTATTAGGGGATATAAAACTCTAATCGTTTCATTGATCTCTAATTTAAGCAGTGTGTTTTTCAGAGGTCAGTGTCTTATCGAGAGTAACCCCAAGATATTTTGTTATGTCTGTGCAAGAAAGATTCATATTAGAATTAGGCAAATTTTTAAGTGATGGAGCTCTGCAAAGCCAATTTCCTATTGTTCAAAAATTATCATCTCTCTGTACCATGATACCCCTAGTAAGAGTCTTATTTTTAGAACTTGCTACAACTTTAGCTCTACCTACCAAGTTTTAGTTGTATATCATAAGCGATTCTCGAGATATGAAACTCGAAAACGCTACAATTTTTTCCCCATATAAATAATAAGCTTTAATCGAACAGTTCTTGAAAAATGAGACGTGATTCTTTAAAAAAATTCCCCCACTTCCTTACTTCACTGCCGACATTAACTGTTTACGAAAAAGACTCTGGAATATCTCTATATCGATTTCAGATTTCGAGAATTTCGGAGGTATTGCTTTTTCTCACACCCACACTCTTCACCGATATCGAGCATATTTTAAGAACTATTCAAGCTTTATATAAATTCAAATTTCAGCTTTTTAGTATAAACGGTTGAGAATAACTAAAATCTCAACTGAACACAAAACAAGAAGTCACTACAGGATTCATCCGGTTTACCCACTGAACAAATTTCAACTTACAAAGAAAACAAAACGATCCCACAACCAGCTTTCGAACTAAATGTGATTTAAAGCAAAGAGATGGTCTAGCCCCACGATTTTCAACTTGTCACTTGAGTGTGTCATCCGAAAAACAATGGTCGACACCAATAGGACACCCAACTTGTAGCATACGCTGACGATATACCTATGTAAACATCTTCGCAAGATCCTTCCCTAGTGCTGAGTAGAGTCACTGTATAAGAACTAACACAAACATCCACTATCTTGAGTATGGACAAAGACCGCTTTTGGTACCTTTTTAGTACTCTTGAACCCTGCGAACTCCAAAGTTCGCAGGTTTCTTAAATGGCATAGTTTTAGTGTGTATACGTGTAGCAGATGGATTTTGATTAACGTTTCACGGAATCGAGATACATATGTCTCATGAAATGTCAACTAAATACAGCGTTTATCCACTTTAGTGGAGATAAAAATGAAAAATCGGACAACTGCAAAAAAATTTCAAATGTACTGGTTTCAAATGAAACACACATTGTCCGTACTCAAGATAATGGATGTTTGTGTTAGTTCTTATGCAGTGACTCTAGTGCTGAGGAGGTATTTGTCAATCTTGACTCTGCCCCAACATACACAAGAAAGAGAACGCTAATCAGACAGAATATACCAATTTCGGAGTATAATTTGGAATGTAAATATGTATACACAATTTCATAGGTATATTTTCAGACTAATCTGGAAGAAGACGGCAACGAAACGGACGAAATCAATCAACGATGATCCGTCGATAATAAATAAAACGTATAGTACTCCTCAAAAGATTTGGCGCAAGACGAACGATATACAAACGGGCTAAAAATGTTTTTTTGTGTTTTTGGTGTCTTTTTGTAATTTTTTTTTTATTTCATAAAATAATAAAGTAAAATGGATTATTCCACCAAGAATCGTCATCTTGCCATCTCACCACCTCGGATTCTTTCGAAAATTTGTGCACTAGTGAGAAAATTTGTGAACTAGTGAGAAAAATAATTGAAATACAATTTTCCTTTCAGGGATAACGATTTTGTTCTTTATCCTTGAACATCTCAAAATGTGTATCTTTAATTTTTTGTTTTTCAAAACACCAAAAAATTAACTTGGGATCTCAAGGGGATCGGAGTCAAAAAAGTCTAATATTGTTATAAAGAACTTAACTATCCTGAATTGATAACCACTGATTTTCTTAGATTTTTTGACCCCGATCCTCTTGAGATCCCAAGTTAATCGCGATTGAATTATTCAAGGCTAAAGGACCAAATAGTTATTCCCTGAGAAAAAAGTTCCAAGGATTAATTTTATTGCGACAAACTTGCATTTTAAAATAAGCCCTACTTCATTATTATACGATAAAGACTAAGTACCAGCGATATGAATTTTCGCAGAGCACTCAGAACCCATTTTTGCGAAGTCTTTAACATACTATACTAACAAAAAAATTAGATAGAAACAAAAAATTATTTGCAATATATGGTATTTGTTTCCTCACTAATTCTTCGAGTACCCACCTACACAATTTTTCAAAAGAATCGGTGATGGTAAGTCACAAATTTTAACGTCCACCCAGCTGGCCCCCCCACTTCCTCCAAACTTAATGAAAAAATTACAGAATTATGCGCTATTTATGCGCTCTGCAAAACACCAAGAAAAAATTTTTGCGCTCCTTTCGTTTAGTAAGGATAAATCATTTAAAGGTGGGGGGGCTGAGTGGGCGGCAAGCTAGCCCCACCCCTAAAATATGTAAAAATTTAAAAAAAATATATATAGGAATTATGCGCTATTTATGCGCTCTCAGAATTCATTACAACTGATTTTTGCGCTATGTCCTTTCAAGGACCTCCCATACAAATCGCAGGTCGAGATTCTACAAAAGCAAAAATTTCACCAAATAACTATACCAGCTTAATCTATGATTTACGCGCTCTTAGAAACCGCTATTCGCGATTTTCGCACTGCGTCCTTTCAAGGACCTCCCATACAAGTCGTCAATTCAGCAGCAGTAAAACAGAAATGCCTACTCGATTAATGCGAAATCGTACTAAGTAATCATGCACGATCGATACATAATTTATGCGCTCCCGGAATTTGGTAAATTTGATTTTCGCGCTATGTCCTTTCAAGGACCTCCCATACAAATCGCAGGTCGAGATTCTACAAAAGCAAAAATTTCACCAAATAACTATACCAGCTTAATCTATGATTTATGCGCTCTTAGAATCCGCTATTCGCGATTTTCGCACTGCGTCCTTTCAAGGACCTCCCATACAAGCCGTCAATTCAGCAGCAGTAAAACAGAAATGCCTACTCGATTAATGCGAAATCGTACTGAGTAATCATGCACGATCGATACATGATTTATGCGCTCTCGGAATTTGGTAAATTTGATTTTCGCGCTATGTCCTTTCAAGGACCTCCCATACAAATCGCAGGTCGAGATTCTACAAAAGCAAAAATTTCACCAAATAACTATACCAGCTTAATCTATGATTTATGCGCTCTTAGAATCCGCTATTCGCGATTTTCGCACTGCGTCCTTTCAAGGACCTCCCATACAAGTCGTCAATTCAGCAGCAGTAAAACAGAAATGCCTACTCGATTAATGCGAAATCGTACTAAGTAATCATGCACGATCGATACATGATTTATGCGCTCCCGGAATTTGGTAAATTTGATTTTCGCGCTATGTCCTTTCAAGGACCTCCCATACAAATCGCAGGTCGAGATTCTACAAAAGCAAAAATTTCACCAAATAACTATACCAGCTGAATCTATGATTTATGCGCTCTTAGAATTTGCAATTCGCGATTGCAATAGTTAAGAAAAACACCCCCCACCCCCGTACCATACTACCCTTAAAAAAATTTATATTTTTCCCTCATGCCGCTACTATAGTTCTGTCTAAACACCAAGTTTAAGGCTTATATCATTACAGGTTCTTAAGATATAAGCATCGAAACTTTTCCTTTTCACCCTCTCCCCCCCTTACCCTTTACACTCGCATCTTCAAAATTTCCTCATTAGGGTTCAATTAGCGCTACTTCTGGTAAAAACTTTGAGCATCTATCTTACACTATTCTTGAGATATGATATGTGCTTTTTTGAAAAATTCTTATCCCCTCCACTTCTATGCTCCACCGTCCACTTTAAACATTTTACTTTGATCATTATTCATTTGTCGACCTTTACACCGATACCGAATTTTATTTTTCTAGAGCAGTTGGTACAGGAGATATCGTAATCTAAATCTAAATCCCCCACCCCCATACGTCACTGCACCTACTCAAAAATTTGTTTTCAATCTTTTCTCCTAGTATAACTACAAATATTTCTTAAGTTTGAATAGTGTGCCATCAACGGTTTAGGAGATATGTATTTTAGAATGTGTCTAACTCGGCTTTTTTGCGTTTCGGACGCAATATTTTTCCCCTCACACCCACACCCATACCCCTTGATCAATATTGACAATTTTTATGCAAATGGGTCTACTATCAGAACTCTATACAAATTCTAAGTTTCAGCTTCCTATCAAAAGTGGTTGCTGAGATCTAGAAACCAAAATTTTCCGTCTAAAACGCTTTCCCCTTCTTCCCCTCACACCCCACCCTTAAATCCTACCCCGTCTATTTGTAAAAAAAATTTCAACTTAATATCTCTAAGCGCTTGGGAGCTACAAGCCTTCAAACGATTTTGCGTACCGCGGACAGATGGACTGAAAGTTTTTATTGCTTTTTTCGTGTCTACTAGTTATGAAACGTCTAAAAAAAAATAGTTCAGTGTAGCAAGTTTTTTTTTTAAAAAAATCTATCACAATACTGTATTATTAAAATAATAAAGTGAAACGTTCTTAAATCGTCAGTTTAATTCACAAATGTTGAGCTCGTCAAACAATGAACATATATATAATTTATTTGTTGTTCTTTATTGTATTTTGAAATGGCGTCCCTGAAAAATTGAAACAGATAAGATCAGATAAATATTACCATCATATTCAGCTTCGTCTCACCGATCCTTTATACAATCGATCGACCCGATGATGTCCCATCGAGCCACGCACTACTCTACATATGTACATATAAAAATGACTATACGAACGTAAAAACGCGCGAAAATTTACGCATAAGTAAAATCGATAATAACTTCTTACTTCTTCTTCGCTATAACTTCTTTTTCTTAACAGTTAGCGTAAATGTTCTGTACGGGAACCCCAACGGTTGCCGCATACACGCGAAAATGGGGTTTAATTCTAATAGAAAACCACGAATAAACTTAAACTTCAATGATTTATTCCAAAAGCAATCTACAATGATTTATTCCAAAAGCAAGTACAATGATTTATTCCAAAAGCAAGTACAATGATTTATTCCAAAAGCAAGTATCAAAAAATATGCGACCGAACGCGAGCGCGATTAGAAAGCAACAGAGCCCAGAAAAAAAAGGGCTGTACAAAAAACAAGAGAAGACGCGTGTCTTTGAAAAACAAACGGTCGAGTTAAAACAAATAGTGCAGCAGTGTTGTCGTTGCCATAGAAAACGGTCAATGCTCACATTCCGGTGCTGTTGTTGCCATAGAATCTCGGACATCCTGCCCGGCTGGACCGGGAGGTTCAGGACAGTCGCTGATGAGCCTGCATACCTTCTGCACGGGCCTCGTGCATGTTCCATAGCTATGCCTGATGGTGACGATTCTGACGAGACCGTCGTCGCCTGGGTGTAGAGCTATAATTCTGCCAAGTCGCCATTGTGTTGGGGGTAGATTTTCCTTTCGAATGACTACGATGTCATTCAGTTGCAGGTTGTCCGCTGCCTGGTGCCATTTGCTACGGATTTGTAACGACGCCAAGTATTCATCGTGCCATTTCTCCCAAAAGTGCTGGTGCATCTGACGTAGATGCTGCCAATGCTTTAGTCGATTAGTAGGACCCTCCGAAGCAGGGGCCTCAGGTACTGCCACCAAGGATCGGCCAATCAGGAAATCAGCTGGTGTAAGTGCCAGTTGATCGTCAATGCCATCGCGTAACGCCACAAGTGGACGCGAGTTTAGACACGCCTCGATACGTGTCAGCAATGTGTGCAGGTGGTCGAAGAACAATGATTGTTTGCCAACGACCCGCAATAGGTGTTTCTTTGCAGATTTGACTGCCGCCTCCCAGAGCCCGCCTTGGTGTGGGGCTCCAGGTGCTATAAAGTGCCAAGTAGTACCGCCATTTGCTAACTGTTGTCTGGTGTATACTGCGTGCCACTCTGCCAAATCCGCCTGAAGGATCTTATTTGCGCCAACAAACGCGGTGCCGTTGTCACTGAACAAATGCTGACAAGGGCCGCGTCGACTGATGAAGCGTGTAAATACATTGAGGAATGCCTGCGACGATAAATCCTCAGCCAACTCGATGTGAACAGCCTTTGTCGCCATGCAAACAAAAATTGCCACGTATGTTTTGATCACTGTCCTGGATCGTTTCGTGCCAACGCGAATATTAAATGGACCACAGTAGTCCACACCAGAAGAAGAAAATGGAGGTGATGCGGTGACGCGAGATTTGGGCAATGATGCCATTTGCTGACGCGACATCACCTGCTGATGCCTTCGACACGTCACGCAATTGTGAACGCATTGTTTCACCATTGCTCTGCCATGCAATATCCAATATTTTTGACGTAATGTCTGCAACATAAGCTGAATGCCACCATGCAAGGTCGATTGATGAGTTTTACGAATGATGAGCACTGTGAGTGTACTCTGCTTTGCTAAAAGAATCGGATGACGTTGATTATGATCAAGGTCAGCATGCTTCAGTCTGCCTCCCATTCGGAGGATGCCATGTCCATCCAAGTATGGACCAAATGCGATGAGTGAACTTGAAGTCGCAAGGCTATTGTGCTTTCGAAGTTGATTGATCTCCGTGCCAAAGAATTTATGCTGTTCGTTGCGGATGTGCCATGCCAATGCCTCGTCCATTTCCTCAGGAGTGACTACAGGATGATGCCGATAGTGATGACAGGCAGGTCGGCAGCGCAAAATGTAAGATGTTGTACGAAGTAGCCGATCAATGCTGCTAAATCGTTCGAGCAAGTCCAAAATAGTGCCATCTGCAGTTCTTGTAGTAATGCTGTGTAGATTCTTGCCATGAACTAATGTTGCCTTAATGGGTTTTTCTTCCATTGCCATATCCAATACTTCTGATTCAGTGAGTGGAGGAAGTTCAGTCGCTGGTGTGTCATCGCTGAGCAATGATGCAGGGCCATGCCACCATAATGGATGATCACATAATGATTCAGCACTGATGCCACGGCTTGCGCAATCGGCAGGATTCTGTTGGGTGCGTGTGTGATGCCAGTGGCCAATATCGGTGTGCTGTTGTATATAAGAAACCCGATTAGCTACGTAGGGTTTCAATGTAGATGCGGATTTTCGAAGCCAGCTAAGTACGATAGTCGAGTCTGACCATAGTGAGTATGAAGCAGTGCGCAGTTCCAGAGTGTTTCGCACGAAGTCCATTGTTGTTGCCAATAGCTGCGCAGCACAGAGTTCCAAGCGTGGGATGCTGATTACTTTAACTGGAGCCACCTTTGTTTTTGACGTAATAAGCTGCGATGTGCGGGTGCCATCGTGATTAACGCTGCACAAGTATATAGCAGCGGCGTATGCCTTAGCGCTTGCATCGCAAAAGCCATGCAGACGTAACTGCACGCCTGAACTTAGGCCAACCCATCGTGGTATACGTATCGCCTCGAGTTTGCATAGACTTTTGCGAAAGTTCAGCCATTCTGACAGTAGATGCGACGGTAACGGTGTGTCCCATGCCAAGCCTTCGAGCCACAGCCTCTGTATGAAAATTTTCGCCACAATTATGACTGGAGCCAGCATGTTCAGAGGATCGTAGAGTTTCGCAGTGTCGCGAAGCACCTGTCGTTTCGTTGTGGAGGGCAATTCATCCAATTTGATTTTGTAGAAAAGCTCATCTAGGCCAGGATTCCAATGTAAGCCTAGTACCGTTGTATCTGGAGACTTCAATGCCACATCGCCGTCCGGATTCGGTGCATTAGTGAGCATCGCCAAAGCTGATTCGCTGCTTGATCGCCATTTTCGCAACTCAAAGTGTCCCATTCGTAGAATCGATGCTACGTCGCCAGCCAGTTGAACTGCGCCTTCCACTGATTCTGCGCTCATTAAGTAGTCGTCTACATAGAAGTCACGGAGTATGCTATTTTGGGCAGCCTCTGCCCGGATGAAGTCATTAATGACAGTAGAATTGTCCATAGCACATTGTTGCAAGGAACGGATCGCATTGTATGATCCGCATGCCATGCCATATGTCACTGTCGTGAGCTGATAAGTCCGCAATGGGTCAGACGGATCTTCGCGCCACAGTATCCGCTGCCAAGCCTGATGTCGTTCGTCAACCCGAACCTGCCTAAACATCTTCTCGATGTCTGCTGAAAATGCCACCAAGAATTTCCTAAACCGCATCAATATGTCCACCAAGGGTGCCTGAATTGTAGGGCCAACCAGTTGAGTTTCGTTGAGTGATACGCCATTTGTGGTTTTCGCTGATGCATTGAACACCACGCGAAACTTGCCAATAACCGCATGATGTGGTATATAGTAGGCCTGTGTTGGGTCACCTGATGTTCTGTCTATTTCTCTCATGTGTCCAAGTGCAATATATTCTCGTAGGAAAGCCACATATTTTTGTTTGAGTGCTGGGTCTGAAGCCAACTTCCGTTCCAGCTGATGGAACTGTCGCAAAGCCAATGGATGCGAGTTGCCTAATGCCGGCGCGTCGGAACGAAATGGTATCTGAACCACGTATCTGCCATCTGCATCGCGCCGGTGTGTTGCCAGGAAAAGTTTACTGCAAATATCTGAATCGTGGGACAATTCAGATGGCACAGCTGCTGCCTCCTCGATCTCCCAGAACTTGCGAAGAAGCTCGTCTAGTCGTTGTTCGCTATCGCCAGCCTGTAGGTGCAGTGAACGCACAGCCATTGAGGTGTTTGTGTCAATTGCAGCGGGGCCAAATACTACCCAACCAAGCCTTGTTGCCTGTGCAAATGGTTCGTGGACGGTGCCTTTAACAATTCCTTCTTGGAGGATTGTACCCCAAACATCAGCGCCAATTAACGCATCAATACGACCAGTTATGCCGAACGTTGGGTCTGCAAGTTGCAAGGAGCGCAAGTGAAGCCAGCAATGTTCCGAAATGTCCGCCACAGGAGTCGGTGAAGTGATGTTGTCTAGGATATGAAAGTCGATTTCCATACTGAATGTGGACTCGGTAAGGGAGTCCAGTCGCAAAGCAGCTCGGCCACGCGTGTAGATAGTTGAAGATGAGCCAACGCCTTCCACCTTTAACTCATATCGCTGTCTGTTGATTGCCAAGTTGTTGAAAAAACGAGAGGTGATAAAACTCGCTTGCGAGCCAGGATCGCACAGCAAACGACATCTATGCCGATCGCCAAAGCCATCTGTTATGTCAGCGTATGCTGTCGCCAAGAGAACCAGTTGCTCGCTGATGACAACAAAGGTTCTCAGAGGTGTTGCCAATCAGGCAGAGTAATTTTGTGGCGGCTTGCCACTTCCATTTGATGCAGGTGCTGCTGTTCGTGATGCCAGAGTGGAGGTTGCTGAGGTAGCCAAGCTCGCTGTATCTGATGCGATGGGCACTGAGCGACGACACAGTAGTGTGTGATGCCTGCCATTACAGGTGCGGCAATTGCCAGACTGACATGCTTTAGTTGCATGGCCTGGTCTGAGGCAATTAAAGCAAAGGTTGGACCCTTTCAGTCGCTGAAACCGATCCGCCACGGGTAACTCTAGCAATTGTGGACAGCGCCCGATGCTATGCGATGTATTGTTGCAGTAGTCGCAATGACCGGGAGTGCAAGGAGCCAAGTTCGACTTTACGAGTCGTGCAGAATGCGTAGGTGTTGCCAGTACACGCCTCGCACCTGCTTGCGTGCCAGCTGCGCCTGCCAGAGATGTATTAGTGGTTGTTGGCCAGCGAAGAACGTCTGATGCCAAGCTGTGTGCTCGTTTCTCGATGAACGAGAGCAATGCCTCCAAGGTGGGTATTTCATTCGACGTCAAACTCATACCCCATGCCTGTTGTGTAGATGACGGAAGTTTCGATGTTACGATTGGAACGGAGAGCGCATCCCACTTATCCACCGGCAATTCCATCACTGTGAGCGCACGAAGCGACTCACGCACGGTATCAACGATAGCCAATAAAATCGTAGTAGACTCTTGCGTCTGTGCCTTCATAGATATGAATCGCGACACGTGGATCTCAGCCAATTGTTTTGGGTTATCGTAGCGCGCCTTTAACGCCTTCCAAACAGCCTCGTATCCGCCAGTATACATTCCGCCAACAAGTGATGTTGCGTCGCCTTTTACTGCAGCTCGCAATTTCGCCAATTTATATGGCTCCGGATATTCGGGAGTATGTACCAACGTTTCGAAGGTATCCTTAAATGCCAGCCAATTCTGCAAGGTGCCATCGAAAGTCGGAACCGTCAAAGGGTCCAACCGCAAATCTATGACAGTCGATCGTGACGACTCGGTGTCGTCAGAAGAAGACGACTGCGTTGCCATGAGACGCCTCATTTTTGCCACGGTCACGTTAAATATGCCTTCAGTTTCCGTCCATAAAGTTTCATGCAATGCCAATTCATCTTCCTGAGCCTCTGCCAACAAGCCATCATGTGACGCTACGAAACGATCGAAGTGCATCTGCAAACTATTAAGCTGTTGCGCCAAGCCATGTAACTCATACTCGTAGTCGTCCGCCATCACAGCCGTTGAAATGCGCCGAATCGCATTAACGGCGGCTGTACGCTTGTTCAAATTCGCCATGGCCACGTAAACGAAAGATGCAGGTAGCGTATTGAAAAAAGGACTTACCCAAAAGCCTATCGCCAAATGGATCCAACGGATCAGCGCTGATCTTACCTGCTGCCAAGCCACAATCGTAAAAAGCACCCCACTTGTCTGTGAATACTGAAAGGGCAAACCGCAACACGAAAAAGCAAGCTACGACACGACTATGCGTATGTATTTGTCCGAAATTACCGCCAAGGACAAGCCACGACACGAAAAAGCAAGCCACTACACGAATTCGAAGGCCAACGCACACACACGCAATAACGATAGCGTTCGGGGAAGTACCGATATGTAAGTTATAACACGCAAAATGCACAATGTTGTCACCAAGGGCTAACCACGACACGAGAACTGCACAATATTGTCGCCAAATGCAAGCCACTACACTGTATGCGCAAGAAAAGTTCGGAAATGTCCCGAAACGCGAACCACAAGGCCACTCGAAGAAGCGTTTTCCAATTCCAAAGTCACAGGAGTCGATTCAATCCTCACAGGAGGCACCAAAATGTACGGGAACCCCAACGGTTGCCGCATACACGCGAAAATGGGGTTTAATTCTAATAGAAAACCACGAATAAACTTAAACTTCAATGATTTATTCCAAAAGCAATCTACAATGATTTATTCCAAAAGCAAGTACAATGATTTATTCCAAAAGCAAGTACAATGATTTATTCCAAAAGCAAGTATCAAAAAATATGCGACCGAACGCGAGCGCGATTAGAAAGCAACAGAGCCCAGAAAAAAAAGGGCTGTACAAAAAACAAGAGAAGACGCGTGTCTTTGAAAAACAAACGGTCGAGTTAAAACAAATAGTGCAGCAGTGTTGTCGTTGCCATAGAAAACGGTCAATGCTCACATTCCGGTGCTGTTGTTGCCATAGAATCTCGGACATGTTCATAAGGTGTAATCGATAGAATTCTTTGGAGGGCAAACGGAACTCTAACCAGAACTACCCCAACCCTTACAGGGAAAAAGTTTTATTTCAATCGCTCGAACAATTTTAATTTCAATGCGCTTTAACTTCTTTTCATCAAGAGTTAGCGTAAATGTTGATAACGTGTTATCATCTCTTTGGGGGGCAAATGGAACTCTATCTTAAAACACCCCAACCCTAACTAGTAACTTTTTTCTCACAGACTGAAAAATTTTCTAAGTAGTGCACATGATATTTTTTCTCAGAAATCCAGTCGATATTTTCAGAGTTCTGGGTAGTCAGTTCCTCACAAATTCTGAAAATTCCTTTATACAGGGTGTTTGGTACCCCGTGTACCACACAGGTCAATTTTCAATAAGAAAACTGGTTAAGAAAAGTATTTTTGACCGGTACCCTCACTCAGCTGAAACGTTTGATCTTGAAATCAAATAATCACAAGGCAAAGTGTTCCAGCTCGTTTTTAAGGGGATCGAATTACCTTTCATTTAACAGTCTAAATTGTAACAGCACCCAATCTTGAGGTATTTACTCGAAAACATAGATTTTTGTCACGTCAACTCTAAAAATTCAGTGATCAACGTAGTTTTTCTCAGAAAACCTCATTATGAGATTGTCATTTTTTATTTTTTTTTTATTTTTAAGGAATCATACTAATACCTACAAAAGCTGCATACATATTACGAATACATTTTGGAAGTAATAGTTAAAAATGCATATCCCGCATAAAAATTAAATATTTAAAAAGTCAGTGCCATAAAGTGAACCTCGTTTAAGAACCTGTTTAAATTATTGGTAGTACTCAAGTATTTTTATTGCCCATTTGTTACTATTTGCAGTATGGAGAAAATCAATGAAATGTAAATGAGTTTCAACATTTTTAATGGGGTAATTTACAAAATGAAAAACCTATAAAAGCAAAACTACCTTCATATTTTTATCAGTTTTAGTAACGTTGCTTAAAGTAGGTGTCAGTAGAATTTAAAAAATTATTTCAAAATGCCTGAGTGCTCTAATGAAGAATATGGGGACATTATATTCATTTGTAGAGAGTTTCACGGAGATGCATGATCCGCGCGAGTGTTTTACTATCAGGTGTCCTCATCGACGGACACGTAGCAGGAGAGAGTTAGGCAAACTGGCAATGTTATAACAAGCAGAGTAAATGCAAATCCTGCACCGATAATCGCTGTTCAGATCGATGAAAGAATACTGCAAGCAGTTAAAAATGATCCATCAATCAGTATTCGACGCTTGGCACTGCAGTTTAACATCTCTACTTGAAAAGTTTGGAGTATTTTAAAAGTAGAATGCTTCCATGCCTACCATTGCACACCAGTACAGGAGCTGCTACCCATTGATTTCCCCAAAAAGATGGAGTTGTGCAATTAGCTCCTTGAACAACAATGACGAAAATTTTTTCAATAACATTCTGTGGACGGATGAGTTCCAATTTACTAGTGACGGTATCACAAACTTCCATAAACTACATACGTGGGCTGAGATCAATCCACAAACAAGAAGAGCGGAATCATTTCAGCACATATTCAGCGTTAATTTATGGACAGGTGTGATTGGTGACGATTTCCTTGGACCTATTAGGCTTCCGTCTACTCTAAATAGCTATAATTACTTACGTTTTTTAACAAATGATCTTCAGGACTTGTTGGATCATATTCCACTGGTACCATTGGCTTCCAACACGATGGTGCTCTAGCTCATTATGGGCGATAAATCACAAATTGGTTAAATTCCAATTATAACAATCGCTGGATCGGTAGAAATGGACCGATACATTGGCCTGCTAGATCGCCTGATCTTACTGTTATTGATTTCTTTGTATGGGGACGGATGAAGGACCTTATCTATGCAACAGCAGTAGAACACTGAAAGATCTAAATGCCAGGATCGAAGCGGCAGCAAGCAATAGAAGTAAGGCAGCAGTTGAGGAATATGAATACCAAGAGAACACTCGCAAAACGAGCTTTAGCGTACATTAAAAGTGAAAATGGCCATTTTGAACATTTATTATAATAAAAAAATTTAAGTAAAACATAAAAACCATTATTAAATTGTTTCAATTCAAGCAAGGAGTGTAATTCAACATGTCCTTCTTTTTGTATAAAAGTATGTATTGTTGTATTGTATTTTTAACTATTACTTCCAAAATGATAATGGTAACTCATAGATATGTATGTATGCAGCTTTTGTAGGTTATAATACGGTTCATAAAAAAAATAAAATTAAGGTGACATCTTTATAATGGGGTTTTCTGGGAAAAAACTATACTGATCACTGAATTTCTACGGTTGACGTTTTGTTGACGTTTGTGTTTTCGAGTAAATAC
Organism: Beris chalybata; assembly: GCA_949128065.1. Classification (NCBI taxonomy): domain Eukaryota; kingdom Metazoa; phylum Arthropoda; class Insecta; order Diptera; family Stratiomyidae; genus Beris; species Beris chalybata. The sequence continues at coordinate 79,797,226 of OX421897.1, read as the reverse complement.
CTCAAGATTGGGTGCTGTTACAATTTAGACTGTCAAGTGAAAGGTAATTCGATTCCCTTAAAAACGAGCTGGAGCACTTTGCCTTGTGATTATTTGTTTTCAAGATCAAACGTTTCAGCTGAGTGAGGGTACCGGTCAAAAATACTTTTCTTAACCAGTTTTCTTATTGAAAATTGACCTGTGTGGTACACGGGGTACCAAACACCCTGTATAAAGGAATTTTCAGAATTTGAGAGGAACTGACTACCCAGAACTCTGAAAATATCGACTGGATTTCTGAGAAAAAATATCATGTGCACTACTTAGAAAATTTTTCAGTCTGTGAGAAAAAAGTTACTAGTTAGGGTTGGGGTGTTTTAAGATAGAGTTCCATTTGCCCCCCAAAGAGATGATAACACGTTATCAACATTTACGCTAACTCTTGATGAAAAGAAGTTAAAGCGCATTGAAATTAAAATTGTTCGAGCGATTGAAATAAAACTTTTTCCCTGTAAGGGTTGGGGTAGTTCTGGTTAGAGTTCCGTTTGCCCTCCAAAGAATTCTATCGATTACACCTTATGAACATTTACGCTAACTGTTAAGAAAAAGAAGTTATAGCGAAGAAGAAGTAAGAAGTTATTATCGATTTTACTTATGCGTAAATTTTCGCGCGTTTTTACGTTCGTATAGTCATTTTTATATGTACATATGTAGAGTAGTGCGTGGCTCGATGGGACATCATCGGGTCGATCGATTGTATAAAGGATCGGTGAGACGAAGCTGAATATGATGGTAATATTTATCTGATCTTATCTGTTTCAATTTTTCAGGGACGCCATTTCAAAATACAATAAAGAACAACAAATAAATAATATATATGTTCATTGTTTGACGAGCTCAACATTTGTGAATTAAACTGACGATTTAAGAACTTTTCACTTTATTATTTTAATAATACAGTATTGTGATAGATTTTTTTAAAAAAAAAACTTGCTACACTGAACTATTTTTTTTTTAGACGTTTCATAACTAGTAGACACGAAAAAAGCAATAAAAACTTTCAGTCCATCTGTCCGCGGTACGCAAAATCGTTTGAAGGCTTGTAGCTCCCAAGCGCTTAGAGATATTAAGTTGAAATTTTTTTTACAAATAGACGGGGTAGGATTTAAGGGTGGGGTGTGAGGGGAAGAAGGGGAAAGCGTTTTAGACGGAAAATTTTGGTTTCTAGATCTCAGCAACCACTTTTGATAGGAAGCTGAAACTTAGAATTTGTATAGAGTTCTGATAGTAGACCCATTTGCATAAAAATTGTCAATATTGATCAAGGGGTATGGGTGTGGGTGTGAGGGGAAAAATATTGCGTCCGAAACGCAAAAAAGCCGAGTTAGACACATTCTAAAATACATATCTCCTAAACCGTTGATGGCACACTATTCAAACTTAAGAAATATTTGTAGTTATACTAGGAGAAAAGATTGAAAACAAATTTTTGAGTAGGTGCAGTGACGTATGGGGGTGGGGGATTTAGATTTAGATTACGATATCTCCTGTACCAACTGCTCTAGAAAAATAAAATTCGGTATCGGTGTAAAGGTCGACAAATGAATAATGATCAAAGTAAAATGTTTAAAGTGGACGGTGGAGCATAGAAGTGGAGGGGATAAGAATTTTTCAAAAAAGCACATATCATATCTCAAGAATAGTGTAAGATAGATGCTCAAAGTTTTTACCAGAAGTAGCGCTAATTGAACCCTAATGAGGAAATTTTGAAGATGCGAGTGTAAAGGGTAAGGGGGGGAGAGGGTGAAAAGGAAAAGTTTCGATGCTTATATCTTAAGAACCTGTAATGATATAAGCCTTAAACTTGGTGTTTAGACAGAACTATAGTAGCGGCATGAGGGAAAAATATAAATTTTTTTAAGGGTAGTATGGTACGGGGGTGGGGGGTGTTTTTCTTAACTATTGCAATCGCGAATTGCAAATTCTAAGAGCGCATAAATCATAGATTCAGCTGGTATAGTTATTTGGTGAAATTTTTGCTTTTGTAGAATCTCGACCTGCGATTTGTATGGGAGGTCCTTGAAAGGACATAGCGCGAAAATCAAATTTACCAAATTCCGGGAGCGCATAAATCATGTATCGATCGTGCATGATTACTTAGTACGATTTCGCATTAATCGAGTAGGCATTTCTGTTTTACTGCTGCTGAATTGACGACTTGTATGGGAGGTCCTTGAAAGGACGCAGTGCGAAAATCGCGAATAGCGGATTCTAAGAGCGCATAAATCATAGATTAAGCTGGTATAGTTATTTGGTGAAATTTTTGCTTTTGTAGAATCTCGACCTGCGATTTGTATGGGAGGTCCTTGAAAGGACATAGCGCGAAAATCAAATTTACCAAATTCCGAGAGCGCATAAATCATGTATCGATCGTGCATGATTACTCAGTACGATTTCGCATTAATCGAGTAGGCATTTCTGTTTTACTGCTGCTGAATTGACGGCTTGTATGGGAGGTCCTTGAAAGGACGCAATGCGAAAATCGCGAATAGCGGATTCTAAGAGCGCATAAATCATAGATTTAGCTGGTATAGTTAGTTGTTGAAATTTTTGCTTTTGTAGAATCTCGACCTGCGATTTGTATGGGAGGTCCTTGAAAGGACATAGCGCAAAAATCAGTTGTAATTAATTCTGAGAGCGCATAAATAGCGCATAATTCCTATATATTTTTTTTTTAAATTTTTACATATTTTAGGGGTGGGGGGCTAGCTTGCCGCCCACTCAGCCCCCCCACCTTTAAATGATTTATCCTTACTAAACGAAAGGAGCGCAAAAATTTTTTTTTGGTGTTTTGCAGAGCGCATAAATAGCGCATAATTCTGTAATTTTTTCATTAAGTTTGGAGGAAGTGGGGGGGCCAGCTGGGCGGACGTCAAATTTTATCATTTTTGATGATTCTTGATGGAATGATCCAAATGTTTGAATTCATAAGCGTTGATAAAAACAACCTACTTCTATCATTCACATTAAAGAACTATCATTGTTAGTAGAGAGATTCAACATTTTTTTTATCGATCCCCGGCCATAATTGTTGGTGATCGGTCGATAATATCCTTTCTTTTGAAGTCTAGTGTTTTGTGTACACTTGCGCACGCTTTGCAACTGGAAAACAAATGAAGCTGGAGATTTGAGACCAACAATAATCAAGCAGTATTGAAATGTCTTCACAGACTTTCGTTCAACGCTACTACATTCTAACTTTTTCGTGCTGCTGAATTTAAAAAAAAAATAACTTACAAAGTGAGCTAAACATTTGGGGGGGGGGGGGGGGCGGGGGGGGGGGGGTTTATCCCCAAAACCCCCCCGTTCTTACGCCAGTGGCCTGGCTTGAGTGACATTTGCTGCTTGTTATCGTCTGGAGCATAGGATAAATACTTACATAGTAAGCAAACTCATTTCGAATTCTCGATGTAAGCACACCAATATCCGTACAATCTACACGTATTCAGAAGTTGCTTCTCTTTCAGTCATGGGCGATTACTCCGACACACATTTCTGTTTCTTTTGCAGGATTTGGTATGTATGGAATAGTAATTAGGGAAAATGACGTGAGGGTGAGCGATATGCCAATACACGAAATAAGCATAAATACAACCAAAACAGACAAAAAAGCGGTAAAGCTATATCGCACGTACGTAATTGAAAGAGACGAAAGATTTGTCTCAGTCATCAGCTGTTTAAAATTTTGAGAGGTACAACCAATCAAAATCGTCCATTTGAGAGGTAAAATTTTTTTATGCGAAAAATTTTGTGGACAATGGTGAAGATACGGAGTTTGCTTACTATGTAAGTATTTATACTATGGTCTGGATAGAGAAGTGGCCATTCTAGACTGCGGTCTGGCGTAACTCGCAGGCGACAGTTGCTTTTTTCTTCCTGATTCGTGGTAGAATCTCCCTGTATGGGTGCCATACCTTCAAGCTTGCTGAGGAGTGCGTTTACAGACCGGTGAATTTTGTTTTGTGGTTTATTTCATTTTGTAGCATTTTCCCAAATAAGGTTTGTAGTTTAAAAAGTGCTTTATTTGCCGTAAGTTCTTAGTGCTAACAGGTTTTCTATCTTAATCCTAAAGCTAAAATTAGTCTATATCTAAGCTGCTACCGTTCTTAATGGCCTTAATGGGCACTCTAAGATATAAATTTTATCGGGGGGATGTTTCTTGGGGGGGGGGGGGATCAGAGTCTCTTTATTTAATTACATTCTTCATGTATACTTATCATTAAAATAAACTATTGGGAAAATGGCAAAAAAACCCAATATTACATCAATTTCACTCTACTCTACTTAAACTATATACAGTTCTTACATACTAACTTAAAACTAGGGTTTGAGCCGAACTCTCCGCCACCGGCGCCAGCAGCATCATGCTCCACTATTCGAGAATAGTAGAGCAGAAACCACCGTTCCCGGCCGCGGACAGCTCAGTCCAGCATACAATAACTGCATTTAAGAATGCATCGAGAAGGGAATGTCGAGGTGGGATACGAATCACTTTATTTAATTTATTACAATGTTCCTTAAATATAACAATTTATCATAAATAATTTTTCCTTATAACTATTCCGGGCCGAGCCATTCGTCACCTGGACCGATAGCTGAAGGCCATCAGTTCCTGTAGCGATTGTCTCGGTCCGGTATGCCTTATAACTAGGGAAGCTGCTAACAAGGTTAGTACTTATTCTAGTTTCGTTTGTTTTTTTGGGTTAGCTTAATTACTTAGTTAACTTATTCTAGAAAACTAACTAAATGTCTTGTTGATTAAACCACCAGTATCTCGTAGCTTCACGCTCATGTCTGTCAATGTCAACATAGTTTGCGGTGGAGTAACGCCATAATGGCTGGGGGTCGCTGGTTTCGAGATTGAGGTCGTATTCTAATTTTTTATCGGTCGCGCGCCTATATGCGTGATAAATGATTGGTACGTAGTCGGAATCTAAGATGTAGCCGTTTTCGTCAAGGTAGACAAAGGCTTCAGGTGGAATAAAACCAGTTGACAAATTAGTTTTTTCAATATATTGTGGGTTTGGGAAGAAGGGTTGGTGGATCCAGGGGTTAAGGTCTTGATCTGAGGTAGTTTTAGCTATATGGTTCCTAATTAATTTTATGATTGTCGTACTAACCCGGGAGATTTTTGATGTTTCATATATTTTCTCGTTCGATATGTAATGCAGAAAATCTTTCTCTGCCTTTCTATAGATGCCAGTACACGCGCGTAGACATTTTCTTTCGAAAAGTCTAAATTTTTCCATATAAGCTGGATTTATATTAAACCAGATGGGGCAGCCATAAGTGAGAATAGGTCTCACCAAAGCTTGGTAACAAATGATTTTAACGCGAGGGTATAAATGTTTCGCGTAAAAAAGTCGTTTTAGAGCCATGAATGCGTTACGCGCCTTTACAATCTGAATATTAGAGTGTTGGTTGAAGTACAAGTGTTGATCTAAGTTTACTAGATATTTAACACCAGTTTTGTGCGGAATTTTATCGTGGCTCCCCTCCCCAGCTAAAATATGGAATTTCTTCCAATTGCGCTTCAAATCTCTATTAGCATGGGCTAAGGTGGTGTGGAATAGGAAAGTCTCACATTTCTGGGAATTAATTTTCATCTTCCAAGAGTTCGTGTAGAACTGAACATCATTAAACATTTTCTAAAGTTCTTAAATGGGATGTGTATATAATAAGGTCGTCTGCGAAGGCTACAATAGATCTCTTAGGTGATTTATTAAAATCAAATGCTTCCAAAAGATCGCTAATTTAGATCGCGAATAAAGTGGGAGCAGTTACTGCTCCCTGTTGGAGCCCTTCTCTAACATTAAATCTCTGTGTGGTAACAATTTTCTCGTTTGTTAGCACAAAATTTTGTGTTATATCATGTGTACAAGGATATTTATCAAGTGTTTGGGGGAATATTTTTGGATTAATTTAAAGATCAGACCGTCAAGCTAAACTGTGTCGAAGGCCTTCTCCATGTCTATTAGACAGGCACCTACGCAGTCTTTATTATTCAAATGCCAGCAGATGTCGGATGTGACCTTCGTTATGGCGTGTATGGTAGAATGTCTATTTCGAAAGCCAAATTGCCAATTCGGTATCAGATCATTCTGTCGAATGTGGGAGTTCAGGGAGTCATTAAGGATGGATTCAAAGACTTTGCTTATGTTGGGTAGAAGACTAATGGGTCTGTAACTTTTTGGATCTGAAGGATCTTTCCCTTTCTTAAGGATCGGGAATGTTTTCGCGCGTTTCCATTTTTCGGAGTAGTGAGAGTTGTTTAATCTATATATATAAAAATTGATGTTTGTCTGTTTGTTTGTTTGTCCGGTATAGCCTCCTAAACCACTCATATGATTGCGATGAAATTTTGGTGGTTTGTTGAGGGTACTCCCGCGATGGTTCGTGCGTTAGAAAAATCATTTAACAGTTGGTGGTTCGCGAGTTATTTTAACATTTAAGTCTTTTTCATATGATTTAGCGGCAGTTTGTTCGTTTCCGGTGTATTAGTTACTATGGATGGTGGATAGATAATATTGGATGAAGTATGGAGGATGGTGGATATAGAATGGAGGATGGTTTGTGCGTTAGAAAAATCATTTAACAGTTGGTGGTTCGCGAGTTATTTCAAAATTTCAGTCTTTTCCATATGATTTAGCGGCAGATTGTCCGTTCCCGGTGTATTAGTTACGCGTTCCTATACTAAATGGTAAAGTTGGACTATTGGTGGTGGATAGAGAATAGTAGGTGGAAGATGAAGGATACTGGATAGAGGATGGATGATGGAGATTGGTTGATGGTAGATGAAGGATGGTGGATAGATTATGGTGGATGAAGTATGGAGGATGGTGAATATAGAATGGAGGATGGTTTATGCGTTAGAAAAGTCATTTAACAGTTGGTGATTCGTGAGTTATTTCAAAATTTCAGTCTTTTCCATATGATTTAGCGGCAGATTGTTCGTTCTCGGTGATTAGTTACGCGTTCCTATACTAAATGGTAAAGTTGGACTATGGATGGTGGAAAGAGGACAGTAGGTGGAAGATGAAGGATGCTGGATAGAGGATGAATGATGGAGGTTGGTTGATGGTAGATGAAGGATGGTGGATAGAGGATGGTGGATGAAGTATGGAGGATGGTGGATAGAGAATGGAGGATGGTGGATGAAGGATGGAAGATGCTGGATGGGGGATGGGGGATGGAGAAAAATGAAAAATGTTTGTTTTCGGTGTATTGGTTACTATGGATGGTGGATAGGGGGTAGTGGATGAAGTATGGAGGATGGTGGAAAGAAAATGGAGGATGGAGGATGGAGGATGGGGGATGAAGAAAAATGAAAAATGAAAAGTGAAAAATTAATAATTAAAAATTAAAAGCGAAAAATTAAAAATACTAGCAGTAAATGGTCGGGATCGATGGAAATCTACACCACTCATACGATTGTGATGAAATTTTGGTAATTTGTTAAGGGTACGCCAGAGATGGTATCTGCGATAGCAAACTCATTTAACAGTTTGTGGTTCGTGAATCATTTCAAGATTTCAGTGTTTTCCATATGATTTAGCGGCAGTTTATTCGTTTTCGGTGTATTAGTTACGCGTTTCTACTATTAAATGGTAAAGTTGAACTATTGCAGGCTATTGGAGGATGGTGGATAGAGAAAGGTGGATGGAGGATGGTGGATAGAGAATGGTGGATGAGGATGGAGGATGTTAGATGACGGGGGATGGAAGATGGTGGATGGTAGGTACAGGTTGGTGGATAGAGGATGGTATATAAAGAATGGAGGATGGTGGTTGTAGGATGGAGAATGGGGGATGGGGATTGTAGATGGAGGGTGTTAGGATGGAGGGTGTTAGGATGGAGGGTGGAAGATGGTGGATGGTGGATAGAGGTTAGTGGATAGAAGATGGAGGTTAGTGGATAGAGAATGGAGAATGGTGGATGTAGGGTTGAGGTTGGGGTAGTGGAGATGGAGGATGTTAGAAGATGGATAGAGGATGGATAGAGGATGAAGGATGGGGGATGGTGGATAGAGGATGGAAAATGGAAGATTCAGGATGGGGGATGAGGGATGGTGGATAGAATATGGAAAATGGAAGTTGGGGGATAGGGGATGGTGGATATAGGATGGAAGGTGGAGAATGGAGAAACAGGACTAATGGATCAGAACAGTAGAGACGGGAGTAACAAGGGCGATAGCACACCGTGAGCGTAGCGAGCGTAGTCGCGGTACGCGGCTAGTAGGTTATTAAAAAGGGTGCAATATTCCTGAATAATTACATCCGGCAGATTCTTTAATATTAAATTTGGAATTCCATCCAAGCCGGATGATTTTTTATTATTGAGGCGTTTGAATAAAAATTGGAGAGTTTCAAATAAAACGAAGTAGTCTGATAGTTGGTTGTCTGGAATTTGATTGGCCATCAGATTTTCGCCAAAAATGAGTAATGGCTCATTGCCTTCGCTCTCATTTTTGAATTCTGTGGCCTTTTGCGTAACTAATTCATTTAGTCTTTCTCTTCCCAAGTTGGAGTTTTGTGTATGAATTCCCTCTAAGTGGGTCCCTACTATATCTACTAGCTTTTGGTGTTCGTGTGTGTGTGTGATATCGATATTTGCATCTTCCAGGAGTTTTTGGGAGTCGACCAGTACCTTAATCGTGGGTACGCTTGCACTATTATTTTTCCTGAATAAAGAATTTATTTGGGCAAACATCTCGGGGGAGTCGCTGGGCCTAACAGATTGAATTTTTTCCCTCCATTGCCTATTACTTTCGTTCGCAAAGTTTTGTCGAATTAGAGCTTTAACATTTTTAAAATTTGGCTTTAGTCTACTCAAGTTGGGGCTATTGTAACCTAAAAATCTACGATAAATGTTATTAATTCGCGTGAGCAGATAATAGAGTTTTCGTAATTGTCTAAGGTATTTCGGATTTTTCTTTTTGGGACAGTTCCTTCTATTGTGGCAGTTGTGAGATTTTCTAATATTTGGAGATAGTGTTCTATCTCCGAGTTTGTTAGGTTCCTATCTGTGTGGGTCATGAATTCTTCTTCTTCTGGAAGTGTTTCTGAGTGAGCTTTCGCTATTCTTTTTCGAAACAATTTCCAGTTAGTTTTTTTATAATTAAGGATAATATTTTCCGCTTGAGAATTAATGACGAAATGATCGTCTTTCTCATGACCAGATGTCATGAGTATGGCTTGGTGGTCGCTTTCGTAATTTATGGTTTCTAATTTATTTGGGCTTTCTGCAAACGTGAAGTTCAATCGGGCATCTGCTATGCAGATATAAAGGTATGAATTTGCTCTTGGTAAAGTGGGCGAGTCGGGACCGTAGAGTACAGATTTGAATTCTATTTGGTTGTCTAAAACCCAGTTATACAAAAAATTTCCACGTGTGTTATATCTCGGTTAAGCCAGGATCTGTGTTTCGCGTTGAGGTCCCCTGCTATTACATAGTAGTTTCTTAGGCTATTTAATTCAAGGGCTGGAATAGTGAATGAAATTCGTCATTGAATTTTTCGGAATTTCTTTTTGAGGCATAGGTGCTAATAACGAAAAGATTATCATTATTCTGCAGGGAGATTTTTATACAGGTAAGTTCTAAGCATTCAAAAAGGGCGAATTCCGGCCGGTTTATTGTAGTGAAGTTTAAAGGTTTTTTTATATGAATACCCGTGCCGCCTCCACCTCCGGAGTTCAGTCGGTCCGTTCTTATAAAGTCGTAATTAGTGAATTGGGGTGTATGGTGTGGTTTTAATTTTGTTTCGTTTAAAAGGAGGAGATCGGGTTTTTCTTTTTTTAGGAGATCGTCTAAATTCATCCTTCTATTTAGGTCCACAATGGAGTTGACATTGACAGAGATGAGCCTGAGCTCGGTCATCTGAAGGCTTTGTGTTACCTGGCCATCAACAGACATTGGACAAGTTGAGAACGTTACTTATATAGCTAAGTTGTTGAGCGTGAGCGCCAATGGCTTGTTCGAAACGCTGAATTTTATTATTTAATAAATTAATGGTACAAACACTATTGAGATGAACTTCGCCAGCGGCGGCGAAGTTCGCTGTCAAAATTTTAAAACTGTACCGCAACACACGTACTGACGCAGAATTACGACGGCAAGCGGTTGGCGAACTTTACTTGTGTCGCGGTACAATTCACCGAACTTCGTCGCTGCTGGCGAAGTTCGTCTCAATTGTGTTTATACCATAATGAGGTTGTCCTGGAAAGATTTAAAGGAATTTTGATTAGCATTATTGTCCTTAGCTGTGTGCTCTCGTAGGCAATCCTGGGTTGGTAGAGCTTTCGTGTTTTGATTTTTTCCCTTCACGGCATCTGCGAAACTCACTCCAGGTCGAACTACACTTTCGATGATACGCTGGTACTGTTGATTTGTTGTTACTGCCTTCGTTATCGCTGCTTTCTCCTGCTGGGCTGTGATGCTCCTGGATTTCACTGCTTTATGCGATGGGCATCCTTTGTACGATGCTGGGTGTCCGTGTATTGTGCTATTCACGCAAAACGTCTTTGTCTTCTCCGCTGTAGATTCCAACTTGCACTTGCCAGGTGAGTGGTATTGGTCGCATTTCACGCAACGAAACTTCATACTGCAGTTAACCGCTGAGTGGCCATACTTTTGACACCGACGGCATTGTGTGATTTCCGTCTTTTTCAACTTCTCAAATCGCACTACTTGGTAATTTAGGTAACGGATTTGGTGCAGGTCCTCTGCGCTGCTGTTGTGTCCGATTTGAACCATAAGAATCGGCATGATTCTGTTTTCCTGCGATGATCTTCTAGTCGAGAAGCGCGAAACTGACAAAACTTCTATCGCCGGTAGCTTAACTTTTATTACAGCCATAATTTCGGATGGGGCCGCGTGGCTGCTCAGACCTTTCAATAGGAAGGTCGTGGTCTTTTCTTCACGGGGAGTGTATGTGAAGAAGTTTGACTCGGACTCTCCAAGTACTTCCTTTGCTTTTTTAAAGTCTTCGATGTTGGTCGTTTTAATCGCGATTTTTGAGTTGCTGATATTTTTTATCTCAAAAGTGAGAATAGGTCTCACCAAAGCTTGGTAACAAATGATTTTAACGCGAGGGTATAAATGTTTCGCGTAAAAAAGTCGTTTTAGAGCCATGAATGCGTTACGCGCCTTTACAATCTGAATATTAGAGTGTTGGTTGAAGTACAAGTGTTGATCTAAGTTTACTAGATATTTAACACCAGTTTTGTGCGGAATTTTATCGTGGCTCCCCTCCCCAGCTAAAATATGGAATTTCTTCCAATTGCGCTTCAAATCTCTATTAGCATGGGCTAAGGTGGTGTGGAATAGGAAAGTCTCACATTTCTGGGAATTAATTTTCATCTTCCAAGAGTTCGTGTAGAACTGAACATCATTAAACATTTTCTAAAGTTCTTAAATGGGATGTGTATATAATAAGGTCGTCTGCGAAGGCTACAATAGATCTCTTAGGTGATTTATTAAAATCAAATGCTTCCAAAAGATCGCTAATTTAGATCGCGAATAAAGTGGGAGCAGTTACTGCTCCCTGTTGGAGCCCTTCTCTAACATTAAATCTCTGTGTGGTAACAATTTTCTCGTTTGTTAGCACAAAATTTTGTGTTATATCATGTGTACAAGGATATTTATCAAGTGTTTGGGGGAATTTTTTTGGATTAATTTAAAGATCAGACCGTCAAGCCAAACTGTGTCGAAGGCCTTCTCCATGTCTATTAGACAGGCACCTACGCAGTCTTTATTATTCAAATGCCAGCAGATGTCGGATGTGACCTTCGTTATGGCGTGTATGGTAGAATGAATGTCTATTTCGAAAGCCAAATTGTCAATTCGGTATCAGATCATTCTGTCGAATGTGGGAGTTCAGGGAGTCATTGAGGATGGATTCAAAGACTTTGCTTATGTTGGGTAGAAGACTAATGGGTCTGTAACTTTTTGGATCTGAAGGATCTTTCCCTTTCTTAAGGATCGGGAATGTTTTCGCGCGTTTCTATAGATTAAACCACTCATATGATTGCGATGAAATTTTGTGGTTTGTTGAGGGTACTCCCGCGATGGTTCGTGCGTTAGAAAAATCATTTAACAGTTGGTGGTTCGCGAGTTATTTTAACATTTAAGTCTTTTTCATATGATTTAGCGGCAGTTTGTTCGTTTCCGGTGTATTAGTTACTATGGATGGTGGATAGATAATATTGGATGAAGTATGGAGGATGGTGGATATAGAATGGAGGATGGTTTGTGCGTTAGAAAAATCATTTAACAGTTGGTGGTTTGCGAGTTATTTCAAAATTTCAGTCTTTTCCATATGATTTAGCGGCAGATTGTCCGTTCCCGGTGTATTAGTTACGCGTTCCTATACTAAATGGTAAAGTTGGACTATTGGTGGTGGATAGAGAATAGTAGGTGGAAGATGAAGGATACTGGATAGAGGATGGATGATGGAGATTGGTTGATGGTAGATGAAGGATGGTGGATAGATTATGGTGGATGAAGTATGGAGGATGGTGAATATAGAATGGAGGATGGTTTATGCGTTAGAAAAGTCATTTAACAGTTGGTGATTCGTGAGTTATTTCAAAATTTCAGTCTTTTCCATATGATTTAGCGGCAGATTGTTCGTTCTCGGTGTATTAGTTACGCGTTCCTATACTAAATGGTAAAGTTGGACTATGGATGGTGGATAGAGGATAGTAGGTGGAAGATGAAGGATGCTGGATAGAGGATGGATGATGGAGATTGGTTGATGGTAGATGAAGGATGGTGGATAGAGGATGGTGGATGAAGTATGGAGGATGGTGGATTTAGAATGGAGGATGGTTTATGCGTTAGAAAAGTCATTTAACAGTTGGTGGTTCGTGAGTTATTTCAAAATTTCAGTATTTTGCATATGATTTAGTGGCAGATTGTTCGTTTTCGGTGTATTAGTTACGCGTTCCTATACTAAATGGTAAAGTTGGACTATGGATGGTGGAAAGAGGACAGTAGGTGGAAGATGAAGGATGCTGGATAGAGGATGAATGATGGAGGTTGGTTGATGGTAGATGAAGGATGGTGGATAGAGGATGGTGGATGAAGTATGGAGGATGGTGGATAGAGAATGGAGGATGGTGGATGAAGGATGGAAGATGCTGGATGGGGGATGGAGAAAAATGAAAAATGTTTGTTTTCGGTGTATTGGTTACTATGGATGGTGGATAGGGGATAGTGGATGAAGTATGGAGGATGGTGGATAGAAAATGGAGGATGGAGGATGGAGGATGGGGGATGAAGAAAAATGAAAAATGAAAAGTGAAAAATTAATAATTAAAAATTAAAAGCGAAAAATTAAAAATACTAGCAGTAAATGGTCGGGATCGATGGAAATCTACACCACTCATATGATTGTGATGAAATTTTGGTAATTTGTTAAGGGTACGCCAGTGATGGTATCTGCGATAGCAAACTCATTTAACAGTTTGTGGTTCGTGAATCATTTCAAGATTTCAGTGTTTTCCATATGATTTAGCGGCAGTTTATTCGTTTTCGGTGTATTAGTTACGCGTTTCTACTATTAAATGGTAAAGTTGAACTATTGCAGGCTATTGGAGGATGGTGGATAGAGAAAGGTGGATGGAGGATGGTGGATAGAGAATGGTGGATGGAGGATGAGGATGGAGGATGTTAGATGACGGGGGATGGAAGATGGTGGATGGTAGATACAGGTTGGTGGATAGAGGATGGTGGATAAAGAATGGAGGATGGTGGTTGTAGGATGGAGAATAGGGGATGGGGATTGTAGATGGAGGGTGTTAGGATGGAGGGTGGAAGATGGTGGATGGTGGATAGAGGTTGGTGGATAGAAGATGGAGGTTGGTGGATAGAGAATGGAGAATGGTGGATGTAGGGTTGAGGTTGGGGTAGTGGAGATGGAGGATGTTAGAAGATGGATAGAGGATGGATAGAGGATGAAGGATGGGGGATGGTGGATAGAGGATGGAAAATGGAAGATTCAGGATGGGGGATGAGGGATGGTGGATAGAATATGGAAAATGGAAGATGGGGGATAGGGGATGGTGGATATAGGATGGAAGGTGGAGGATGGGGGATAGAGGATGGAGAAACAGGACTAATGGATCAGAACAGTAGAGACGGGAGTAACAAGGACGATAGCACACCGTGAGCGTAGCGAGCGTAGTCGCGGTACGCGGCTAGTAGGTTATTAAAAAGGGTGCAATATTCCTGAATAATTACATCCGGCAGATTCTTTAATATTAAATTTGGAATTCCATCCAAGCCGGATGATTTTTTATTATTGAGGCGTTTGAATAAAAATTGGAGAGTTTCAAATAAAACGAAGTAGTCTGATAGTTGGTTGTCTGGAATTTGATTGGCCATCAGATTTTCGCCAAAAATGAGTAATGGCTCATTGCCTTCGCTCTCATTTTTGAATTCTGTGGCCTTTTGCGTAACTAATTCATTTAGTCTTTCTCTTCCCAAGTTGGAGTTTTGTGTATGAATTCCCTCTAAGTGGGTCCCTACTATATCTACTAGCTTTTGGGGTTCGTGTGTGTGTGTGATATCGATATTCGCATCTTCCAGGAGTTTTTGGGAGTCGACCGGTACCTTAATCGTGGGTACGCTTGCACTATTATTTTTCCTGAATATAGAATTTATTTGGGCGAACATCTCGGGGGAGCCGCTGGGCCTAACAGATTGAATTTTTTCCCTCCATTGCCTATTACTTTCGTTCGCAAAGTTTTGTCGAATTAGAGCTTTAACATTTTTAAAATTTGGCTTTAGTCTACTCAAGTTGGGGCTATTGTAACCTAAAAATCTACGATAAATGTTATTAATTCGCGTGAGCAGATAATAGAGTTTTCGTAATTGTCTAAGGTATTTCGGATTTTTCTTTTTGGGACAGTTCCTTCTATTGTGGCAGTTGTGAGATTTTCTAATATTTGGAGATAGTGTTCTATCTCCGAGTTTGTTAGGTTCCTATCTGTGTGGGTCATGAATTCTTCTTCTTCTGGAAGTGTTTCTGAGTGAGCTTTCGCTATTCTCTTTCGAAACAATTTCCAGTTAGTTTTTTTATAATAAGGATAATATTTTCCGCTTGAGAATTAATGACGAAATGATCGTCTTTCTCATGACCAGATGTCATGAGTATGGCTTGGTGGTCGCTTTCGTAATTTATGGTTTCTAATTTATTTGGGCTTTCTGCAAACGTGAAGTTCAATCGGGCATCTGCTATGCAGATATAAAGGTATGAATTTGCTCTTGGTAAAGTGGGCGAGTCGGGACCGTAGAGTACAGATTTGAATTCTATTTGGTTGTCTAAAACCCAGTTATACAAAAAATTTCCACGTGTGTTATTATCTCGATTAAGCCAGGATCTGTGTTTCGCGTTGAGGTCCCCTGCTATTACATAGTAGTTTCTTAGGCTATTTAATTCAAGGGCTGGAATAGTGAATGAAATTCGTCATTGAATTTTTCGGAATTTCTTTTTGAGGCATAGGTGCTAATAACGAAAAGATTATCATTATTCTGCAGGGAGATTTTTATACAGGTAAGTTCTAAGCATTTAAAAAGGGCGAATTCCGGCCGGTTTATTGTAGTGAAGTTTAAAGGTTTTTTTATAAGAATACCCGTGCCGCCTCCACCTCCGGAGTTCAGTCGGTCCGTTCTTATAAAGTCGTAATTAGTGAATTGGGGTGTATGGTGTGGTTTTAATTTTGTTTCGTTTAAAAGGAGGAGATCGGGTTTTTCTTTTTTTAGGAGATCGTCTAAATTCATCCTTCTATTTAGGTCCACAATGGAGTTGACATTGACAGAGATGAGCCTGAGCTCGGTCATTTGAAGGCTTTGTGTTACCTGGCCATCAACAGACATTGGACAAGTTGAGAACGTTACTTATATAGCTAAGTTGTTGAGCGTGAGCGCCAATGGCTTGTTCGAAACGCTGAATTTTATTATTTAATAAATTAATGGTACAAACACTATTGAGATGAACTTCGCCAGCGGCGGCGAAGTTCGCTGTCAAAATTTTAAAACTGTACCGCAACACACGTACTGACGCAGAATTACGACGGCAAGCGGTTGGCGAACTTTACTTGTGTTGTACCGCGACACAAGTAAAGTTCGCCAACCGCTTGCCGTCGTAATTCTTGCCGTCGTAATTCTTGGCGTCGTAATTCACCGAACTTCGTCGCTGCTGGCGAAGTTCGTCTCAATTGTGTTTATACCATAATGAGGTTGTCCTGGAAAGATTTAAAGGAATTTTGATTAGCATTATTGTCCTTAGCTGTGTGCTCTCGTAGGCAATCCTGGGTTGGTAGAGCTTTCGTGTTTTGATTTTTTCCCTTCACGGCATCTGCGAAACTCACTCCAGGTCGAACTACACTTTCGATGATACGCTGGTACTGTTGATTTGTTGTTACTGCCTTCGTTATCGCTGCTTTCTCCTGCTGGGCTGTGATGCTCCTGGATTTCACTGCTTTATGCGATGGGCATCCTTTGTACGATGCTGGGTGTCCGTGTATTGTGCTATTCACGCAAAACGTCTTTGTCTTCTCCGCTGTAGATTCCAACTTGCACTTGCCAGGTGAGTGGTATTGGTCGCATTTCACGCAACGAAACTTCATACTGCAGTTAACCGCTGAGTGGCCATACTTTTGACACCGACGGCATTGTGTGATTTCCGTCTTTTTCAACTTCTCAAATCGCACTACTTGGTAATTTAGGTAACGGATTTGGTGCAGGTCCTCTGCGCTGCTGTTGTGTCCGATTTGAACCATAAGAATCGGCATGATTCTGTTTTCCTGCGATGATCTTCTAGTCGAGAAGCGCGAAACTGACAAAACTTCTATCGCCGGTAGCTTAACTTTTATTACAGCCATAATTTCGGATGGGGCCGCGTGGCTGCTCAGACCTTTCAATAGGAAGGTCGTGGTCTTTTCTTCACGGGGAGTGTATGTGAAGAAGTTTGACTCGGACTCTCCAAGTACTTCCTTTGCTTTTTTAAAGTCTTCGATGTTGGTCGTTTTAATCGCGATTTTTGAGTTGCTGATATTTTTTATCTCAAAAGTGAGAATAGGTCTCACCAAAGCTTGGTAACAAATGATTTTAACGCGAGGGTATAAATGTTTCGCGTAAAAAAGTCGTTTTAGAGCCATGAATGCGTTACGCGCCTTTACAATCTGAATATTAGAGTGTTGGTTGAAGTACAAGTGTTGATCTAAGTTTACTAGATATTTAACACCAGTTTTGTGCGGAATTTTATCGTGGCTCCCCTCCCCAGCTAAAATATGGAATTTCTTCCAATTGCGCTTCAAATCTCTATTAGCATGGGCTAAGGTGGTGTGGAATAGGAAAGTCTCACATTTCTGGGAATTAATTTTCATCTTCCAAGAGTTCGTGTAGAACTGAACATCATTAAACATTTTCTAAAGTTCTTAAATGGGATGTGTATATAATAAGGTCGTCTGCGAAGGCTACAATAGATCTCTTAGGTGATTTATTAAAATCAAATGCTTCCAAAAGATCGCTAATTTAGATCGCGAATAAAGTGGGAGCAGTTACTGCTCCCTGTTGGAGCCCTTCTCTAACATTAAATCTCTGTGTGGTAACAATTTTCTCGTTTGTTAGCACAAAATTTTGTGTTATATCATGTGTACAAGGATATTTATCAAGTGTTTGGGGGAATTTTTTTGGATTAATTTAAAGATCAGACCGTCAAGCCAAACTGTGTCGAAGGCCTTCTCCATGTCTATTAGACAGGCACCTACGCAGTCTTTATTATTCAAATGCCAGCAGATGTCGGATGTGACCTTCGTTATGGCGTGTATGGTAGAATGAATGTCTATTTCGAAAGCCAAATTGTCAATTCGGTATCAGATCATTCTGTCGAATGTGGGAGTTCAGGGAGTCATTGAGGATGGATTCAAAGACTTTGCTTATGTTGGGTAGAAGACTAATGGGTCTGTAACTTTTTGGATCTGAAGGATCTTTCCCTTTCTTAAGGATCGGGAATGTTTTCGCGCGTTTCTATAGATTAAACCACTCATATGATTGCGATGAAATTTTGTGGTTTGTTGAGGGTACTCCCGCGATGGTTCGTGCGTTAGAAAAATCATTTAACAGTTGGTGGTTCGCGAGTTATTTTAACATTTAAGTCTTTTTCATATGATTTAGCGGCAGTTTGTTCGTTTCCGGTGTATTAGTTACTATGGATGGTGGATAGATAATATTGGATGAAGTATGGAGGATGGTGGATATAGAATGGAGGATGGTTTGTGCGTTAGAAAAATCATTTAACAGTTGGTGGTTTGCGAGTTATTTCAAAATTTCAGTCTTTTCCATATGATTTAGCGGCAGATTGTCCGTTCCCGGTGTATTAGTTACGCGTTCCTATACTAAATGGTAAAGTTGGACTATTGGTGGTGGATAGAGAATAGTAGGTGGAAGATGAAGGATACTGGATAGAGGATGGATGATGGAGATTGGTTGATGGTAGATGAAGGATGGTGGATAGATTATGGTGGATGAAGTATGGAGGATGGTGAATATAGAATGGAGGATGGTTTATGCGTTAGAAAAGTCATTTAACAGTTGGTGATTCGTGAGTTATTTCAAAATTTCAGTCTTTTCCATATGATTTAGCGGCAGATTGTTCGTTCTCGGTGTATTAGTTACGCGTTCCTATACTAAATGGTAAAGTTGGACTATGGATGGTGGATAGAGGATAGTAGGTGGAAGATGAAGGATGCTGGATAGAGGATGGATGATGGAGATTGGTTGATGGTAGATGAAGGATGGTGGATAGAGGATGGTGGATGAAGTATGGAGGATGGTGGATTTAGAATGGAGGATGGTTTATGCGTTAGAAAAGTCATTTAACAGTTGGTGGTTCGTGAGTTATTTCAAAATTTCAGTATTTTGCATATGATTTAGTGGCAGATTGTTCGTTTTCGGTGTATTAGTTACGCGTTCCTATACTAAATGGTAAAGTTGGACTATGGATGGTGGAAAGAGGACAGTAGGTGGAAGATGAAGGATGCTGGATAGAGGATGAATGATGGAGGTTGGTTGATGGTAGATGAAGGATGGTGGATAGAGGATGGTGGATGAAGTATGGAGGATGGTGGATAGAGAATGGAGGATGGTGGATGAAGGATGGAAGATGCTGGATGGGGGATGGAGAAAAATGAAAAATGTTTGTTTTCGGTGTATTGGTTACTATGGATGGTGGATAGGGGATAGTGGATGAAGTATGGAGGATGGTGGATAGAAAATGGAGGATGGAGGATGGAGGATGGGGGATGAAGAAAAATGAAAAATGAAAAGTGAAAAATTAATAATTAAAAATTAAAAGCGAAAAATTAAAAATACTAGCAGTAAATGGTCGGGATCGATGGAAATCTACACCACTCATATGATTGTGATGAAATTTTGGTAATTTGTTAAGGGTACGCCAGTGATGGTATCTGCGATAGCAAACTCATTTAACAGTTTGTGGTTCGTGAATCATTTCAAGATTTCAGTGTTTTCCATATGATTTAGCGGCAGTTTATTCGTTTTCGGTGTATTAGTTACGCGTTTCTACTATTAAATGGTAAAGTTGAACTATTGCAGGCTATTGGAGGATGGTGGATAGAGAAAGGTGGATGGAGGATGGTGGATAGAGAATGGTGGATGGAGGATGAGGATGGAGGATGTTAGATGACGGGGGATGGAAGATGGTGGATGGTAGATACAGGTTGGTGGATAGAGGATGGTGGATAAAGAATGGAGGATGGTGGTTGTAGGATGGAGAATAGGGGATGGGGATTGTAGATGGAGGGTGTTAGGATGGAGGGTGGAAGATGGTGGATGGTGGATAGAGGTTGGTGGATAGAAGATGGAGGTTGGTGGATAGAGAATGGAGAATGGTGGATGTAGGGTTGAGGTTGGGGTAGTGGAGATGGAGGATGTTAGAAGATGGATAGAGGATGGATAGAGGATGAAGGATGGGGGATGGTGGATAGAGGATGGAAAATGGAAGATTCAGGATGGGGGATGAGGGATGGTGGATAGAATATGGAAAATGGAAGATGGGGGATAGGGGATGGTGGATATAGGATGGAAGGTGGAGGATGGGGGATAGAGGATGGAGAAACAGGACTAATGGATCAGAACAGTAGAGACGGGAGTAACAAGGACGATAGCACACCGTGAGCGTAGCGAGCGTAGTCGCGGTACGCGGCTAGTAGGTTATTAAAAAGGGTGCAATATTCCTGAATAATTACATCCGGCAGATTCTTTAATATTAAATTTGGAATTCCATCCAAGCCGGATGATTTTTTATTATTGAGGCGTTTGAATAAAAATTGGAGAGTTTCAAATAAAACGAAGTAGTCTGATAGTTGGTTGTCTGGAATTTGATTGGCCATCAGATTTTCGCCAAAAATGAGTAATGGCTCATTGCCTTCGCTCTCATTTTTGAATTCTGTGGCCTTTTGCGTAACTAATTCATTTAGTCTTTCTCTTCCCAAGTTGGAGTTTTGTGTATGAATTCCCTCTAAGTGGGTCCCTACTATATCTACTAGCTTTTGGGGTTCGTGTGTGTGTGTGATATCGATATTCGCATCTTCCAGGAGTTTTTGGGAGTCGACCGGTACCTTAATCGTGGGTACGCTTGCACTATTATTTTTCCTGAATATAGAATTTATTTGGGCGAACATCTCGGGGGAGCCGCTGGGCCTAACAGATTGAATTTTTTCCCTCCATTGCCTATTACTTTCGTTCGCAAAGTTTTGTCGAATTAGAGCTTTAACATTTTTAAAATTTGGCTTTAGTCTACTCAAGTTGGGGCTATTGTAACCTAAAAATCTACGATAAATGTTATTAATTCGCGTGAGCAGATAATAGAGTTTTCGTAATTGTCTAAGGTATTTCGGATTTTTCTTTTTGGGACAGTTCCTTCTATTGTGGCAGTTGTGAGATTTTCTAATATTTGGAGATAGTGTTCTATCTCCGAGTTTGTTAGGTTCCTATCTGTGTGGGTCATGAATTCTTCTTCTTCTGGAAGTGTTTCTGAGTGAGCTTTCGCTATTCTCTTTCGAAACAATTTCCAGTTAGTTTTTTTATAATAAGGATAATATTTTCCGCTTGAGAATTAATGACGAAATGATCGTCTTTCTCATGACCAGATGTCATGAGTATGGCTTGGTGGTCGCTTTCGTAATTTATGGTTTCTAATTTATTTGGGCTTTCTGCAAACGTGAAGTTCAATCGGGCATCTGCTATGCAGATATAAAGGTATGAATTTGCTCTTGGTAAAGTGGGCGAGTCGGGACCGTAGAGTACAGATTTGAATTCTATTTGGTTGTCTAAAACCCAGTTATACAAAAAATTTCCACGTGTGTTATTATCTCGGTTAAGCCAGGATCTGTGTTTCGCGTTGAGGTCCCCTGCTATTACATAGTAGTTTCTTAGGCTATTTAATTCAAGGGCTGGAATAGTGAATGAAATTCGTCATTGAATTTTTCGGAATTTCTTTTTGAGGCATAGGTGCTAATAACGAAAAGATTATCATTATTCTGCAGGGAGATTTTTATACAGGTAAGTTCTAAGCATTTAAAAAGGGCGAATTCCGGCCGGTTTATTGTAGTGAAGTTTAAAGGTTTTTTTATAAGAATACCCGTGCCGCCTCCACCTCCGGAGTTCAGTCGGTCCGTTCTTATAAAGTCGTAATTAGTGAATTGGGGTGTATGGTGTGGTTTTAATTTTGTTTCGTTTAAAAGGAGGAGATCGGGTTTTTCTTTTTTTAGGAGATCGTCTAAATTCATCCTTCTATTTAGGTCCACAATGGAGTTGACATTGACAGAGATGAGCCTGAGCTCGGTCATTTGAAGGCTTTGTGTTACCTGGCCATCAACAGACATTGGACAAGTTGAGAACGTTACTTATATAGCTAAGTTGTTGAGCGTGAGCGCCAATGGCTTGTTCGAAACGCTGAATTTTATTATTTAATAAATTAATGGTACAAACACTATTGAGATGAACTTCGCCAGCGGCGGCGAAGTTCGCTGTCAAAATTTTAAAACTGTACCGCAACACACGTACTGACGCAGAATTACGACGGCAAGCGGTTGGCGAACTTTACTTGTGTTGTACCGCGACACAAGTAAAGTTCGCCAACCGCTTGCCGTCGTAATTCTTGCCGTCGTAATTCTTGGCGTCGTAATTCACCGAACTTCGTCGCTGCTGGCGAAGTTCGTCTCAATTGTGTTTATACCATAATGAGGTTGTCCTGGAAAGATTTAAAGGAATTTTGATTAGCATTATTGTCCTTAGCTGTGTGCTCTCGTAGGCAATCCTGGGTTGGTAGAGCTTTCGTGTTTTGATTTTTTCCCTTCACGGCATCTGCGAAACTCACTCCAGGTCGAACTACACTTTCGATGATACGCTGGTACTGTTGATTTGTTGTTACTGCCTTCGTTATCGCTGCTTTCTCCTGCTGGGCTGTGATGCTCCTGGATTTCACTGCTTTATGCGATGGGCATCCTTTGTACGATGCTGGGTGTGCGTGTATTGTGCTATTCACGCAAAACGTCTTTGTCTTCTCCGCTGTAGATTCCAACTTGCACTTGCCAGGTGAGTGGTATTGGTCGCATTTCACCCAACGAAACTTCATACTGCAGTTAACCGCTGAGTGGCCATACCTTTGACACCGACGGCATTGTGTGATTTCCGTCTTTTTCAACTTCTCAAATCGCACTACTTGGTAATTTAGGTAACGGATTTGTTGCAGGTCCTCTGCGCTGCTGTTGTGTCCGATTTGAACCATAAGAATCGGCATGATTCTGTTTTCCTGCGATGATCTTCTAGTCGAGAAGCGCGAAACTGACAAAACTTCTATCGCCGGTAGCTTAACTTTTATTACAGCCATAATTTCGGATGGGGCCGCGTGGCTGCTCAGACCTTTCAATAGGAAGGTCGTGGTCTTTTCTTCACGGGGAGTGTATGTGAAGAAGTTTGACTCGGACTCTCCAAGTACTTCCTTTGCTTTTTTAAAGTCTTCGATGTTGGTCGTTTTAATCGTGATTTTTGAGTTGCTGATATTTTTTATCTCAAAATCAGCTATGCCGGCACTTTCCTGCAGTAGTTTCACCATATCCTCTGGGTTCTGGTTATACGTTTTGATGGGAGGCATCTTGTACGCGTTTTTCTTGGGTTGCTGTGTTTCAACATCAGGTGCTCAACATCAGGTGCTCTATTTTTTTCGTTGGCCTGAAACGCAGCAAGTGTTGTCTGCATTTGAGCTTGCAGACTTTCGATGATGCTGTCTCTTTTCTTAATTTGGCTGACTAGTCCAGCCTCCCGTATCTTGAGCCCGCCGTTTGTTGGTTCCAGTTCTGGCTCGCTCTCATATTCGCTTTCTGCTTAGACGCTGAAAGCTCCGCCCTTATCGCAGCTCTTCGCTACCTTCTCCATTTTCCTCTAAATTTCATTAATGCGAATAATGTACTCGCTAAGTAAGCGCCGTGGCATCTTATACTGAAGCCCGGTGGTGGTAATGAGAAGCTTTTAACATCTGTAATGTCTTAACCATTTGGTTGAAAATTTTATGGTGTGGCTGTACTTGGCTGTAACCTTTGAATAACCCGCCAAGCCTATGAAATGGTCCTCAGGGACTACGATTAATCAACAGTCGGGGATTTCGTATTGGAGCTTCATGCCACTGACACCGGAAAAAACAACTAACTCTTAACATTTAATAATTTAATAGCTTCAATGGTAGCTTACCATGAAGAACTAGTAACATAAAAGTATTTGTAAAAATAAGTTTGCGTTGACCCACTGGGTCTCGATCTTAGCGTTGGTTACAAGCATTTCATAGCCTTGGCGGGTTATCCAAAGGTTACAACCAAGTACAGTCACACCAAAAAAATTTAAACCAAATGGTTAAAACATTACAAAAGTTAAAAGCTTCTCATTACCACCACCGGGCTTCAGTATAAGATGTCACGACGCTTACTTAGCGAGTACATTATTCGCAGTAATGAAATTTGGATGTGATATCGCTATATAGAAATTTCCTCAGCAATTCTACCAGCTGTCAGGGTCTTTCGGAAAGTTGGCCAGAATACACCCTCTGAAGAGTCTTCTGCCTTCCGATGACGAAATAGCTCCTTCGGACCTAGTCCAACACAAATCTTATGATAAACTGGCCTCTCCAGTGAAAGTTCTTTCCAAATTTGTCATTGTCCTCAGGGACTACGATTAATCAACAGTCGGGGATTTCGTATTGGGGCTTCACTCTACTGACACCGGAAAAAACAACTAACTCTTAACAGGTTGTATCCTATTTAAGATATCGTCTTTAGTACCTGCTGGTGCAGAGTATCCGTGTTTCTATAAATTTATTTTAAACGAGGAGCACGTTTAAAACACGTCTAACCACTTTGAATGTCGAAGATCGACTCTTCCCAAATAAGATCGATCATATGATCTGCGCATAGGTTCAATGAATTCTGGATCAGCAAGGATCATGTCATTGATGTAAGGTCATCGATTGGCTAGAATGGTGAACGAAGAGCGTACTTGAGTTATGTTTTTGATTACGTATGGTTTCGTAAGTAACTCGCTGCTGTTTTCGATTTTTGGAATAATGTTGAAGCTAACTTCCTGCGTTACGGTGCTGACATTTGTTGAGTCTAGGCTAGTGATAGTTAAGGATGTTGGTCGGATCATAGTTCTTAGCAGTTGATGAGCAGCTTGAGATATAAAAGAGTTTTCCGAACCCGAATCTAGCAATGCACGAAGTGATGCAGTTTTTCCCTCTGAAGTTTTAATTGTTACGATGGCAGTTGATAGCAATGTTCGGTTATTTATTTTGTTGAATTTTATGGATCTTGAGCAGAATGCTTCAGAAACTAAATCATCTTCGCATTGTGGAGTATTTGAATCCGTTGTATTTGACTGTAGTGATAATTCACCATTTTTGTGTAGGGTAGTGTGTTGTTGCTTGTGACAGAAATGGCAAGTCTGCTTGCTCTAGCACTCATTAGATCGGTGTTTGGTTAGGCAGTTGAAACACAAATGTTGGGTCTTTACAAAGTCCTACTTTGCAGATGTGTCGAGGTTGTGGAATGCTTGGCATTTAAAAAGGAAATGATCTTTTTTTGCAATAAGAACAAGATGGTTGGAATGTTTTTGTGGAGTTGCACGAAGTTTTACGCTGGTTGCTGTTGCCTTATGTGGAGGACTGTGATTCTGCCTTGGCTGCCGCTAATACTTCCAGCGTTCTGTGACGACATTCAATAAATTTTTCGAACTCTTTGTTGGTCGGTAGCGACTCTGTTGTCGACACCTGTTGTTCCCAGAGATTGCGAGTTAATGGAGGCAGTTTAGCGGTTAGAAGATATAATACTATAGGATCCTAGTCGATTGTTTCAAGACCTAATTGGTTTAGTTCATGGATCCACTCACTAGTGTCATCAAGCATATTTTGTATGGCTTGTTCTGACTCGGTTCGAATCTCGGGTATGCTAAACAACGTTTGTAAGTGCATCTATTAACCAGTAAAGTTTAAGCTAGCTCCTAGTTTGATTCTAGGGTTTCGAACTGACTGAGAATTTTAGTCACCAACCAGGGTACCTTTTAAGTAGTGGAGCTTATGAGCTTTCGGGAGATGGTTGATGTTATGGATGATCGATCGAAAGATGTCTCTCAATTCACTCCAACTTCTATAATTGCCATCGAACTTTGGTAAGCTCAATTAGGGAAGTTTGAACGAGAGTTGTGGTTCTTGTACCGACTCGACGTGTGTTTGGGAAGTTCTGGTACGCGGTTTTTCGCCAGCTCTTTAAGCTCACCGATATACTCAAGAACGGCTTGTTTGAAATGCTTTGGGCTTTGACAATTTCATCAATCTCACTCTCGCACGTATAAGTCGCCTTAAGCGCTTTTTCGCACTCGGACCATGATTTATTGACTTACTCGAGTTGACCGCTGATATAGTTGGCGGTTCTTCGTGACTCACCGGTTTTTCTAAAAATCGGAGATCGCGAAGCAGGCGTTTTGCTCTTTTATTGCTTGCTTCATGATTTGTTTATAGTGCAATACAGATAAACGATCGGAAATGTACGATGCTGTAGAGATAACTTCAGCTGGTTGTTTTAACTTTGCAGGCAACCAACCGACAATGTACGATATTATTATTATTATTTTTAAATAATAATAATCGCTGATACTCCTGATATCAGAAAGTATAATATTATTACAATTGTTGTATTATCCAAAACAAAAGCAAAAAAAACACTTTTTTTTTAAGCTAAGTAGGATGTGTATAACTAAAGTTAGTGGAAGAGTAGAAGTATCGAAATTAATAATAAAGGAAAAAAAAGTTTAATTTTAAGAAAATGTACGAAGTTTAAAGTATAAAAATGAAATTTAAATTGAATAAAATAGAGAAGTTAAGTTAGTTACAAAATAAAGTTAATTCTTAATTCTTAATTCAGCTAAAATTGAAATATCTATCCACTTTGATTTTAAAATCTAACACTGAAGTAGCACCAATAACGTCCACGGGAAGAGAATTCCAGCCATCAACTACTCTGTTCGGTAGAAAGTTCCGAAAAGGGTTCGTGCTCGTGCTAACTCTACATATGTTAAGTTTGTCGTCATGTCCTATAAGGTGAGAATTCTTGTTGTGCGTGAATATATGCTGTAGTTCTGGGCAGTTGAAATGACCGTTTAAAATTTTGAAGGTCTCAATAAGGTCACCTCTCATTCGTTGTTGCTTCAAAGTTGAAAGTCGTAAGCGTGCTAGCCTGTCTGCATAGGATAGGTTTTTCATTTCTTGCGGAAGCTTTGTTGCATGACGCTGTACTTTCTCCAGTAAGTCAATATCCTTACGAAAGTAGGGGCTCCAGATTTGGAATCCGAACTCGAGAAGAGGCCTTACATGGTTTTGTAAAACTTAATAAAAACCTCACAAGTGATTACAATGAATGTTTTGCGTATCAAGTATATTAACGAATTTGCTTTTTTCGAAATATTCATAATATGCTGCTCACACTTTAGTTCTTATGTCACTGTGATTCCAAGGTCGCAAATTTTGTTGGTGGATATTAATTCTGTACTATTAAGGCTGTACGTAATACGGGGATTATTTGATCCGACATGCAAAACTGAACATTTTGCTTTGTTAAGCGATATACACCATTTTTCTGACCTTTCATATATTTTGTCCAAGTCACCCTGCAGAGTTAAGTTTCCATGCAGCGGGTTTCCAAAAATGTTTGTATCATCAGCGAACAAACATGAGCTCGATGCTGGGATGTCAGGTATTTAAGCGGTATAAATTATAAAAAGAAGTGGCCCTAAAAATGATCCTTGAGGCACACCATTAAGGGCCGGTTTCAAAGTCTAAGTTTAAACCAAAAATTTTCGTTAAACTTAGGATCAAACGAATAATGCGTTTCACAGATGTTGTAAAACACAAGTTAGGTTAGGTTAGGTTAGGTTAGGTTGAGAAGGGTGGACTGAAGCACATTGCCACAGTCCATCACGAGAGATCACTGCAGATCCATTGTGGTCCCCCCTCGTATAAAAACCGCGATCTAGACTACTTATTCCAAATATTGCTCTTCCTTATGTAGAGAGTAGTACTCCATAAAGGAATCATTGCAAGTTCTGAAAGGTTGGTAAAGGAGAATTTCCCAAAGTACCGATACCTTGAGCGTGCCAGACTCTCGCATTCAAACACCAGATGCTTCAATGTCGGTTCAACATTCTCATCACCACAGCGACACAAATCAGCCATTGGTATTCCTAGTCTTTACCCATGTGTCCCAAAGGGACAGTGTCCCGTTAGAACCCCTATGAGTTGTCTGCAAATGTTGCTTGCCGGCATCCCGAGAGATTCATTCAGGCGTCCTCCATCTGTCTGAGCGCTTCAATGGGACATAAAACCGATTCGTTGGCCTGCTCTATGCTCAGCTCCGACCCCTTCTGGCGAGCTCGACTGCCTTTTCATTTCCAGGGAAGTCACTGTGACCAGGAATCCTGGAGATCCTCAGGTTGTTATTCATACCTCCTCTACAAGCCTAGACTTAGTAATGTGCGCCTCATGTGCTGCCATGATAGCAGCTTGGCTGTCAACGTAAATGGTTATTTTACCATTCGCGCATTGTTTTCGCACAATTAATTATTTCCGCTGCTTTTGTCAGTGCATAAATCTCGGCCTGAAACACGCGCGAGCTATCCGATAGCCCAAACGATTCCATAATGTCGAGGTCACAAGAGTACACTCCCGCACACGTACCGCTTTCTGTCTTTGAGCCATCAGTGTATATAGCCACAGTGTCTGAGGCAGTGATCCCAGATCGCCACTCCAGACTGGTGGGAATATTTACCGCATTAGAATGTTCAAAGCTACAAGACGGTGTCCTGTAGTCGGTGCGCTCCGGCATGGCACAGCACAGTGAAATTGTCCAGATCCTGGAGTGACCCAGACTGCCCCCAACCAATAGTCTGACTCACGCAGACGCAAAGCCCCCTTTACCGCTATTGATTTTACCGCTATTTCTAACGGGATCACGTGTAGCATTACTTCCAGAGCCTGCGTGGCCGTGGTACGTAAGGCCCCAGTGATACCAATGAGTGCGATTCTTTGAATTCTATTCATAGCGACCCTCTTGGTCTCACCCTTTAATGCGTGCCACCACACCAGGGACCCATAAGTAAGAACAGGTCTAACTACCGTGATGTACAGACTATCCTCGGGTTGAGGCCCAGGTTTTCCCTACCATTTTCTGACAAGCATAGTAGCCATTCGATGCCTTCTTGATCCTGTCGTCAATCGTGAGTTTCCAGTTTAGCCTAGGATAATGATTGATACCTAAGTACTTCACACTGTGTGAGAGCGGGATGGTAACGCCGTTCAAGCGTGGGAGCCTAAATTCTCGATCTGTTTTTCTGGTTTTCTCTTGATTGATGTTGAGACCGTAGCTTTTTACGTCTTAAACCCTCAAAACCCCTTTCCGCCAAAGGGGCGAACGACGACGAGCCGGCTAACCCGTCGAGACGGGGTGGGCGCCACACGACTGCGATTTTCGTCGTCGTTCTCTCACACCCGAATCAGCCGTGAATTTTGGATGGATGATTGTTACCAAAATTTCTACTCTATGTTAATTTCTTTTATTTCGTGGAACCGGATTTCTTTCGTTCACGGCGGTTTCTGAAATGTAAGTACCTTCACCGAACCTTACATTAACACTCAATGAACTACAAGAGATTTTGTAGGGAAGATCTAGTTTAATATATTCGTTAACATTAAATTAATATCTTTTTGCCTACTTGTAATTATGTTTTACAACCAAAAAAATAACAGTAAACTTATACTAGGGTACCGCTGATGACCTCATATACCGCCGGATGGACCGCTGCTCTTCCTTTGTTCAAGTTCTCCTGCCGCTGTTCGCCGTATTTGATTATTCCCGCCGTTTGAGTTTTATTAGCGCGCCGATTCGTACGACCCAATATTCGAGGTCGATGCGATAGAACCGAGTTTCTAAACGTTTCTTCTCTTTTCGAGCCACTTGATTTCTTACGATTCTGTGTTTTCTTCACAGTACGATATTCCCGACCACCGAGGTTGACTTCACCCTACGAAGGGGTTTTTTTCACTCTTAACACTTCGATTTGTGCGACACAAAATCCGATGTCGTTACTTCACAACTTCTTTCACAATACGTTCACTTTTCTTCTCGCGGCACTTGGTTTTTCGATACCGCACTTCGTTCTCTGATCCTGATTTTCGTTCACGGTCGAGTTAAATATTTCGGTTTCTTCACGTACAGTCTTTTCGTTTCATTTTTTCGCCCACTCATACGTTCACTTTTCACCTTGCGTCGCCTGGTTCTTCGATTCCGCACTTCAAGTCGAGTTAAAAATTTCGGCTACTTCGCGTACAAGCTTCCCGTTTCAATTTTTCGCCCACTCGCTTTTCAACGCAAAATCTCGCAAGAGGCCTGGTTAAGTTAAAATGGTCCTCCGACCTAATTACACAAACTTCAATTGTTTCACTTCTATTTCTCGAGTTCACTCCGAACTTACCTACGCTACCGCCCAAATCGATGACCCCGATCCCGAGTTTTTCGTCTACTCAATATAAATCCCAACGGTCACTCCGATCGGTTAGGTCCTCTGACCCCAGAACTCGGTCATGAACCCCCGACTAATTCGAAAGTCGAAAATAAAACTCGAACACAGCATTAATTATTCTTGCCTTGTAATTACGAAAGAAAAAGCTGTTCGGCTAAACATGGCGGCGCCCATTGTTATTGTTTTCGTTTACTAAGTGTCAAATTCGCGAGAATTGTCAAGGGTCGTGAAAAATGGTTTGACCGGCGCACTCAGGTAAGTTTAGTTCTTTTGCTTAATTAAATTTCCGTGGGCTTGGACAGATCGGACGGCACTCGCGTGTGTCGGACGATTCCGGTATTTGGTTTGTTCGCGTAGTTTGTTCTTGCCGTAATTCTCGTACCCCTTTTTTTGTTCTTGAGCCGCGCGAAGGACCCGATTTTATTCTTTTTCTTTACGACGGTATGAATTCCGTGTTTGGTTATATTTTGCCCTTCATGTTGCCTTAATCCTAAATCTAACCTATCCTATCACTATCCAAATTCATTTTTCGCTAATTCCTATTATAACATTTTTTTGTTTTGTTTACTCAGATACAAGTTTAGTTTTGTGCCAGTTCTTCCATTTCTATGTTATTGTAAGTGTGTGACCTTCCGAGTTCTTAATCGCAATTCTGTTTGTTATTCTAGGTGGGCAGTGTCTGGAAGTGGAGGCGAAACGGAGTGTGTCCCCGTTTGGCCACTTCTAATTGATTATTGCGGTTAGTTTCTATTCTTTGAGTTCTCCGTGTTCTTTAAACTACTTTTACCTTCTGCATACTTCTTCTCAGATTCTGGAAATAAGAGCTGTCTACGATCTTCGCATCGGAAAGGAGAAAAAAAGGTATAACATAAGTATCATATTTTTTTTTAATAATAACGTTCTTCTTTTCCAGACGTAATAAGCTACCAGCCCACCTGCTCAATGATTTGAGTCCAACTTCTCGTAGATCACTCAAGGTGTCCAGGAACTTGCCTTTCACCATCAGAACGATACCACCTGCGTAGGCAGCCACCTTGACTCCGGTCAAAGATAGAGCCTGCAAGATTTCGCTAACCATTAGGACCCACAGCAGTGGGTATTCCCCGTGTTGCTTTCATTCTGCTAAATTCTTCCCCCGAGAGGAGTTAATAATTCTACCCCCCAGCATCGACACAATCCAGCACGAAACGAATGAGTCAGCACCCAATTTATTCAATGCCCTCGCGATCGCGCTTAATACATACGAAAAATTATTTTAAACCAATTTTACTGTATTATTAATAATTATTAATAATACAGTATTGTTATCGATTTTTAAAAAAAAAAAATTTGCTGCCCTCAAAATTTTTTTTTCCACGTTTCATGACTAGTAGACGCGAAAAAAGCAATAAAAATTTTCACTCCGTCTGTACGCCGTACCCCGTACGCCGTACGCCGTACGCCGTACGCCGTACCCCGTACGCCGTACGTCGACCGCCCCAAAATCTTTGAAGGCTCGTAGCTCTCAAACCAGTGGAGCTATTAAATTAAAATTTTTTCTAAGAATAGACTTGGTGGACTCCTTGAATTGACATTATTTTCAGGGGTGGGGGTGTGAGGGGGAAGGCGGGGTAAGCGTTTTAGACGAAAAATTTAGGTTTCTAGATCTAAGGAACCGCTTGTGTTAGGAGGCTGAAACTTAGAATTTCTATAGAGCTTTGATAATGGACCCATTTGCAAAAAAAACACAGATATGGGTGAAGGGGTGTGGGAGTGGAGGGGGAAATAATGCGTTCGAAACGCAAAAATGCCTAGATCGACCAATTCTAAAATCCATATCTCCTAAACCATTAATAGCAAGCAATTAAAACTTAACAAATATCTGTAGTTATACTAGGAGAGTAGATTGAAACAAAATTTTAGGGTGGGGGTAGAGGCGTACGGGGGTGGGGGGTGAAAAACTTTAGATTACGATATTTCACAAACTAATTGGACCAGAAAAACAAAATTCGGTTTTATTATAAAGATTGATAAATAAAGATTGCTCAAAGTAAAATATTTGAAGGGGGTGGAGGAGCACGGAAGTGGGAGGGATTAGAATTTTTCAAAAATAACACGATTCATATCTCAATAACAGTGTAAGATGGATGTTTCAAATTTTTACCAGAAGTAGGCCTAATAGAACCCTAGTAGGGAAAAAAAGTTTGGTGGTGTGGGTGTAGAGGGTGAGGGTGGGGAAGGGTGAGAAAGAAAAAGTTCCGATGCTTATATCTTAAGAATCTTTAATGATAGGAAGCTGAAACTTGGTATTTGGATAAAGCTATAGTAGTGGCATGGTGAAAAAATAATTTTTTTTTTAGGGGTAGTATGGTACGGTGGTGGGGGGTGTTTTCCCTAACTTCAGAACGGCTTATGCTAGGAAGTTGAAACTCGGTACGTATATGTAAATTAACTAGAAAAGTAATTCTGATAAAAAAAAATTCAAACATTCACTGGCGTTCAGAAGGGGGGGCAAAAAAAAATATCGGTTAATATAAAATACATATATTTTCACGATTTTCGTCATATCTACTAGGTCTTTCGAAATATTGAATTCATTTTTTTTCTACGGATTCTTCATGTGAATACCTAGAGTGTGTTTTCAAAATTTTTTGAAATTCGACCCCTAAGAGGGTGTAAACTGGTTGTATACTTTTTCATGAATTCCACCATGTTCCTCAGGTCTGATCAGATATCGAATATCTTTTCACTTCCCCAGGTTTGTTTAATAATCACCTATTTTTAAGTTTTGTTTTTTTCAACCTCTAGACCGCATCCCGGAATATGACCCAATTATTTAATTCATATGTTACACCCTTTTCTAACCGCTTCCCGATTTTTTTGTTAGGTTTTCAGTCACATAGTAACATACACCGCATCCCCGAATTGAACGCGTTCTGAACTTCTGCCGGAAAAATAATACAGTTGCGCCCAGACTGTTGGCAGATTTTTTTGTAAAGGTATGAACAAATTTTATATTTATTTTAGAAATTGTGCAATTTATAAAGTGCAATCGATTATATATAGTTACAAAAAAATAATTGTGTCCTCCTTGGAGGTTCGAGATACAACTGAACTCTATCCGGCCGAAAGATTTTATCTTTCTTTCTATCTTTCTTATCCAAATCTTGATGACCCAGCACTAGGGTAACAAGAATTATTTTCCGTTGGCATATACATTTCAAGCATCGCGAAATATTTAAGATAAGAACGTTCAAATAAGTATCTGAACGCTAGACAAAACAATTACTATTAAGGTATCCGATTACCTTTTAGTTCACACAAAGTGTGTGACTAAATTAAAATTTTGCAAGGTAAGTAACATTGTTGCATCGGAATGTAACATCTTCATCCTTATAATGAAATTCGTCCCGAAATTTCTAACATCTGTATATGCCTTCAGTTTACAATGTTCTTTACAAAAATTTAATGTAAGCGTAAAAATATAATTTCCTAATATTAAATTCAACATAAGTTTAGAAATATTATATTTTTTTTCGTCTTTATTTATTTCTATTATTATTTTACAGCTTCTGAGATCTTAATTTGATTGAACTTTCCGGTGAAGTAGAAGCCTCGACCGATGTTCTTCTTTCATCAGAATACTGAACTGCAAATTCTGTTGGTCTTGATGACCTTGTATTAATTCTTTTTTTCCAATTCCAACGAAAACATTTGTTAAACAATGTTAAGCAACCGCCACCCAAACATGGCTTACAATATTTTAATAAAATATATCCTATTAAAATTAACAATAAAGCAAATATAAAACCGGTAAATGAATTCTGTCTTACATATTTTGGAAATGGTTTTACAGCTTTGTCCCAGAAACTGGACTGTTCTATAATTTCTGAAGTTAGATCTCTTATCTCATGTAAATTACTACTAGAAAACTTTCCTATGTTAATATTGTCATTAATTTTGATATCTCTTAATTTAATTGTATCGCAACAATCCTCCAATTTTAC
Source organism: Beris chalybata (assembly GCA_949128065.1). Taxonomy (NCBI): domain Eukaryota; kingdom Metazoa; phylum Arthropoda; class Insecta; order Diptera; family Stratiomyidae; genus Beris; species Beris chalybata. The sequence continues at coordinate 79,763,060 of OX421897.1, read as the reverse complement.
TATCTTGTCTTTGCTTTTTAGTACGTTATTAACATTAGCTTGCGATTGATAAGTTTGAGATACAGTGTAAAGTTTGCAATTGTCTTTGATTGACACAATGCATATTCCCTGTACGTTTTTCCATTCTTCTTCACTATCTTTACATTTACAATGTAGTCTTGTATCTGTACTAGTTACCGAAATAATTTGGTTATTATTTAATTTATGAAAAATATCCAATTGAGATTGTATTTGTTTGACCTCGCATAATCTTGATTCTTGTCTGAAATAAATGTCGGTAATGCAAGTTCTTTCATAAGTTGTTCTCAAAGGTAATGGACTGCAAATATTTTTCTCATCTATTTTCCTACAATCTGTTTTATCTGTGGTAATATAATCTTCTCGATCTTTTGTTACAATAAAATATTTAGCCAAATTCTGTATTAAAATCGTGTGATCGTTTTCTACTAATGGTAAGCTAATTACTTCAAACATCTCAAGTTCTTGTGAACTTAAAGCGTCTACTCCTATAACAACTTTAACTCTTTTCTCTCTAATATAGGCTGTTAATTGTAAATCCTTTACCAATTCTTGGTAGTTGCCTAACTTAGCTTCTACAACCAAATCATGCCTTTCCTTAAGTTTATTTAATTCCATAATAAGATTTTCAGGTTCTATTATAAATGGATGTAATATACCTGCCTGGATAAATAAAATAGCATCTCTAAATATTTCTATTCTTAAATCTATTACCTCTATTTTATGATTAATCTTACCAAAAATTTCATCCTAATATACTTCTAAATTTAGGAGTCTTTCCTGTTCTTTTGTATTATTGTTAATTAGCATTATTTCCCTGATTATTTCGTTAAATTTTAATTTAATATCATCTTGTTCTTGATTGATAAATTTTGCCTGTTTATTAATTTCCTTTATCAATACTAAATTATCCTTCATTCCATTTTTAATATTGTTTTCATTTTCTTGGACAACATCTAAAATTCTCTCAATTTGTTCAGCATCATCGGCAGACATAGTTCCAAATAAAAAGTTTAACCCTGTTCCAACCCAATTTTGTAGACCCCTCCTATATCTTAAATTTGGAGTTATTCCCATTAAACCATAAATTGTATTGAGATTATGATTTAACCTACGTACTTGCAACCTGCAATTTGTTTTGAAATTTTTACACTGCTTTAATTCGTTTGTGCAAATTTCGTTTATATTGTTTGCTAATGTACTAATTTTATCGATTTCTTCCTCTATTTCGCTTATTTCTATTGGCCTTATTAAATTAATAGTTTTGCTTACAAATCTGGTATCGCCTAGTGATTTAAAATAGATTCCTGGGTTTTCCACCTTTTTAACATCAAATGCTATGGCTTTAGTCAGCCTGAAATTAAAGTAAAACTATATTTATTACTTTTCTACATATATCTTAACGTCTTTATTGTTAATCTGAACTATCTTTCTATGTATCTTAACTTGAACACTATCTTTATTAACTTTAGTTATCGTGTATGGTCCTAGCCATAAATCATCAGTTTTTCCTTTTCGTCTGTCATTTCTTCTCAAAATTTTGTTTCCAATTTTAAATTGTGGTATTTCTTTCCTAGTCTTCTTATCATATCTAATTTTCGATTTCTCTTTGTTTTCATAATCCCTTCCTTTAGCGTCTTTCCGTAACTCGACTAAGGTATTCTTTAATTTATCCACATAATCTTCTACTGTTTTTTCTGGTTCACTATTTCTTATAAAGGATATTGGCCTAGGTTTCTGTCCAAATATTAACTCATGTGGTGTGAAACCTGTTGCTGTATGTATTGTTTGATTATAGTTCATACTTGCTAATCGAAGTTTTAGGTCCCAATTATTTTGTTGCAATAAATCTTCTCTAGTCGTTCTTAAATATTCGGTGAGTTTCGCATGGGCTCTCTCTACACTACCATTGGATTGTGGGTGAGATGAGCTTGTAGCGATATGTTTTATACCTAACATTTTTTCTAATTTTTTCATCAAATTACTGCAAAAGTTTGATCCATTATCAGTAAGTATACTTTGAGGGATACCAAAATAAGTTATCCATTCATCAATTAGTTTGCTTGCAACTGTTTCTGCGTTTATATCTTTCATTGGCACGAATCTAATGAATTTGGTTAAGTTATCTTGAATCGTCAATCCCCAAGTTTCTTCATTCTTTGTACCGTTTTTGAATGGTCCGACTCAATCCAAATGAATTTTTTCCAATGAATTATCGGCCATTGAGACAATTCTCATAGGATTTCTCATGTTTTGTCTGACAATCTTATTTTTCTGACATGCACTACATTTTTTTATATACTCTTCGATATCCTTTCTCATATTAGTCCATTGAAATCTGCGTTTAATATATTCCTCAGTGGCATTAATGCCTCTGTGACCTCCTAGAAACCCGTCATGCGCTTCTTTTATTAAACCATTTCGTATTTCGTTGTCGTGTATTTCATTCGTTTCATGGTCATCTATATCCTCAATTGTTTCGTCTTCAGAAACTCTTTCTGCGTTATTGTCTTGATCGATTAACAATCCTGTACTTGTACTTGGTTGAGGTTCTTCTCTGTTTCGTTCTTCATCCTTTGAATGAACTTTATCCTTATTGGATTGCTCCTTCTGATTCTCTTTTGATTGAGTCACATCTTCACGTGAGACAACTTCGAGTTCGTTCAACATATCTATTACATCATTATCATATTCATCACCGTTTATCATTCTAATGTTTCGGCTTAACTCGTCCGCCACTACATTGTCTTTTCCAGCTTTATATTCGATAGAATAGTTATATTCTTCAAGTTTCAGTCTCCATCTGACCAAACGACTTCCAGGATCTTTTACGTTGAACAACCATAACAATGGTCGATGGTCTGTTCTGATTAAAAATTTAGTTCCATAAAGATAATGTCTACACTGTTTGACTGACCAAACAATTGCTAGACATTCCTTCTCTGTAGTTGAATAGTTCTTTTCAGCCTTGTTTAAAGTTCTCGATAAATATTGAATAGGTAGGTCTTTCCCCTGATGCTCTTGGCTTAAAACGGCGCCAATTCCGTAATTGCTTGCATCGGTTGTGATAATGAATTGATTTTCGAAATTTGGATACTTTAAAATTGGTTCTTTCATTAATTCTGCCTTTAGTTTTTCGAATGCGTTTTGTTGTTCTATACCCCACTCAAATTCCTCATTTTTCTTGAGTAATTTATTTATAGGTGACGTAATTTTACCATAATTTTTGATAAATCTCCGGTAATATCCAGTCATACCCAAAAATGACTTGACACCTTTCTGATTTACTGGTTTCTCCATTTTTGCTATAGCATCGATCTTTTTCCTATCCATTGATACACCATTTTCAGTGATCACGTGGCCTAAATATGCCACCTCTTTCCTAAGTAATTCGCACTTTGCTGGTTGAATTCTCAGATTCGCTTTTCGTAATCTATCAAAGACTGCTTCTAGTTTGTCATTATGATCTTTCAGATCTCTTCCATAAATAACAATATCATCAAGGTAGACGAAACACCGTGTACCTTGTAGACCACTGAGTACCGTGTTCATTGCCCTCTGAAAACATGCTGGGGCGTTTCTCAAACCAAATGGCATACGACTATATTCATAATGTCCGTATGGAGTTGAAAACGCTGTTTTTGCCTGGTCCTCTTTTCGTACTGGGATTTGGTGAAATCCCGAAGTGAGGTCCAGTGTCGAAAAGTACTTAGCATGTCCCAACTGGTCCAATATCTCCGAAATATTAGGCAGTGGGTAACTGTCTGCTATGGTCATTTCGTTGAGCTTCCTATAATCAACGACCATTCTCCACTTCACTTCTCCAGAAGAATCATTCTTCTTAGGAACGATCCAGAGTGGTGCATTCCATGGTGAGTTACTTTCCCTAATAGTTCCATCTTTCAGTAGTTTATCCACCTGTTTGTTCACCTCTTCTTCGTGAATTTTTGGATACCGATAAAGTTTGACATGAACAGGTTTTGATCCTTCAATCAAATCGATAGTGTGTTCGGCAACCTGTGTCAAATTTACTGGATCAATTTCTTGAAACAATTCATTATATCTGTCTATTACCTCATATATTGACTTCTTTTCTTCGTCATTCATATGGCTATCCCTAATTTTAATTTTAGTGTCACAAGTTTCCAGAGTTTCTTCTGAAAATTGTTCACCTTTCATTTCATGAATGCTACAAATTTTGTCGTCTTCATTCGTATTTAATAAAGATACCTGTCCCCTACCCGTTTCATCAATTTTGGTAACACATGAAGGTATTCTTATGCCATCTATATTAACTTCGTTGATAAAAACCACATCTCCAATTTTCCCGATTATTGGAATATATCTTCGAATTTCCCGTCTCCCTTTCAACTGAAATTCATCACTTTCCAAGTGAACCTTAAAGCTTGAATTTCCAAATGATTCCGTCTCATAATCAATGGAAATTTTATTTGACTCGAAAAAGTCCGTTCCTAGTATAGCATCATAGTTCTTTATGATGTCGCAGTTTACGACATGAAATACTGTTTCTATATTCTGATTCCCGATTTCCATTCCCAGCTTTACTTGACTAATAGCTTCTGTGCTATTATCACTATGTATACCATTGAATTTAATCCTGTTTTCTTTATCTACCTGATCTTCAAACACTTTATTCTTTTTTATAAGACTTATTTCTGCACCTGTATCTACTAAAACTTTTATCATTTCACTGTTTATTTTTACGAATATATGAGGACTGTTTTTTAGCATCGTTTTAATTTCCACTACCTGATTAACTAGCCTCGTTTTAAACTCATTATCTTCACTGGATTTTGCAGTATTTCCGTTTTGATTATTGCTTTTATTCGTTTCATTTTTCTGATTCCCTGAATCCTGTTTATTTAAGTTCCCTGAACTATTATCGTTTGTCCTATTTATCACTTTACCACTTTTATTACTTTTTCCTTTTGACCTGCAATCTCTTGCATAATGACCAATTTTACTGTATTATTTATAATACAGTATTGTTATCGATTTTTTAAAAAAAAAAATTTGCTGCCCTCAAAATTTTTTTTTCCACGTTTCATGACTAGTAGACGCGAAAAAAGCAATAAAAATTTTCACTCCGTCTGTACGCCGTACCCCGTACGCCGTACGTCGACCGCCCCAAAATCTTTGAAGGCTCGTAGCTCTCAAACCAGTTGAGGTATTAAATTAAAATTTTTTCTAAGAATAGACTTGGTGGACCCCTTGAATTGACATTATTTTCAGAGGAGGAGGTGTAAGGGGGAAGGCGGAGTAAGCGTTTTAGACGAAAAATTTAGGTTTCTAGATCTCAAAAACCGCTTGTGTTAGGAGGCTGAAACTTAGAATTTCTATAGAGCTTTGATAATGGACCCATTTGCAAAAAAAAAAAAAAAAACAGATATGGGTGAAGCGGTGTGGGAGTGGAGGGGGAAATAATGCGTCCGAAACGCAAAAATGCCGAGATCGATAAATTCTAAAATCCATATCTCCTAAACCATTAATAGCAAGCAATTAAAACTTAACAAATATCTGTAGTTATACTAAGAGAGTAGATTGAAACAACATTTTTGGGTGGGGGTAGTGGCGTACGGGGGTGGGAGGTGAAAAACTTTAGATTACGATTTCTCACAAACTAATTGTATCAGAAAAACAAAATTCGGTTTTGTTATAAAGATTGATAAATAAAGATTGCTCAAAGTAAAATATTTGAAAGGGGTGGAGGAGCACGGAAGTGGGAGGGATTAGAATTTTTCAAAAATAACACGGTTCATATCTCAATAACAGTGTAAGATGGATGTTTCAAATTTTTATCAGAAGTAGGCCTAATAGAACCCTAGTAGGGAAAAAAAGTTTGGGGGTATGGGTGTAGAGGGTGAGGGTGGGGAAGGGTGAGAATGAAAAAGTTCCGATGCTTATATCTTAAGAATCTATAATGATAGGAAGCTGAAACTTGGTATTTAGATAAAGCTATAGTAGTGGCATGGTAGAAAAATAATTTTTTTTTTAGGGGTAGTATGGTACGGTGGTGGGGGGTGTTTTCCCTAACTTTAGAACGGCTTATGCTAGGAAATTGAAACTCGGTACGTATATGTAAATTAACTAGAAAAGTAATTCTGATAAAAAAAATTCAAATATTCATTGGCGTTCAGAAGGGAAGGGCAAAAAAATATATCGGTTAATATAAAATGCATATATTTTCACGATTTTCGTCATATCTACTAGGTCTTTCGAAATACTGAATTCACTTTTATTCTACGGATTCTTCATGTGAATACCTAGAATGGGTTTTCAAGATTTTTTGAAATTCGACCCCTAAGAGGGTGTAAACTGGTTGTATACTTTTTCATGAATTCCACCATGTTTCTCAGGTCTGATCAGATATCGAATATCTTTTCACTTCCCCAGGTTTGTTTAATAATCACCTATTTTTAAGTTTTGTTTTTTCAACCAATAGACCGCATCCCGGAATATGACCCAATTATTTAATTCATATGTTACACCCTTTTCTAACCGCTTCCCGAACTTTTTGTTAGGTTTTCAGTCACATAGTAACATACACGGCATCCCCGTATTGAACGCTTTCTGAACTTCTGCCGGAAAAATAATACAGTTGCGCCCAGACTGTTGGCAGATTTTTTCCACAGTTATAACACTCAAACTTTTTGTTTACTACACTAACCTTTGGCAATGCATTTCGATTCGAGAAATCTTTATTAGTATTAGTTTTAAACGTATTCTGCCTTTGCTCCTCTTCCTGAGCAATTTTACATGCCTCTTCAATAGACTTGGGTTTTTACGTAATAACATTTTGACACAAACTTGGTTTGAGACCATTTATGAATACCGTTAAGGTTTCTTCCGCAAGATAAGCTGTTTCACCAGCCTTATGCTCAGACTTTACAATTGAACTTCTAGCCTGTAATATTCTTCGCTGAAGTGTCTGAACCCGCTGCGTGTAACTTATTACCGTCTCATTAAAATTTTGCTTGATTGCGATCAATTCCCTATGTAGTTGTAAAGCAGAATGTGGCTCTTGGTACACACTATTGATTTCTGCTTTCAACTCATCCCATTTTTCAAACTCTTTATTTAGAAGGATCAGCTGAGCATTTCCTTTTATTTTCGAGTTTGAATGTACTTAAACAATACTGGGACTTGGTCTGGCGACGCCAAACTAATTGCTTGATTGCAGCTATTTATAAAATTAAAAGCATCGTCGGCTTTTCCATCGAATGGATGAATAAATTTGAAGAGATCGCTCAAATTTACCGCCATATTTTCGCGCAAAATTTCGTTTTCCGATTCTTCACTTTCTTCTTCTGATCCTGATCGAGATTTTCTAATATCTTTTAGACTATCACAGCTCCAGAACCGTTTCATGGAACTTTTATCCAAATAAAACAACTGAAAACTCCGCCGTCGGAATTAAGACAACACAAAACTTTTTAAGCACAATCTCAATAGTGAATATATTAAACCAATTTTTGGTATCAACTAGGTATCACTTGTATCTCTCCCTTAAAATGCGCACAAAATATATTTCACTTCAATATATTCTTTTTAAGAACTGTTGCAGAAACTAGATAAGAGAAAACAAAATTTTTTGACTTACATGTACATCATAACTGCTACCATCACCTTCATCCTGGATCTGACGTTGGCTGCTGGTTGAAAGCGTCTTCCTACGTCGGGACTTCCGTTGGCTGCTGATTAAAAGCGTCTTCCTTCGGTCGTGAATCCAAGGAGTTGTCGATCTCGATTCTCGATTCTGTTTTCCGGATACCCACTCGAAAGTGTCGTTGGGGCGTATACGATACCGTTGAACTGCCCAATCGTCGCGAATTTCGGTTTGAGAATTCGATCCGAATCCGGTTTGATAATCGTTGAACTTTTACGAAAATTGCTGGATTCGTATCCACTGAATGCACTTGCCACTAATTTTTATATACTTGTATATAATTTTATTTAAATGCATCCCACCGCTGCCACCAATTTTTTGTTACATACGAAAAATTATTTTAAACCAATTTTTTGTAAAGGTATGAACAAATTTTATATTTATTTTAGAAATTGTGCAATTTATAAAGTGCAATCGATTATATATAGTTACAAAAAAATAATTGTGTCCTCCTTGGAGGTTCGAGATACAACTGAACTCTATCCGGCCGAAAGATTTAATCTTTCTTTCGGTTATCCAAATCTTGATGACCCAGCACTAGGGTAACAAGAATTATTTTCCGTTGGCATATACATTTCAAGCATCGCGAAATATTTAAGATAAGAACGTTCAAATAAGTATCTGAACGCTAGACAAAACAATTACTATTAAGGTATCCGATTACCTTTTAGTTCACACAAAGTGTGTGACTAAATTAAAATTTTGCAAGGTAAGTAACATTGTTGCATCGGAATGTAACACGCTCGTCTCTACATTATTGAAGGCACCCTCAATATCCAGAAACGCTGCTTGAGTATACTCTTTAACATTCAGAGATTCTTCTACTGTGGAGACGACCTCATGCAAGGCCGTTTCTACAGATTTTCCCTTCATATAAACGTGCTGAGAAGTGAAGAAGCCTGAGATAATAGTCCATCAATCTCTCCATTGTTTTTAGCAAAAACGATGAGAGACTAATGGCTCTTAAGTCCTTAGCCAGGGTGTGGCTTGGCTTACCAGCCTTAAGAACTGACTTGACGCCACATCTTCGGGACATTCCCGAGAGTTAGACAACTTCTAAAGATCCTCACCAAGGAAGGACCAATAAGTGGCATGGTCTTCTGCAGCATAATGGGCACCATACCGTCCACTCCCGGAGACTTAAGGGGAGAGAAGGACATTACCGCACACCTTACTTTTTCAAGAGAGATTGTCCGCTTTACAATGGAAGCGTAAGCCACAGGGAGATCTATCCGAGAGGTGTTCTCAACCTCCGAGATATACCCCGGGATGTGCGCCTTCATAAGCAGATCCAGACTTTCCTGACTCGATTCCGTCCAGGTTCCCACCATGTCGCAAGATACCGAGAACATAATTATTCTATGATCAGAGAAGGATTCCATTCCTGAGACTGACCAGTTCACGACTTCAAGTTTCATGCCATAGTTTGATCTTAAGGTTATGTTTAAGACTAAAAAAACACAAGTGTGTTCTAATGATAGGATTAAGCTAAACGGTAGAATTTCTTCCGTTTATAGCTCGGATTAATTTTTTTTATAAGTGATTCTATCCTAATTAAAGTTGTCAATAATTCAAATTTTTAATATTTCTACGAAATAAAATGACAGAAAAGGCAGAGTGTACCAATGTAAAAAAGTTTAATTCATTTGAATTAGTTCACAAAGATTACGAATCTCAGATTAGTTAATCATACGATATTTATTTACCGTGAAATCGAGTCAAGCTTAAAGTGCAGTTTATTCTTAAGTCTAAGTTTAACTAAACTTTAGATCAAATTTCAACTGTGAAACCGGCTCTAAGTACTTCATACAAACTTGAACATGAATCGCCGATTCGAACTTGAAAATATCGATCTGTGATAAGTTCCCTTATCCAATCCAAAAGTGTCCATGGATGCCAAAGTGGTCCAGCTTAAATAGGAGTCTTTTCAAGGGAACTCTATCGAAGGCCTTTTTAAAATCTAGGTAAACTACATCATATTGGTTGAAATAACTCGAACATTGGTTGTTTGTTTCGATTAAAAATTTTGCTTGGTCGAGCGTCAAAAAAATTTTGCTTGCGCGCTGCGAATACTTGTGTTTCTGCGGTATCGTGCCGACAAAAAATGTTTGTATGAAATTACTGAAATTTCGATCTGATTTTTTTTTGTGAATTCCGTACGGTGATGTGCCGACGGAATGGGTTGTGCGAAATCACGAAGACTTCAGCCTAATTTTTTTTCGTTTGTGAGTTCCGTACGGTGATGTGCCGACGGAATTGATTTGTGCGAAATCACGGAGATTTCGGATTTGTTCTTTTTGATTGGGAATTCCGTACGGCGGTGTACAGACGGAATTACTTTGCGTGAAATCACGGAGGTTTCGGCTTGATTTTTTTTGTTCTTGTGAATTCCGTACGGCGGTGTACCGACGGATTTGATTCTTGCGAAATCACGGAGATTTCGGCTGGGTTTTGTTTCCGTACGGTGATGTGCCGACGGAATTTATTTTGTGCGATAATCACGTTGATTTTGGCTTGTGTTTTTAATTATAAGTTCCGGTGATGTGCCGACGGAGTTGGTTTTTACAAAATCACGGAGATTTCGGGTTGTTTTTGTTTGTGAATTCCGTGAGGCGGTGTACCGACTGAATTACACGGAGATTTGGGCTTGAATTTTTTGTTGTTGTGATTTCCGTACGGCGGCGTACTGACGGTTTAGTACGAAATTATAATTATCGGCTAGAACGTACGTGTATACTACTGCAGATATTTATGCAATCACGGAGATTTCGGCTTGCGCTGAATTCTGTACGGCAAAATGCCGACAGAATTGCTTTATGCGAAATTACGGGAATTTCGGCGAGGGATTTGTGATTTCTGTACGTTAAAATGCGGACAGAATTGGTTTTTTCGAAATAATGGAAAATTCGGCTTGATACTAAAATGCGGAGTTTTCGACTTGGTGCATAAATACGGGATTTTCGGCTTAGCCCGAAAAAACTGCTGCAGCTATTTATGCAACACGAATATTGTGTGAAATCACGGAGATTTCGGTTTTTCATGGAATTCTCTACAGAACAGGCGTAAAATTGAACAATTTACCTTCGGTCTCGTGAACTATTCGATTCGACGAACCATGAACACGATCCCAAGATCGTTTTGCAGGATGATACTTGCGGAAGGGTTGGAGGGCTACGATAGAAAACTGAGTTGAGTGGTGGTGACGTTAGAGACGACGGAGAAGTAGGTTGAAGTTTCTGGTGGATGATTGAATGCGAGTTTGAATAACATTCGGCGCTACCGTTTGATTTTCTAGATTGGTGTTGAAAAGTAATGTGAATTACTTTAACCGGTATGCGATTTTTGATGGCAGAAATGTTTCGTTTGTTTTTTTTTAAAAAAAATCCAATTGATGGGTTGCATTCTACCATTCAGCTTGAAAACAACTCGAAATGGAAATCCGCTTTGTTTTGTATATTACCTAAGGGATAAGTCTATTTTTGATTTTATTATGAGTACCAAACTTAGTATTAAGGCACCTTAAGTTTTTCTACGACTGTATAGAAATCCACGTTGAAAGCCAGAATAGACTTAATGCATCTTTTGTTGACTTTTTCAAACTTTCGTTAAAACTTATGTGTACGGTTCTGAGCGTAGAAACTTATGCAAACTTATGCGTTAGACATTTATTCACAGATTTTCCAAAATTTTTACACTTTGTTATTTCAGACTTGTGATTTATTTTAATTATCACTCTCTTGATGAGTATTTAACAGCCGATATTTGTCTTTTTTAGCTGTCAAACTTCTCTTACTTTAAGGCTATTGTAGTTGAGTATAAGATTTATTAAGTTTTGCCACAATCTTTACGTACCTTAATGCATTTGACGAAAAGATATTAAGGTGCCTCAAGTCAATTTTGGTTAGGGCTACTGGGTCAGACCCTACTTTCATAGTTAGGAACTAAAAGGAAGTGCTAGACATCACGCTTGCTACAAAGACTAATATTTTGAGAGAGGTCTCGGACAGGCCATCTTTTAAGACCATTGTTGGATTCTCTTCGAAATTAATTTCGAGCAGGCGAGAATTCAGCCGGCATGGAATCCCAGGAAGACGGATTGGGAAAGGTTCCACAGAATTACGGAGCCGGAGTTGCCACCTCCTTCGGTGGAACTGAAGTGTGTAGAACAGATTGAGGATTGCGTGGGAGTTTTCAATGCAGAGGCCCAGGGCCTCTAAGAAAGTTAATCTGTGGGGAGATGTTTTGCGGCCAAGCACTCAGCCCGAAAACACTCTTCACAAATCGGATCAAAGATCCCAGGAGGCTGGTTGTCATTTCGATTCTTATTTAAGGACGAAAAATCAAAGTGGCAGGCAGTCGTTCGCCTACCGGCGGCCAAGTCGCAACACACTGCAAAGTGATGACGCCGATAGTCAACTTTGCAGTAACTCACACAGAGACAGAGTACTACGTGAAGGGGAAATCGCGCTGGCGTCTTCTCTGAGCAGCTGAATGTAGAGCAGTCGTTTAGGTTGCAAGTTGTATGCAGCGTCTTTCAAGCGGCTGTGTTACAGGCAGCAAATATCCTGGCAAATTGGTCAGATTCTGCAGGGAATGTTTTTGAGATTGTAAAATAGCCCACGAGGACCTGAAGGAATCGCAATGGGCCCATATGGCGCCTAGTGTGCGTGGCGGTCCTAGTGCTGCACCCCTTCTTAAACCTAAGCCATACCTAATCAATTTTAAATTTGCATAGCTCTTGCATACAAATTTTAGCATATAATGTAACAGGGTTTGTTCGAAATCGCATTTAAGACATTAACATTGCAATTCTACGTGGCAATCAGCCACAAGGGACCGGTTTGATTTCGATCGCGACGGACACCGCGCCAGCCATGAACCTAACGGGTAATTTTTCCAACGAGTGAGCGGCAAGTCGTCGAGTACAATTTCCAACGAGCAAGCGGCAAGTCGTCGAGTACCATTTCCAACGAGCAAGCGGCAAGTCGTTGAGTACCATTTTCAACTGAGCAAGCGGCAGGTCGTCGAGAAAAGTTATCCGAGCAATCATAAAACCAGGAAGAAGAAGAAGAACAATCCGCATCGAAGTACATCGTGGCTCATCAAGAATAAACGCTTTATATATCAAATAAATCATTGGTCCGTCGAGATTAATTCATGTATCAATCTTTAATCCAAATAAATTATACCAAAAAACAGGGTTAATTATTCCTAGCGGATCAAATAATTGCGCCGTTTCTGATAGAATTGTTCTTTTGAAAATATGCCTAGAATTAGTTAAATTTGCCTTTATAGAAGATTCATCTGACGATACCAACCACAACATCCCTAATACCTTAATAGTTTCTGGATTTTCACGATTAAATTCTAACTGCGTTTACAATCTTCTGGAGAGAAACTTGCTAAAAGTGCAGGGTGAGTACAACAAATTTCCCGTCCTTTGCACTACTCACATTTTCAAGAAAATGCTTTTCACATAAACTCCCTGCTTGGCTTAAAATTTGTTTAGATTCTTCTTCGACTTCTTCCCGTTCAAAAAATTCACGCAGATTTTTTTCTAAAGCTAAATTGCTTTGCGTTATTATCCCACATTGATAACTTTGTTTTGGAATAGATATTGCACCACTAACAGTCCAGCCGAATATTGTTTTTTGAAGACTTACTTTATGATCGCCGACCTTAAGTTGTTTAGGGAGTATGATTTCTTTATATAATTCAATTCCAAAGAGTAAGTCAACTTTATCGGCCAAATTGAACTCCGGATCGGCTCATTTAATGTTTTTGATAATATCCGAAAACTTAACTTCTTGACTCGGTTGATTTGACGATGAAATTTTTGCTAATACAAATGCATCGAAAGTAGTTTCAAACTTCATGTCGTTTCACGCTACTTTTATATTCACTTGCTTCACTCACACTACACTTGCTATTTTACTCACTATCCCTTCAACCGACAAGCTACATTCTTTGGAAGTACTAAGATTAAAATTCTTAGTCATTTTTGAAGTTATAAAATTTAATTGAGATCCTTTATCTAATAACGCACGACAAATAGTCCAACCCCCATCTCCTTTCTGAATCTTTAATCTTGCTGTTGTAACGATTTGGTCCGCAGAACGTCCAGTTGGCAATCGTCATTGCCGAAATTTTGAACGTAAACCTTGCGGACAGAAAGTCATCCTCCATCTATCGGAAGAAATCGTCATTTCTTCAACCGAGACGAAGGATAACTTTCTATATGTATTTTGTTGACTATGTGTCATTGGACACATTAGTCCCACGGATGGCCAATGAAACGACGGAGCATCTAGCATAAGAGCACTTGCTAGCTCGTCGAACGGGGTGGATTTGTCGTTTCAATCCGTGGACCGATTAATTATGCTCGTTGTGGGCCGACAAATGGGCTTGAGGAGGCCCATTCTTACGGTCGGCGGGCTGGAGATGGAGGCTAGGTAGAGGGGCTAGGTGCACGAAGGGTGCGGAAAAAAAAGGTGAAGGAAGCTAGGTGCTGTGGGAAGGAACATCGGGGTGAGATCATCTGACGGTTGATCGAACATGGAATCACCAGGTGTAGGTGCTATTTTCGCCAATCAAAGAAAAGGCGATCCGTTTGAGAACGGAGGTCCTTATGGCCCAGTCGTGCCGAATGTAGACGATTACAGTGCTGTTGCGGCCGGACCAAGGCCATGCCACTACCAATGATTCACCTCAAAGAGATACCATTTTGTAATCTCATAGGGCCTGATCCGATCGGAACAGCAGCCCTATTTCAAGTTGTCAATCAATGAACAGGAAGGTCTATCCCGGATTCGATATATTATGTGGAGGCAGGGCTGAGCCTTTGGTAATAAAAACTCTACTCTTTCTGCCGTTGAAGTATATTCTCGAAAAATATTTTTCGATTTCATCAAAGCTTTTACCAAGGTTTTCCGGTAGAAAAATGTATACAAAACCAACCCCAATAAAGCTGGTGGTGGCACATAAGCAACAAAACACAAAAACCATTACCCTGCCCCCCGAACAACTCCATAGTGAATAGAAATATTTTGGCAACAACAAACATGATAATATGCGCAATGGCGATAACGAGTCCGCCTAATTTTTCTTTAACTTCTGTCGGTAGTACTTCGCCAATCAATGTCCACGGAATGACCAAATATCCCCGTGCGCTGCAGCATAAATACCCCAAAATGCAAAGTAATAAGAAGAAGCTATTCGATTTTCCTAGCAAAACTCCATAGTCCCTACTATGTTTTTCATTCATTATTTCCTCGTAATACATATACTAAAGTCCAGCTGTAATTGTATCAAATGAACATGCCGGAACCTGATATGATCATTAAAGGGCGACGACCGTATTTCCTAGAGCAACCGTACGCAACACTCGACATAACCAAGACGAAGTGAACCTAACGCCAAAATTGCTGCCCATTTTCAAAAGTATATTCGCTGCATAGCCCAAAAATAATCGCATAAGCGCCCGACAATTGGGGGAACTGAGACAAAAACAGGGGTATCCAGGAGTTCCATTCATAAAAATAAGATCATATCGTATTGAATAAAATTTATTTTTATTTTATTAACTACAGGCATACAATTGCAATCTATTGTGTTACTAAGTTAATTTATATGAGTTTAAGGTATACCCAGTATGTTCAAGCAATATTTTATTTTGGGTAAACTACTTCTCAGATTTTATTGTCTTCTTTTTTTTCTTGATAATAATTAAAACTACAATTAAAAGCGCACAGATAGTTTGGTGTCATTATTTACATCTTAATAGGTGCATGTTTTATCAGCGACAGTTTCTTCTTTGTATATGCATATATCACGGGGTTATTATATGTTTTAAGACTTCAGAGGCAACATCCCGACAAGCCGAGATGTGCCGACGGAATTGATTTGTGCGAAATCACGGAGATTTCGGATTTGTTCTTTTTGATTGGGAATTCCGTACGGCGGTGTACAGACGGAATTACTTTGCGTGAAATCACGGAGGTTTCGGCTTGATTTTTTTTGTTCTTGTGAATTCCGTACGGCGGTGTACCGACGGATTTGATTCTTGCGAAATCACGGAGATTTCGGCTGGGTTTTGTTTCCGTACGGTGATGTGCCGACGGAATTTATTTTGTGCGATAATCACGTTGATTTTGGCTTGTGTTTTTAATTATAAGTTCCGGTGATGTGCCGACGGAGTTGGTTTTTACAAAATCACGGAGATTTCGGGTTGTTTTTGTTTGTGAATTCCGTGAGGCGGTGTACCGACTGAATTACACGGAGATTTGGGCTTGAATTTTTTGTTGTTGTGATTTCCGTACGGCGGCGTACTGACGGTTTAGTACGAAATTATAATTATCGGCTAGAACGTACGTGTATACTACTGCAGATATTTATGCAATCACGGAGATTTCGGCTTGCGCTGAATTCTGTACGGCAAAATGCCGACAGAATTGCTTTATGCGAAATTACGGGAATTTCGGCGAGGGATTTGTGATTTCTGTACGTTAAAATGCGGACAGAATTGGTTTTTTCGAAATAATGGAAAATTCGGCTTGATACTAAAATGCGGAGTTTTCGACTTGGTGCATAAATACGGGATTTTCGGCTTAGCCCGAAAAAACTGCTGCAGCTATTTATGCAACACGAATATTGTGTGAAATCACGGAGATTTCGGTTTTTCATGGAATTCTCTACAGAACAGGCGTAAAATTGAACAATTTACCTTCGGTCTCGTGAACTATTCGATTCGACGAACCATGAACACGATCCCAAGATCGTTTTGCAGGATGATACTTGCGGAAGGGTTGGAGGGCTACGATAGAAAACTGAGTTGAGTGGTGGTGACGTTAGAGACGACGGAGAAGTAGGTTGAAGTTTCTGGTGGATGATTGAATGCGAGTTTGAATAACATTCGGCGCTACCGTTTGATTTTCTAGATTGGTGTTGAAAAGTAATGTGAATTACTTTAACCGGTATGCGATTTTTGATGGCAGAAATGTTTCGTTTGTTTTTTTTTAAAAAAAATCCAATTGATGGGTTGCATTCTACCATTCAGCTTGAAAACAACTCGAAATGGAAATCCGCTTTGTTTTGTATATTACCTAAGGGATAAGTCTATTTTTGATTTTATTATGAGTACCAAACTTAGTATTAAGGCACCTTAAGTTTTTCTACGACTGTATAGAAATCCACGTTGAAAGCCAGAATAGACTTAATGCATCTTTTGTTGACTTTTTCAAACTTTCGTTAAAACTTATGTGTACGGTTCTGAGCGTAGAAACTTATGCAAACTTATGCGTTAGACATTTATTCACAGATTTTCCAAAATTTTTACACTTTGTTATTTCAGACTTGTGATTTATTTTAATTATCACTCTCTTGATGAGTATTTAACAGCCGATATTTGTCTTTTTTAGCTGTCAAACTTCTCTTACTTTAAGGCTATTGTAGTTGAGTATAAGATTTATTAAGTTTTGCCACAATCTTTACGTACCTTAATGCATTTGACGAAAAGATATTAAGGTGCCTCAAGTCAATTTTGGTTAGGGCTACTGGGTCAGACCCTACTTTCATAGTTAGGAACTAAAAGGAAGTGCTAGACATCACGCTTGCTACAAAGACTAATATTTTGAGAGAGGTCTCGGACAGGCCATCTTTTAAGACCATTGTTGGATTCTCTTCGAAATTAATTTCGAGCAGGCGAGAATTCAGCCGGCATGGAATCCCAGGAAGACGGATTGGGAAAGGTTCCACAGAATTACGGAGCCGGAGTTGCCACCTCCTTCGGTGGAACTGAAGTGTGTAGAACAGATTGAGGATTGCGTGGGAGTTTTCAATGCAGAGGCCCAGGGCCTCTAAGAAAGTTAATCTGTGGGGAGATGTTTTGCGGCCAAGCACTCAGCCCGAAAACACTCTTCACAAATCGGATCAAAGATCCCAGGAGGCTGGTTGTCATTTCGATTCTTATTTAAGGACGAAAAATCAAAGTGGCAGGCAGTCGTTCGCCTACCGGCGGCCAAGTCGCAACACACTGCAAAGTGATGACGCCGATAGTCAACTTTGCAGTAACTCACACAGAGACAGAGTACTACGTGAAGGGGAAATCGCGCTGGCGTCTTCTCTGAGCAGCTGAATGTAGAGCAGTCGTTTAGGTTGCAAGTTGTATGCAGCGTCTTTCAAGCGGCTGTGTTACAGGCAGCAAATATCCTGGCAAATTGGTCAGATTCTGCAGGGAATGTTTTTGAGATTGTAAAATAGCCCACGAGGACCTGAAGGAATCGCAATGGGCCCATATGGCGCCTAGTGTGCGTGGCGGTCCTAGTGCTGCACCCCTTCTTAAACCTAAGCCATACCTAATCAATTTTAAATTTGCATAGCTCTTGCATACAAATTTTAGCATATAATGTAACAGGGTTTGTTCGAAATCGCATTTAAGACATTAACATTGCAATTCTACGTGGCAATCAGCCACAAGGGACCGGTTTGATTTCGATCGCGACGGACACCGCGCCAGCCATGAACCTAACGGGTAATTTTTCCAACGAGTGAGCGGCAAGTCGTCGAGTACAATTTCCAACGAGCAAGCGGCAAGTCGTCGAGTACCATTTCCAACGAGCAAGCGGCAAGTCGTTGAGTACCATTTTCAACTGAGCAAGCGGCAGGTCGTCGAGAAAAGTTATCCGAGCAATCATAAAACCAGGAAGAAGAAGAAGAACAATCCGCATCGAAGTACATCGTGGCTCATCAAGAATAAACGCTTTATATATCAAATAAATCATTGGTCCGTCGAGATTAATTCATGTATCAATCTTTAATCCAAATAAATTATACCAAAAAACAGGGTTAATTATTCCTAGCGGATCAAATAATTGCGCCGTTTCTGATAGAATTGTTCTTTTGAAAATATGCCTAGAATTAGTTAAATTTGCCTTTATAGAAGATTCATCTGACGATACCAACCACAACATCCCTAATACCTTAATAGTTTCTGGATTTTCACGATTAAATTCTAACTGCGTTTACAATCTTCTGGAGAGAAACTTGCTAAAAGTGCAGGGTGAGTACAACAAATTTCCCGTCCTTTGCACTACTCACATTTTCAAGAAAATGCTTTTCACATAAACTCCCTGCTTGGCTTAAAATTTGTTTAGATTCTTCTTCGACTTCTTCCCGTTCAAAAAATTCACGCAGATTTTTTTCTAAAGCTAAATTGCTTTGCGTTATTATCCCACATTGATAACTTTGTTTTGGAATAGATATTGCACCACTAACAGTCCAGCCGAATATTGTTTTTTGAAGACTTACTTTATGATCGCCGACCTTAAGTTGTTTAGGGAGTATGATTTCTTTATATAATTCAATTCCAAAGAGTAAGTCAACTTTATCGGCCAAATTGAACTCCGGATCGGCTCATTTAATGTTTTTGATAATATCCGAAAACTTAACTTCTTGACTCGGTTGATTTGACGATGAAATTTTTGCTAATACAAATGCATCGAAAGTAGTTTCAAACTTCATGTCGTTTCACGCTACTTTTATATTCACTTGCTTCACTCACACTACACTTGCTATTTTACTCACTATCCCTTCAACCGACAAGCTACATTCTTTGGAAGTACTAAGATTAAAATTCTTAGTCATTTTTGAAGTTATAAAATTTAATTGAGATCCTTTATCTAATAACGCACGACAAATAGTCCAACCCCCATCTCCTTTCTGAATCTTTAATCTTGCTGTTGTAACGATTTGGTCCGCAGAACGTCCAGTTGGCAATCGTCATTGCCGAAATTTTGAACGTAAACCTTGCGGACAGAAAGTCATCCTCCATCTATCGGAAGAAATCGTCATTTCTTCAACCGAGACGAAGGATAACTTTCTATATGTATTTTGTTGACTATGTGTCATTGGACACATTAGTCCCACGGATGGCCAATGAAACGACGGAGCATCTAGCATAAGAGCACTTGCTAGCTCGTCGAACGGGGTGGATTTGTCGTTTCAATCCGTGGACCGATTAATTATGCTCGTTGTGGGCCGACAAATGGGCTTGAGGAGGCCCATTCTTACGGTCGGCGGGCTGGAGATGGAGGCTAGGTAGAGGGGCTAGGTGCACGAAGGGTGCGGAAAAAAAAGGTGAAGGAAGCTAGGTGCTGTGGGAAGGAACATCGGGGTGAGATCATCTGACGGTTGATCGAACATGGAATCACCAGGTGTAGGTGCTATTTTCGCCAATCAAAGAAAAGGCGATCCGTTTGAGAACGGAGGTCCTTATGGCCCAGTCGTGCCGAATGTAGACGATTACAGTGCTGTTGCGGCCGGACCAAGGCCATGCCACTACCAATGATTCACCTCAAAGAGATACCATTTTGTAATCTCATAGGGCCTGATCCGATCGGAACAGCAGCCCTATTTCAAGTTGTCAATCAATGAACAGGAAGGTCTATCCCGGATTCGATATATTATGTGGAGGCAGGGCTGAGCCTTTGGTAATAAAAACTCTACTCTTTCTGCCGTTGAAGTATATTCTCGAAAAATATTTTTCGATTTCATCAAAGCTTTTACCAAGGTTTTCCGGTAGAAAAATGTATACAAAACCAACCCCAATAAAGCTGGTGGTGGCACATAAGCAACAAAACACAAAAACCATTACCCTGCCCCCCGAACAACTCCATAGTGAATAGAAATATTTTGGCAACAACAAACATGATAATATGCGCAATGGCGATAACGAGTCCGCCTAATTTTTCTTTAACTTCTGTCGGTAGTACTTCGCCAATCAATGTCCACGGAATGACCAAATATCCCCGTGCGCTGCAGCATAAATACCCCAAAATGCAAAGTAATAAGAAGAAGCTATTCGATTTTCCTAGCAAAACTCCATAGTCCCTACTATGTTTTTCATTCATTATTTCCTCGTAATACATATACTAAAGTCCAGCTGTAATTGTATCAAATGAACATGCCGGAACCTGATATGATCATTAAAGGGCGACGACCGTATTTCCTAGAGCAACCGTACGCAACACTCGACATAACCAAGACGAAGTGAACCTAACGCCAAAATTGCTGCCCATTTTCAAAAGTATATTCGCTGCATAGCCCAAAAATAATCGCATAAGCGCCCGACAATTGGGGGAACTGAGACAAAAACAGGGGTATCCAGGAGTTCCATTCATAAAAATAAGATCATATCGTATTGAATAAAATTTATTTTTATTTTATTAACTACAGGCATACAATTGCAATCTATTGTGTTACTAAGTTAATTTATATGAGTTTAAGGTATACCCAGTATGTTCAAGCAATATTTTATTTTGGGTAAACTACTTCTCAGATTTTATTGTCTTCTTTTTTTTCTTGATAATAATTAAAACTACAATTAAAAGCGCACAGATAGTTTGGTGTCATTATTTACATCTTAATAGGTGCATGTTTTATCAGCGACAGTTTCTTCTTTGTATATGCATATATCACGGGGTTATTATATGTTTTAAGACTTCAGAGGCAACATCCCGACAAGCCGAGAAGCTTTTGTTGCTGAGGAACCTTAGCTCGGACGTCTTCATGAATAATCTAAGCCAACGATACGTTGATTGAGTTTCTTGCAAACCAACTGCAAAAGTTCTAACCCGGTACTATTGTGGTTGTTCGGGTTTGTAACTGTCATCGTGTTCAATTGATCGACCTACGGTGGAATAACACAAAATAAAACTACAAAAGACAACTTCGAACTATTTATGATTAAAACGCGGAACGGTAGGATTTACCTGTTGGTTTTTTTTTTTCTCATATGCTGGAATAGTTAGGTACGTTACTCTTTTTCCCTCTGTCATCAACTCAGTGGGTAAGTGGAAGCGGGGATGTCGAACTGGAATGGAATCGACTTGTTGAACTGGTGTCTGGGGACGTTTTGGGATGAGGGTGTAATTGCATCTGAAACAGCCAATACGTCCTAGGAGAATGCCATCGTTTCAGCCAGGCAAATTTGGAATGGTAGCACTGACGCAGCGTCGAAGTAATACCCGAGTATGCCCGTCCGGATTTGCTGTTAACGGTTGCGAGAAACCCCGACGTAACCCAACGACTGATGTCGGATCCGAGTGTCAGTGGATTTGAGGCGGTCAATGCGTGACTTTTCGTAGATGACTCCTTTGAGTTTCGTCTCAGGGAGGGCTCCGTCTTAACCGAATGTAGTTCTTTAAGTCCGTCGGCTAGCTTATCGATGGACGATGACAAACTCCGTGTTGTTGATGCCAATTTCGGGGTATTCGTAACATTTGGAATATGTTCCGTGATGCTGTCCGACGAAACGGTAAATAATTTGCGTAGACTACGTGCTGTGGCTGTTCGGTTCCTACATTGACAGGTTAGTTCGATGCAATGCTTCCCAATTAATCCGCAAATTTTCCACTTTGTAATGGTTTCCTTGCCGCCGTCGTCCAGCGGATCACTGAAATGCTCCGAGCTGGGTACACACCGGAAAAAATTACTCATGATCGAGGAAACCGAATTTGGGGGACGCGCGAATTTGATGTCACTACGGCCGAACACAGCGGAAAAATAATAAATTATCCTGACAGACTTTAGCGTGTTTAATCTGTCGTTGGACTCGGCAAAGTCGGATCACGAAAGTCACTCGTTTAGCGCATGAAGGAAAAGCCTTGGTTTTCATTTTTTGTATTGTGATGAGCGCAAAATGCGACAGTAGTTCATGCATTTGGTTTAAATTTATTTTCTATTTTTTTTTGTTTTTCCCAACGCGAACATAAGGAGTGTCAAAATAAGTTTGACCTATAGAAAAGGGTGCCGACCACCACGCGGTATGGATAAGAGAAACGGATCTCCCGTTACATTGTGGAATTCGGAGCGGGTGGACTGCAGCAATTCTTAAATACCAAGAACCACAAACCTTTGCTGGAATGAAGTCTTCCTTTTTTCTCCTTTCCGTTTCTTTGCTTGTCTCTCCTTGGCGGCTGTATATGACACACGCTATTTAAACCATAAGCTTGGCGAACGCGCCTTTTAAAAATTACTTCGGTATCCGGTTCGATGGGGACGTCTTCAGGGTCGGCTGGCTATCGGTTGACTGGGGCGAGCGTCAGTCGTTTCGCTCGCAAGTGAGTGGTTCTTGTGCCTGCCGCCGCCGATAGATCCGGCGCTGCGTGCGTTGTGGTGAACCTTTTTCAAATCTGCGGCCGTGCTGTCAGAGCGGCTCGTTACACTGTCTCATGTAAAACATATTTTCTTCCCGTCTCAGCTGGATCTTGTATTGAAAGCGAAGACTTCCATTCAAATACTTTCTCGTCTTGAATTTTAGCTGAATCGGGTATAGCTTTAATCGAAGCTTGATTACCTCTATCATCATGCAAAAGTGAATTATGCTGCCTATTACATTTCTTGCAAGTACCATTACTCTTGCAATCTAACACATTGTGCCCTGAATTTAAACAATTAAAACAACATTTATTTTCTATACTCTTTTGTCTTCTTTCGATTGTAGATGGTTTTTTAAAACGTTCGCAAACGGATAAGTGATGTTTCTCTTTGCATCCTATTAAACATACATCAATTAAACAACTCTTCTAAAAGGTAAGGAGAGAAGAACCTTTCGACTTCATCATGACGTGTGACGAAACGCAGGCGCTAAATATTCGCTTTCAAAAGCAACGTACAGAGTTGCACCAAATGCACCACACTCCAACGCAGGCAGTTTGCCGACTGGGCAACCTATCATGTAAAAATGCGACATGGAATTTTTGACAGGAGGATTGCGCACCAAAAAGCGCACCAAAAAGCGCACGATCATGAGGTTTGTTCCTTTTGCCCGGTGTAAGATGCACTTTCTTGCACTCGATTTTCTAAACAGCCTTTGACGTCAAATCAATGACGCAAACTCAACCTCAAATAGTGTTCTTGTTCCTTCCCCGCCACTCCCTTTTACAATTTCCTGCACTAGCTCGAGAGCCAGTGCAAAAAGTGTAGAAGGTGTACACTACACCCGTCAAATAGAACAGACCAATGATCAGAAGAGAGTAAGTTTTCAACCAGCGCCGAAGCAAGACGCAAACGTGAGCAGGAACAGTGAGTTTTCTTAAAAAAAAAATGGATAACCAGTTTAGGGCCCGAAGTTCGGCACCGCCGGATCGGAGAAGGAGGAGAGAAAATAACAAGAAAAAAAAAAACGTGTAAAGGGTTGGATTAAGACAAAACAGGAACTAATAAAAATACTCAGAAAATGTGAGCCACCCACTCCCACTGTTATATTTTTTGAAGTGAAAACTTCTTTAGCCAAGTTGTGATTCTAACCTCGATGAAACGAAAAAGCGACAGTAAGAACTCCCATACAATTTGTAGTACCACTCCTACCTCTTCCCCCTCTTCACCTATCCCTTTTTAAACAACTGATTTCTCTCACCCCTCTCTCACCCCTTACTTTTCTTCTTACACCCCATTCTCCAAAATTCAACCCTACACACCCCCCTCCCTGTATACCCCCCCCCCCCCTGTGTACCCTTATCATTCTACCCCTCACCCTACATATTGTTCCTCCTCATCTACTTTCTCTATCCCCCACCCACCTCTCTACCCGCTACCCTTTCAAAATACTGTTACTGCATCCGTCTCATTCTCTCGCTGTTTAGTTTTCCGAAGGTTTCACTTCTACCACGTGTGCACTGCACACGTATTTTTTTTTTTGTATTTTTTGTTGTGTTTCAGGATATTTTTCCGAGTGTTTTTTTTTGTGTTTGATAGGTACTCAACGGATGAGGGCGGATTACTCAGAATTTCCTTGTTTGGGGGCCCCTAGGGCTGCGATACTCAATCGCTCAGTTTTTCGACCTAAATTTTTCAGGCGAGTGATATTAATATATTGGCCAGATAAGTCCCATTTTGCTGCCCGTAAAGTTCCGGAAAATTCGTTCCGACCCGCGTGTTACGCTTGCATGACCACTAATGGGATTTTAATTGAAAAAGTTTT
The DNA here is from genome assembly GCA_949128065.1 of Beris chalybata. Classification (NCBI taxonomy): domain Eukaryota; kingdom Metazoa; phylum Arthropoda; class Insecta; order Diptera; family Stratiomyidae; genus Beris; species Beris chalybata. The sequence continues at coordinate 79,738,377 of OX421897.1, read as the reverse complement.
ACCGGATTACGCGGGGCTTATTTCGAATTCCGACTCGATGGTGTGATACGTTTTCTTTTTTTGTGTTTTTATAATATATCGGTAGCACGAGGTGCGTAATTCCAGTATCAATAACGGTGAATTTGTCCCTATACTTATGACCATTGTGATAAGTACCGTTATAATATGGATTGGTCTTTGTCCAAGTTCTTTTAACGCTACTGACGCGCGACCGCATGGACCCAATTGCGGCCCTTTACGCCCGCCTCAGGACTGGGAAAATATTTCAGTGATAATACTGTAGTGAGCCCCAAAATCTATAAAATACGGTTCGCATATGTATTTAATTTCACACTACTCTTTTGGAGAATGGTCTCAAGAGGTTAGGTGACAGGGAATATCTGACATCAAGGAGTGCGTCGTAAAAATCTCCGTCTTCGTAAAGTTTCGAAAGATCCTCAAGTTTTAGTTCATTTTAGGTCATATCCAGGCTAACCCAAGCACCCGGATGGCATCGGCTGGATCGAATGAGCTTGGACACAGCATCAGGAAGTGACCGGGCGTATTAATTCGGGGCTTGTTATATATTTCAGGTTAGGTTGACTGAAGCCTTTTTAGGCAAGAAGCGGATTTTTCTTCGCCTTGGGCCAGTCCATGCCTGTTCAGGATGCCTTAACCCCAAAGTGGGATAGATTTCGTGTAAAGTGGTTTGATACGGCTCGCTCATAGTTACTTTGTTTGGTTTGGTTCGGGCCCCATTAAATAACACCCTTGTGCAGGCATTATTTTACATAATCGGCCAAATCGCATAATCGCATTGCGTCGAACGCTGAGGCTTCAAAAATCCGGCCCTGTACTGGTCTGTTTTTCCTTCTTTAATTCTTCCTTTACCGAGTCCGAACCTCTCAAGTCTTAATTTCAGCCCAAACGTGCGTAAATTAAGTTGTCCATGGTTACAGGAAGCCACTCACGCCCCTTCTGACGAGCTACGCACGTGCTAGAGCTAGATGCACGCTACCTACCGCCAAAAAATACCCCTATGACGGTATTATTTTACATAATCGGTCAAAGGATCAAGTTATATGGCGAGGTACAGTAGTAAGGCGCTCAACCATGCGTATAACACCTTGCATGGACTCCAACGCCGAGGCTTAAAAAATCCGGCCCTGTACATTACATGGCGCCAACTCTGTCGTTATATGGCACCAACCATGTGTACAACACATTACATGGCGTCCAACGTAGCCAGTATATGGGTCTTACATCGTACGGCGCTCATCTACCTACGCTAACGTCCTTTAGTTTCTTTTGTCTAGTCATAGAGCACGGTTAAATATTGGCAATCTAGTGGTTTTAATACTGGAACTGTCCAAAAGACTACATCCTATTAGTAAAACAGTAGCTATCTCAGAACTCCATTGAGTTTCTTTTATATCACAAGGTGTCATAATTTGAGATTTGCATCGGCCGTCCCGCCGAAAGTCTTCACTTTTATGCTTCCTCCCGTGACCGTAATTTATGCAAGTTTGGGCTGAAAATCCGACTCCGAGAGGTTCGGACTCTTTCATCAGCGGGTTGGAAGGTTAAGGAAGAAGGAAGGAAGAAAAAATAGACCGTGGAAAAGCAAAAGGAAAAAAAGAAGGGAATATGAAGTCAGAAAGCATAAAAATGAAGACTTTCGGCGGGACGGCCGATGCAAATCTCAAATTATGACACCTTGTGATATAAAAGTTTGTTTGTGTTTCATTTTAGATAGCAGCAATTGAAGCACGGCACGGTATTCAATATCCGACCACAAAAAAAGAATCAACTATATTTTGAAAACAGCACCGTAAAAAAAAACGAGAATAATGGACGAGAGACATCCCCAACCTGAGAGGCAATAGCCACTGGACAAAACCAAACTCTCAGCTAAACGGTAGCATACCACTGATAACGGAAGCATACCACTGAATTTGGAAAAACGATAAGCGACAAGGAGGAAATTAAAATAGAGAATCAGGATGTATGCCCATATTTTATTTAAAAGCGCGGCTAAAATTTAAAATATATATTATTTTTAAAATTTTATTGCAAGGTAACATACTTTAATATTCAATAATTTGTATAACCTTTACAATTTTCAATTTTCAATTTTCTTTATATTTTATTGGTAAAGTAAAATCCTGATTAGTTAAGGGGTTACATCTAGTTGGCGGCCGAAAAAAATGGTGTTTTTGTGATTTGTTTTTGGGAAAAAGATTGCAGGTTTCGAACTGTTTTTTCATGGTGAAGGATATAGGGTCAGAGCTACAATGATTGATACCCCCAAAATATGTACTAGTAGTTGGCACCTATAAGTTAAATAGCATTTTAAAGAATATAAATGAAATATTCATACACTGAGGATTTAATTTTTATAAAAGTTATTATATTTATGGTTATATGTTACCACCTGCAAGAACAATTTCCACTGTCAATTCTCTAGAAAACTTGAAGAGTGAACACCTGCCAGAAGTACGATTTTTTTTCTAGTTTCCTTAAAGAATACACAGTTTAATCATAAACAATAACTTCATTTATTTCATTCAATTCTTGAAGGTGTGTTTTAATAAGATATTTAGTTTTTTTTTTATTCTTAAGTTAACAAATAAATAAATTGGTGTCAACTATTGGTACAGAATCACGTATTAACTAATAGTTGACACTATGGTGTCAACCATTGCAACGTATGAAGGTACAATAGTTGACACCGTATGACACAATATAAGTTTGTGACAATTACTTTAGTGAAAAATCTGCCAACAGTCTGGGCGCAAGTATATTTTTTTTTTGGCAGAAGATTGGAACGCATTCAATTCTGAGATGCGGAGTAGGCTACTATGTGACTAAAAACCTAACAAAAAGTTTGGGAAATGGTTAGAACATATGAATTACATTATTCGGTCATATTTTGGGAAACGGTCTAGGGGTTGAAAAAGGAAAAAAACTTAAAAATAGTTGATTTTTAAACAAGCCCGTGGAAATGAAAAGATATTCGATCAGATCTGAGAAATGCGGCAGAATTCATGAAAAAGTATAAATTTACTTTACACACCCTTATGGTCGAATTTCAAAAAATCTTGAAAACTCTTTCTAGGTATTCATATGAAAAATCCGTATAATAAAACGAGTTCAGTATTTGGGGAGACCTAGTAGATATGGCCAAAATCGTGAAAATATATGCATTCTACTGTCAATGAAAATTGTTTAGTCCTCCTTCCAAACACCTATGTATATTCTAATTTTTATTATAGTTACTTTTCTCGTTGATATACATACATATATAAGCAATTCTATAGTTAGGAAAAACACCACAACCCCGTAACATACTACCTCTAAAAAAATTATATTTTTCCAACATGTTTTATATATCATTATAGGTTCTTAAGATATATACATCGCAACTGTTTACTTTTCACCCTCCCCCACCCTCACCCTCTACACCCACACCCCAAAAAAATTTCCTTACTAGGGCTCTATTGGGCCTACTTCTGGTAAAAAATTTGATCGTCTATCTTAGATATGCTTGTTAGAGGATCAAATGACTTTGGATCAGACTGTCCGTTACTATTATTCTAATTTGCTATGACACTGGACGCCTTCCGATTTTACTGCTCCAAAATAATTTATTTTATATCATTTGACATATTATTGAATACTTTAAGGCGAGTTAGATTAGTGTAAGGCGCTCGGATACCTCCTCGTCCGCGAAGAACATTATGTGCTCTCTTTCGAAGTTCTGCAAGCATTTGGGTTTTCCTCCAAACCGTTGAATCTTTAGCAGGAAACATGTTCTAGCTTGACTGATCTGGTCGCGGAAGCTGATTGAGTTCATATTCTTCACTATCGTCTTCCAAAGTTTCGATATCAGAATGTTTAGCTTGAAGAGGAGGCTGCCAATTGACATCATCAGCTACATCACTATATGGATCTTCTTCCGATTCAGAGAAGAATAATGAACTCATTGATTTCTTCATCCGACAATCGGGTATTCCATGAAATTTTATCTACATGATTAGACGAAACCAAGAACCAAGTCAATGATAAAGTTACAAAATCAAATAAATCATCATCATCAATGGCGCGACAGCCGGAAACGGGCCAGGGGCCCGCAAACCAAATGTATAACTAAATCCAACGTATCTGCGGCTACGTTGCAACATTTTCAAAATTTCCATCTGCCATTTTCACTTAAATATTTCCCTATAATTTGTCTGAAAAAGTGCACAAAACTGTATATGACCCAATGTGCTTTTAATACGAAGAGAAGATGCGACGCTGCGAAAAATGTAAAAGAACTTATTAATTTTGAGAAAACGCTCTTGCAAGAAACATACAAAAGAGAAGGTGAATTTAAAAATGATTGTCTACCAGATGTCGATACAGTAAAGAAAGCCTGTGTTTCAAATGCCGCACTTACAACACGGATAAACCGAATTCATATCTTGGGCAATAAATTTTATTGGAAAGGCGCGGCGCGCTGGCGACACAAGGATCAACATACGACACGGATCAAATTTATCAAGTAGCAATATTATACAATAAAAAACAGTAAGTGGAGTGAAATTGCAATTGAACAGATGAATCCAACAACAGAAACAAAATCCGCCGTTGTAATAGGTACCAGGTACCACTGTTAGTAGATTTAAGGTGAAAATTCTCTGATAACATAATAGATCCTCGACGGATTTTCATGACCCTTACACTTTCAAATCACTCTTCGTATCTTTAGTGCAAACTATTTCGGAATACTGTGTCGTGGTTTGGGATCCACCATATCTGGTTCATATTAGTTGGATTGAAAAGATTCAAAGGAGGTTTACGAGATTTGCTCTACGTAGATTGAACTGGTCTTCAGATTTACCTGCCTATGAAGCTAGTTGCCAATTATTAGATATAATGACGTTAAGGTCGCGCAGAATTTTCTTATGCGTTATGTTTATAGATTCACCAGAACTGTTATCTCTATACAAGCTCTATATACCTTCTAGAATTGTAGGGCCTAGATCTCTTCTATACGTGGATCCACATCGTACTAGGTACGGATCCAATGAGCCAATCTCTAGGTGTGTGCTTTACTTCAATTCTATCTCGAACATGATCGACCATACTGACAGTAAATCTATCTTTAAGAAGACAGTAATTGATAGCCTGAAACAGTGTAATTAAATGCCATTATTATTAGTATTGTTAAGATTATAAGTATTGTTACTTTTTATTTTTATTTTTTTTCAGTCTGTATATATGTTCAGTAGATGATATATAAAAATAAATAAATAAAAATAAAATAATTATACCATAGGTGGTATCAGACTACGTCTTCAGTACAATTCGCATAACTGGGCTGGGGCCCCTAAATCCCATTTAGCCTTGCTCAGTCGTGTTCAAAAACATGCATTCCGACTAATTGGAGACGAAGCCGTTGGAGCTTCTGTAGACTCCCTCGTCATCGCCGTAATGTCGGAGTACTCAGTATTTACTACCGATATTTTCATGGTAAATGTAGTAAGGAACTAAAAAGAACTTATTCCCCCACTCTTAGTCGCCCCCCGTAACACTCGCAAAGCTTCACGCGCCCACGAGTATACCGTTCAGCCCCATTCGTGGAGAACAGTGAAATTTAGGCAGTCCTTTATCCCCCGAACATCAGTAATGTGGAACGCATTGCCGGCCGATCTATTCCCTGATAAGTATGACCTTGATCGGTTCAAAAACAACGTCCACCGACACTTTAGACGCTTCCCTCCTGTTCCACCGCCCTAAATCCCTTACCACACCACTTTATCCTCAACCTATGTCGTTATAGCTGTGCAATCGCATTAAAGGGTGACCCTCTAAGTTATACCGACGGACGTAAAAAAAAAAAAAAAAGGTGTCAATAACCGGGTGTAGTCCAGTGGTAGCGTACTAGGCTTGCAAGCGCGATGTCGTGAGTTCAATTCCCACACTACGCATAAATATTTTATAAGAATTTTTCAGTTGCTATTGGCTTTGAAATTATTAATATAAATAGTGAACAGTGTGGAATGTTTAATAGGATCACTACTAAAGGATTTAACACTGAGCAGATGAGTTCTGTTTACATTCTTATCAGATTCACACCATCAGAAATGCCAGGCAGTAGTTGATTTGTTATAGGCAACATTGCTGCTCTGGTAAATCACATCATAGCCAAAAACAGCAAAACAAAATTATTAACACCAACTAGTACACTACCATACCCGGCCCGATTTCTGATCTCCCATCCCTAAGCTGACAGGATTGTACACTACAGTGTATTAAAAGCTAGCCACCGAAGTCCAGTACAGTGTCCTTAAAAAAAAAAAAAATTGCTATATCCGAGGAGTTATTTACGAAAAATCCTATATAATGAACAATTGGAATAAAAATAAGTTTCTTCATAAACCTTTTTCACGGCAAAACGAAATAGTTAACTATTTACAATTGTCTCTCTTAACCAAAATGCTATGATATAAAAGTTGTTAAAGATCTAAAAAAAATTCTTTAAAGGTGTCAACTATTGCACATTTTTCCCTATCTTTGACTATGTTTCATAATTTTTTTATTGGAAAAAATTCACAAATGTAGCAGATATAATATATTTCCCGTACCACTGTTTCAAAAAAGCCTTCTGCGCTGACCACTGTAACTTCCACACCAATGATGGGAAATAAAAAAACAAATAAATTAAGTTTCTTTATCGTATTATCTAGTCTTTAATCGAAGGATTTGATAATATATTCATTTTTGAAAAAATGGTCGGCAATCGAAAGTGAGAGTCTAATTTTCGGTGAAAAATTCACTTCATTTTCCTTGATATAAAAAAAGTATGCATCGAAAAAAAAATACCTTCGATTAAGGACTGCCTTTTGATGTAAAAAAAGTGTGCAAAATTTCAAGTTAATCGGTTCACTCGTTTTTTAGATATCGTGGTCACCGATTTTGAAAAAGCCGTTTCGAGAAAAACGCATTCAAAGTTTTTTTACCGCGACTCTCAAACATTCGCTGATTCCCGTAATTCTCTCGAGCCTTTCGCACAATTCATTTTTAAACTTGAAATATTAGAATAACACGTATAATTGAATGTAGTGAGCGCTTCGAAGTAAACTGCTGTACTATGACGGTTTACGATTTCGAATATACAGTCAAGCCTGGATAAGTGAGAACGTAACTGTTAAAACGGCCGGAACTCGCTCAATTTTAAACAGATCGACTTGAAATTTTCAGAGAATATTTTTGAAAGGTTATACTTTAAGAAACAAAGCGAAAAATCGAATTTTCGAAAATTCTGACTGGATGTAGCCCCTTAAATCAACATAAATCACATGAAAATTGTAGTTTGGAAATGAAATTTAGACCATTCGACGCTTTAAAACTATATCATTTTATGTCTAAAAAGTCATTTTCACTAAAAATCTGTTACCTGCGTCAGTTTAACAATGGACAAATATAAAATCCCTTCAAGAAGGCTATTCTGAGCACGTTAAGACTATGAAAGCCGCAATAATGTAAAAACTTTTAAGATCAACTTATTTCAATACCGTCGCTTCCTAGTTAGTCATTAAGACCAAGCTTTCTAATCATCTATGACTCCTTGAAGAAAATGAAGTGTCAGTCACCTACGCTAGTTTTATAAAGTCAAAGTCTCATTCACTAACATATCCATTCAGCAAATTTAAAGCTGCAAAAAACTAACTGTAACAAGGTGTAAAAGTAAATTTTGAAGTTAAGACGTCGTGCAAGAGCATTATTTTGAGCGGTCTCGAAGAACGAACCCCAAACCTACGCGTCATTCCTATTGAGTCGTCAGTATTGTTGGGCTCAGACACAATTAATGAACCCAACATTAATGAAATAGTCCCGGCAGTGGTCCCCGAAGTCGACCTTAGCTCTGCCTGGTTTTCATCTGCAAAATACACAGACCTGATTACAACAATAGAAAACAGCCTAATGGCTTTACCTGACCTCAAATGTGTAGACGCTTACGTGTTTAAATTGATCACTAAAGAATCAGAGTCCGATGTTTCCTCAACGTCCACTTGGAAATTATGGATTCCAGCAAAACTGACCAATGATTGAATTGTTGCCTCACATAATCCACCTATAGCATCTCATGGTGGAATAAGAAAAACGTTAAACCGTTTGCATTCTAAATATAACTGCCCCGGTATGGTTAGGCACGCAAAAGAATATGTCGGAAAATGCGATATCTGCAAGCAAACAAAAGCTCCAAATACAGTCTTACGACCGCCAATAAAAGCTCAATTAACACCCAGTAGAGCCTGACAAAGAATTTACATAGATCTTATGGGTCCATATCCACGCTCAAGATCCGGAAACACATCGCTTATCATTATTCTCGATCAATTTACTAAGTACGTTCTATTAAAACCTATAAGAAATGCAACTACCCGTCCTATAATTTCTTATCTCAAGAACCTGGTATTCTATGTGTTTGAACTTCAAATATATCGATTTGAAATTCAAACATACACGCGTAACTTTACTCACCACAGCGTGAACTTGACGCACAATTTCGCGTGCCACTGTGGTCCAATAAAGTTGGCGCCGATTATCAATCAAACGGATAAACGGTACCTAAAGCTACACGGCCCTATAAAAGGCCCAGCCGCCGTTGATTCGGCCTCTTTTCTACTAAACATTTTCCACTTTTCAGATTTGAAGAAGCGATATGCTCGGCTGTTTTTAGCAGTTCCTCCTAAAGGTAAAAATATTCTCATTGTGAAACTCTCATTAGAAATTGTTGTTTTGCTGATACCAGCAGGGAACAATTTTTCATGAGAGAAACACATTGTTTTTTTGAATTGTACCAGCCAAGCTGGGTCAACGGTTGTATGCATCCCGTAATTGCATTCTTCAGAAAAAACAATTAAATTCTCCGTTCACCCTATGTCACCGAAGTACTTTTATTTCGGTGACAATTATTTTTTTTTTCTTCAACTTATACTTTCTCGGTCTTCTTCTCTTCTGCTCTCTTGCAATAAGGGCAGGCACACTTCATCCATTACAAAATTGGAACTTTGTTCCAATAGTGTGTTCTAGCGTCTCCATCATACAGTTTTTCAATTTTTCCTTCGTAATCTCGTTGCGTCCACCCTTTTTCGCAATTCTACATTGCAAACGAACTTACAATCGTATTCATGGTGCGTCGAGCCGGATAGTTGACGAGACCGAAGGTAGAATTGTTCAATTTTACGCCTATTCTCCAGGAAAATCTATGAAAAGCCCGAAATTTCCGCGATTTCGCGAAAATTCCGTATTTTTGCACAAAGCCGAAATTCTCCGTAATTTCGGACAAAGCCGAAAAATCCGTATTTTCGCACCAAGCCGAAATTCTCCGTAATTTCGCATAAAGTGATTCTGTCGGCATTTTACTGTACAGAATTCACAGAGCACAAGCCAAATTTCCCGTAAATTTGCATAAAGTAATTCCGTCGACATCTACCGTACGGAATTTACACTCAAAAGCCGAATTTCTCATAAATTCGCACAAGCAATTCCGTCGGCGCTTACCCTAAGGAATTCACACTCAACAAAGTCAAATTCTTCACAAATTTGCACAAAGTGATTCCGTCGGCGCTTACCGTACGGAATTCACAATCAAAAAGCCGAATTTCGTAAATTCGCAACATCAACTCCGTCGGCACACCACCGTACGGAACTCAACAACAAAATTCAAGCCCAAATCTACGTGATTTAGCGCATAGTAATTCCGTCGGAACACCGCCGCACAGAATTAACAATCAAACGCACACCGAAATCCCCGTGATTTCGTAATTTCAACTCCGTCGGCACATCACCGTACGGAAATCACAAACCACAAAACTCAGCCGAAATCTCCGTGAAACAAATAACGAAGATCGAGTCATTTCTACCAATATCGCTGTTGGCCGGTTACCAGTACCAGTATCGCTGGCGGAAGTTCTCTCGTATAGCCTCACGTATTTCCGATCGTTTGTCTCTATTGCATTTGCATTGCACTATTCACAAGCCATGGAGCAAGCAATAGAGAAGCAAACGGGGTTTTTTTTTCGTCGTACGACAAGCGATCTCGAATTTCAAGAAGACTAGCGAAGTACGGAGAACCGTTGGCTACGCCAGCGGCCGACTCGAACACATCAACAAAACTTGGTCTCAGTGCGAAGAAGCGCATATGACAATAATAAGAAACAAGAGCGAGATCGATGAATCAGTTAAGGCCCAATACCTGTCAACCTACGACGAGACAGAACAAGCCGTGTTTCAATATATTGGTGATCTGAAACAGCTGATTAAAAAGCCTGAAGCTGAATTTCCCAAACCACAGGTCGAGTCGAAAAAATACCCCTATGCAGGTATTATTTTACATAATCGGTCAAAGGATCAAGTTATATGGCGAGGTACAGTAGTAAGGCGCTCAACCATGCGTATAACACCTTGCATGGACTCCAACGCCGAGGCTTAAAAAATCCGGCCCTGTACATTACATGGCGCCAACTCTGTCGTTATATGGCACCAACCATGTGTACAACACATTACATGGCGTCCAACGTAGCCAGTATATGGGTCTTACATCGTACGGCGCTCATCTACCTACGCTAACGTCCTTTAGTTTCTTTTGTCTAGTCATAGAGCACGGTTAAATATTGGCAATCTAGTGGTTTTATTACTGGAACTGTCCAAAAGACTACATCCTATTAGTAAAACAGTAGCTATCTCAGAACTCCATTGAGTTTCTTTTATATCACAAGGTGTCATAATTTGAGATTTGCATCGGCCGTCCCGCCGAAAGTCTTCACTTTTATGCTTCCTCCCGTGACCGTAATTTATGCAAGTTTGGGCTGAAAATCCGACTCTGAGAGGTTCGGACTCTTTCATCAGCGGGTTGGAAGGTTAAGGAAGAAGGAAGGAAGAAAAAACAGACCGTGGAAAAGCAAAAGGAATTAAAGAAGGGAATATGAAGTCAGGAAGCATAAAAATGAAGACTTTCGGCGGGACGGCCGATGCAAATCTCAAATTATGACACCTTGTGATATAAAAGTTTGTTTGTGTTTCATTTTAGATAGCAACAATTGAAGCACGGCACGGTATTCAATATCCGACCACAAAAAAAGAATCAACTATATTTTGAAAACAGCACCGTAAAGAAAACGAGAATAATGGACGAGAGACATCCCCAACCTGAGAGGCAATAGCCACTGGACAAACCCAAACTCTCAGCTAAACGGTAGCATACCACTGATAACGGAAGCATACCACTGAATTTGGAAAAACGATAAGCGACAAGGAGGAAATTAAAATAGAGAATCAGGATGTATGCCCATATTTTATTTAAAAGCGCGGCTAAAATTTAAAATATATATTATTTTTAAAATTTTATTGCAAGGTAACATACTTTAATATTCAATAATTTGTATAACCTTTACAATTTTCAATTTTCTTTATATTTTATTAGTAAAGTAAAATCCTGATTAGTTAAGGGGTTACATCTAGTTGGCGGCCGAAAAAAATGGTGTTTTTGTGATTTGTTTTTGGGAAAACGATTGCAGGTTTCGAACTGTTTTTTCATGGTGAAGGATATAGGGTCAGAGCTACAATGATTGATACCCCCAAAATATGTACTAGTAGTTGGCACCTATAAGTTAAATAGCATTTTAAAGAATATAAATGAAATATTCATACACTGAAGATTTAATTTTAATAAAAGCTATTATATTTATGGTCACATGTTACCACCTCCAAGAACAATTTCCACTGTCAATTCTCTAGAAAACTTGAAGAGTGAACACCTGCCAGAAGTACGATTTTTTTTCTAGTTTCCTTAAAGAATACACAGTTTAATCATAAACAATAACTTCATTTATTTCATTCAATTCTTGAAGGTGTGTTTTAATAAGATATTTAGTTTTTTTTTTATTCTTAAGTTAACAAATAAATAAATTGGTGTCAACTATTGGTACAGAATCACGTATTAACTAATAGTTGACACTATGGTGTCAACCATTGTAACGTATGAAGGTACAATAGTTGACACCGTATGACACAATATAAGTTTGTGACAATTACTTTAGTGAAAAATCTGCCAACAGTCTGGGCGCAAGTATATTTTTTTTTTGACAGAAGATTGGAACGCATTCAATTCTGAGATGCGGAGTAGGCTACTATGTGACTAAAAACCTAACAAAAAGTTTGGGAAATGGTTAGAACATATGAATTACATTATTCGGTCATATTTTGGGAAACGGTCTAGGGGTTGAAAAAGGAAAAAAACTTAAAAATAGTTGATTTTTAAACAAGCCCGTGGAAATGAAAAGATATTCGATCAAATCTGAGAAATGCGGCAGAATTCATGAAAAAGTATAAATTTACTTTACACACCCTTATGGTCGAATTTCAAAAAATCTTGAAAACTCTTTCTAGGTATTCATATGAAAAATCCGTAGAATAAAACGAGTTCAGTATTTGGGAAGACCTAGTAGATATGGCCAAAATCGTGAAAATATATGCATTCTACTGTCAATGAAAATTGTTTAGTCCTCCTTCCAAACGCCTATGGATATTCTAATTTTTATTATAATTACTTTTCTCGTTGATATACATACATATACACGCAATTCTATAGTTAGGAAAAACACCACAACCCCGTAACATACTACCTCTAAAAAAATTATATTTTTCCAACATGTTTTATATATCATTATAGGTTCTTAAGATATATACATCGCAACTGTTTACTTTTCACCCTCCCCCACCCTCACCCTCTACACCCACACCCCAAAAAAATTTCCTTACTAGGGCTCTATTGGGCCTACTTCTGGTAAAAAATTTGATCGTCTATCTTAGATATGCTTGTTAGAGGATCAAATGACTTTGGATCAGACTGTCCGTTACTATTATTCTAATTTGCTATGACACTGGACGCCTTCCGATTTTACTGCTCCAAAATAATTTATTTTATATCATTTGACATATTATTGAATACTTTAAGGCGAGTTAGATTAGTGTAAGGCGCTCGGATACCTCCTCGTCCGCGAAGAACATTATGTGCTCTCTTTCGAAGTTCTGCAAGCATTTGGGTTTTCCTCCAAACCGTTGAATCTTTAGCAGTAAACATGTTCTAGCTTGACTGATCTGGTCGCGGAAGCTGATTGAGTTCATATTCTTCACTATCGTCTTCCAAAGTTTCGATATCAGAATGTTTAGCTTGAAGAGGAGGCTGCCAATTGACATCATCAGCTTCATCACTATATGGATTTTCTTCCGATTCAGAGAAGAATAATGAACTCATTGATTTCTTCATCCGACAATCGGGTATTCCATGAAATTTTATCTACATGATTAGACGAAACCAAGAACCAAGTCAATGATAAAGTTACAAAATCAAATAAATCATCATCATCAATGGCGCGACAGCCAGAAACGGGCCAGGGGCCCGCAAACCAAATGTATAACTAAATCCAACGTATCTGCGGCTACGTTGCAACATTTTCAAAATTTCCATCTGCCATTTTCACTTAAATATTTCCCTATAATTTGTCTGAAAAAGTGCACAAAACTGTATATGACCCAATGAGCTTTTAACACGAAGAGAAGATGCAACGCTGCGAAAAATGTAAAAGAACTTATTAATTTTGAGAAAACGCTCTTGCAAGAAACATACAAAAGTGAAGGTGAATTTAAAAATGATTGTCTACCAGATGTCGATACAGTAAGGAAAGCCTGTGTTTCAAAAGCCGCACTTACAACACGGATAAACCGAATACATATCTTGGGCAATAAATTTTATTGGAAAGGCGCGGCGCGCTGGCGACACAAGGATCAACATACGACACGGATCAAATTTATCAAGTAGCAATATTATACAATAAAAAACAGTAAGTGGAGTGAAATTGCAATTGAACAGATGAATCCAACAACAGAAACAAAATCCGCCGTTGTAATAGGTACCAGGTACCACTGTTAGTAGATTTAAGGTGAAAATTCTCTGATAACATAATAGATCCTCGACGGATTTTCATGACCCTTACACTTTCAAATCACTCTTCGTATCTTTAGTGCAAACTATTTTGGAATACTGTGTCGTGGTTTGGGATCCACCATATCTGGTTCATATTAGTTGGATTGAAAAGATTCAAAGGAGGTTTATGAGATTTGCTCTACGTAGATTGAACTGGTCTTCAGATTTACCTGCCTATGAAGCTAGTTGCCAATTATTAGATATAATGACGTTAAGGTCGCGCAGAATTTTCTTATGCGTTATGTTTATAGATTCACCAGAACTGTTATCTCTATACAAGCTCTATATACCTTCTAGAGTTGTAGGGCCAAGATCTCTTCTTTACGTGGATCCACATCGTACTAGGTACGGATCCAATGAGCCAATCTCTAGGTGTGTGCTTTACTTCAATTCTATCTCGAACATGATCGACCATACTGACAGTAAATCTATCTTTAAGAAGACAGTAATTGATAGCCTGAAACAGTGTAATTAAATGCCATTATTATTAGTATTGTTAAGATTATAAGTATTGTTACTTTTTATTTTTATTTTTTTTTCAGTCTGTAGAATATATATGTTCAGTAGATGATATATAAAAATAAATAAATAAAAATAAAATAATTATACCATAGGTGGTATCAGACTACGTCTTGAGTACAATTCGCATAACTGGGCTGGGGCCCCTAAATCCCATTTAGCCTTGCTCAGTCGTGTTCAAAAACATGCATTCCGACTAATTGGAGACGAAGCCGTTGGAGCTTCTGTAGACTCCCTCGTCATCGCCGTAATGTCGGAGTACTCAGTATTTACTACCGATATTTTCATGGTAAATGTAGTAAGGAACTAAAAAGAACTTATTCCCCCACTCTTAGTCGCCCCCCGTAACACTCGCAAAGCTTCACGCGCCCACGAGTATACCGTTCAGCCCCATTCGTGGAGAACAGTGAAATTTAGGCAGTCCTTTATCCCCCGAACATCAGTAATGTGGAACGCATTGCCGGCCGATCTATTCCCTGATAAGTATGACCTTGATCGGTTCAAAAACAACGTCCACCGACACTTTAGACGCTTCCCTCCTGTTCCACCGCCCTAAATCCCTTACCACACCACTTTATCCTCAACCTATGTCGTTATAGCTGTGCAATCGCATTAAAGGGTGACCCTCTAAGTTATACCGACGGACGTAAAAAAAAAAAAAAAAGGTGTCAATAACCGGGTGTAGTCCAGTGGTAGCGTACTAGGCTTGCAAGCGCGATGTCGTGGGTTCAATTCCCACACTACGCATAAATATTTTATAAGAATTTTTCAGTTGCTATTGGCTTTGAAATTATTAATATAAATAGTGAACAGTGTGGAATGTTTAATAGGATCACTACTAAAGGATTTAACACTGAGCAGATGAGTTCTGTTTACATTCTTATCAGATTCACACCATCAGAAATGCCAGGCAGTAGTTGATTTGTTATAGGCAACATTGCTGCTCTGGTAAATCACATCATAGCCAAAAACAGCAAAACAAAATTACTAACACCAACTAGTACACTACCATACCCGGCCCGATTTCTGATCTCCCATCCCTAAGCTGACTGGATTGTACACTACAGTGTATTAAAAGCTAGCCACCGAAGTCCAGTACAGTGTCCTTAAAAAAAAAAAAATTGCTATATCCGAGGAGTTATTTACGAAAAATCCTATATAATGAACAATTGGAATAAAAATAAGTTTCTTCATAAACCTTTTTCACGGCAAAACGAAATAGTTAACTATTTACAATTGTCTCTCTTAACCAAAATGCTATGATATAAAAGTTGTTAAAGATCTAAAAAAAATTCTTTAAAGGTGTCAACTATTGCACATTTTTCCCTATCTTTGACTATGTTTCATAATTTTTTTATTGGAAAAAATTCACAAATGTAGCAGATATAATATATTTCCCGTACCACTGTTTCAAAAAAGCCTTCTGCGCTGACCACTGTAACTTCCACACCAATGATGGGAAATAAAAAAACAAATAAATTAAGTTTCTTTATCGTATTATCTAGTCTTTAATCGAAGGATTTGATAATATATTCATTTTTGAAAAAATGGTCGGCAATCGAAAGTGAGAGTCTAATTTTCGGTGAAAAATTCATTTCATTTTCCTTGATATAAAAAAAGTATGCATCGAAAAAAAAATACCTTCGATTAAGGACTGCCTTTTGATGTAAAAAAAGTGTGCAAAATTTCAAGTTAATCGGTTCACTCGTTTTTTAGATATCGTGGTCACCGATTTTGAAAAAGCCGTTTCGAGAAAAACGCATTCAAAGTTTTTTTACCGCGACTCTCAAACATTCGCTGATTCCCGTAATTCTCTCGAGCCTTTCGCACAATTCATTTTTAAACTTGAAATATTAGAATAACACGTATAATTGAATGTAGTGAGCGCTTCGAAGTAAACTGCTGTACTATGACGGTTTACGATTTCGAATATACAGTCAAGCCTGGATAAGTGAGAACGTAACTGTTAAAACGGCCGGAACTCGCTCAATTTTAAACAGATCGACTTGAAATTTTCAGAGAATATTTTTGAAAGGTTATACTTTAAGAAACAAAGCGAAAAATCGAATTTTCGAAAATTCTGACTGGATGTAGCCCCTTAAATCAACATAAATCACATGAAAATTGTAGTTTGGAAATGAAATTTAGACCATTCGACGCTTTAAAACTATATCATTTTATGTCTAAAAAGTCATTTTCACTAAAAATCTGTTACCTGCGTCAGTTTAACAATGGACAAATATAAAATCCCTTCAAGAAGGCTATTCTGAGCACGTTAAGACTATGAAAGCCGCAATAATGTAAAAACTTTTAAGATCAACTTATTTCAATACCGTCGCTTCCTAGTTAGTCATTAAGACCAAGCTTTCTAATCATCTATGACTCCTTGAAGAAAATGAAGTGTCAGTCACCTACGCTAGTTTTATAATGTCAAAGTCTCATTCACTAACATATCCATTCAGCAAATTTAAAGCTGCAAAAAACTAACTGTAACAAGGTGTAAAAGTAAATTTTGAAGTTAAGACGTCGTGCAAGAGCATTATTTTGAGCGGTCTCGAAGAACGAACCCCAAACCTACGCGTCATTCCTATTGAGTCGTCAGTATTGTTGGGCTCAGACACAATTAATGAACCCAACATTAATGAAATAGTCCCGGCAGTGGTCCCCGAAGTCGACCTTAGCTCTGCCTGGTTTTCATCTGCAAAATACACAGACCTGATTACAACAATAGAAAACAGCCTAATGGCTTTACCTGACCTCAAATGTGTAGACGCTTACGTGTTTAAATTGATCACTAAAGAATCAGAGTCCGATGTTTCCTCAACGTCCACTTGGAAATTATGGATTCCAGCAAAACTGACCAATGATTGAATTGTTGCCTCACATAATCCACCTATAGCATCTCATGGTGGAATAAGAAAAACGTTAAACCGTTTGCATTCTAAATATAACTGCCCCGGTATGGTTAGGCACGCAAAAGAATATGTCGGAAAATGCGATATCTGCAAGCAAACAAAAGCTCCAAATACAGTCTTACGACCGCCAATAAAAGCTCAATTAACACCCAGTAGAGCCTGACAAAGAATTTACATAGATCTTATGGGTCCATATCCACGCTCAAGATCCGGAAACACATCGCTTATCATTATTTTCAATCAATTTACTAAGTACGTTCTATTAAAACCTATAAGAAATGCAACTACCCGTCCTATAATTTCTTATCTCAAGAACGTGGTATTCTATGTGTTTGAACTTCAAATATAACGATTTGAAATTCAAACATACACGCGTAACTTTACTCACCACAGCGTGAACTTGACGCACAATTTCGCTTGCCACTGTGGTCCAATAAAGTTGGCGCCGATTATCAATCAAACGGATAAACGGTACCTAAAGCTACACGGCCCTATAAAAGGCCCAGCTGCCGTTGATTCGGCCTCTTTTCTACTAAACATTTTCCACTTTTCAGATTTGAAGAAGCGATATGCTCGGCTGTTTTTAGCAGTTCCTCCTAAAGGTAAAAATATTCTCATTCTGAAACTCTCATTAGAAATTGTTGTTTTGCTGATACCAGCAGGGAACAATTTTTCATGAGAGAAACACATTGTTTTTTTGAATTGTACCAGCCAAGCTGGGTCAACGGTTGTATGCATCCCGTAATTGCATTCTTCAGAAAAAACAATTAAATTCTCCGTTCTCCCTACCTATGTCACCGAAGTACTTTTATTTCGGTGACAATTATTTTTTTTTTCTTCAACTTATACTTTCTCGGTCTTCTTCTCTTCTGCTCTCTTGCAATAAGGGCAGGCACACTTCATCCATTACGAAATTGGAACTTTGTTCCAATAGTGTGTTCTAGCGTCTCCATCATACAGTTTTTCAATTTTTCCTTCGTAATCTCGTTGCGTCCACCCTTTACCGCAATTCTACATTGCAAACGAACTTACAATCGTATTCATGGTCCGTCGAGCCGGATAGTCGACGAACACAAAGACCGAAGGTAGAATTGTTCAATTTTACGCCTATTCTCCAGGAAAATCTATGAAAAGCCCGAAATTTCCGCGATTTCGCGCAATATTCGTGTTGCATAATTAATGGTGACCCCGACGTGGTCCATTTTACACATGCACCAAAGCGAAAATTCCGTATTTTTGCACAAAGCCGAAATTCTCCGTAATTTCGGACAAAGCCGAAAAATCTGTATTTTCGCACCAAGCCGAAATTCTCCGTAATTTCGCATAAAGTGATTCTGTCGGCATTTTACTGTACAGAATTCACAGAGCACAAGCCAAATTTTCCGTAAATTTGCATAAAGTAATTCCGTCGACATCTACCGTACGGAATTTACACTCAAAAGCCGAATTTCTCATAAATTCGCACAAGCAATTCCGTCGGCGCTTACCCTAAGGAATTCACACTCAACAAAGTCAAATTCTTCACAAATTTGCACAAAGTGATTCCGTCGGCGCTTACCGTACGGAATTCACAATCAAAAAGCCGAGTTTCGTAAATTCGCAACATCAACTCCGTCGGCACACCACCGTACGGAACTCAACAACAAAATTCAAGCCCAAATCTACGTGATTTAGCGCATAGTAATTCCGTCGGAACACCGCCGCACAGAATTAACAATCAAACGCACACCGAAATCTCCGTGATTTCGTAATTTCAACTCCGTCGGCACATCACCGTACGGAAATCACAAACCACAAAACTCAGCCGAAATCTCCGTGAAACAAATAACGAAGATCGAGTCATTTCTACCAATATCGCTGTTGGCCGGTTACCAGTACCAGTATCGCTGGCGGAAGTTCTCTCGTATAGCCTCACGTATTTCCGATCGTTTGTCTCTATTGCATTTGCATTGCACTATTCACAAGCCATGGAGCAAGCAATAGAGAAGCAAACGGGGTTTTTTTTTCGTCGTACGACAAGCGATCTCGAATTTCAAGAAGACTAGCGAAGTACGGAGAACCGTTGGCTACGCCAGCGGCCGACTCGAACACATCAACAAAACTTGGTCTCAGTGCGAAGAAGCGCATATGACAATAATAAGAAACAAGAGCGAGATCGATGAATCAGTTAAGGCCCAATACCTGTCAACCTACGACGAGACAGAACAAGCCGTGTTTCAATATATTGGTGATCTGAAACAGCTGATTAAAAAGCCTGAAGCTGAATTTCCCAAACCACAGGTCGAGTCGAAAAAATACCCCTATGCAGGTATTATTTTACATAATCGGTCAAAGGATCAAGTTATATGGCGAGGTACAGTAGTAAGGCGCTCAACCATGCGTATAACACCTTGCATGGACTCCAACGCCGAGGCTTAAAAAATCCGGCCCTGTACATTACATGGCGCCAACTCTGTCGTTATATGGCACCAACCATGTGTACAACACATTACATGGCGTCCAACGTAGCCAGTATATGGGTCTTACATCGTACGGCGCTCATCTACCTACGCTAACGTCCTTTAGTTTCTTTTGTCTAGTCATAGAGCACGGTTAAATATTGGCAATCTAGTGGTTTTATTACTGGAACTGTCCAAAAGACTACATCCTATTAGTAAAACAGTAGCTATCTCAGAACTCCATTGAGTTTCTTTTATATCACAAGGTGTCATAATTTGAGATTTGCATCGGCCGTCCCGCCGAAAGTCTTCACTTTTATGCTTCCTCCCGTGACCGTAATTTATGCAAGTTTGGGCTGAAAATCCGACTCTGAGAGGTTCGGACTCTTTCATCAGCGGGTTGGAAGGTTAAGGAAGAAGGAAGGAAGAAAAAACAGACCGTGGAAAAGCAAAAGGAATTAAAGAAGGGAATATGAAGTCAGGAAGCATAAAAATGAAGACTTTCGGCGGGACGGCCGATGCAAATCTCAAATTATGACACCTTGTGATATAAAAGTTTGTTTGTGTTTCATTTTAGATAGCAACAATTGAAGCACGGCACGGTATTCAATATCCGACCACAAAAAAAGAATCAACTATATTTTGAAAACAGCACCGTAAAGAAAACGAGAATAATGGACGAGAGACATCCCCAACCTGAGAGGCAATAGCCACTGGACAAACCCAAACTCTCAGCTAAACGGTAGCATACCACTGATAACGGAAGCATACCACTGAATTTGGAAAAACGATAAGCGACAAGGAGGAAATTAAAATAGAGAATCAGGATGTATGCCCATATTTTATTTAAAAGCGCGGCTAAAATTTAAAATATATATTATTTTTAAAATTTTATTGCAAGGTAACATACTTTAATATTCAATAATTTGTATAACCTTTACAATTTTCAATTTTCTTTATATTTTATTAGTAAAGTAAAATCCTGATTAGTTAAGGGGTTACATCTAGTTGGCGGCCGAAAAAAATGGTGTTTTTGTGATTTGTTTTTGGGAAAACGATTGCAGGTTTCGAACTGTTTTTTCATGGTGAAGGATATAGGGTCAGAGCTACAATGATTGATACCCCCAAAATATGTACTAGTAGTTGGCACCTATAAGTTAAATAGCATTTTAAAGAATATAAATGAAATATTCATACACTGAAGATTTAATTTTAATAAAAGCTATTATATTTATGGTCACATGTTACCACCTCCAAGAACAATTTCCACTGTCAATTCTCTAGAAAACTTGAAGAGTGAACACCTGCCAGAAGTACGATTTTTTTTCTAGTTTCCTTAAAGAATACACAGTTTAATCATAAACAATAACTTCATTTATTTCATTCAATTCTTGAAGGTGTGTTTTAATAAGATATTTAGTTTTTTTTTTATTCTTAAGTTAACAAATAAATAAATTGGTGTCAACTATTGGTACAGAATCACGTATTAACTAATAGTTGACACTATGGTGTCAACCATTGTAACGTATGAAGGTACAATAGTTGACACCGTATGACACAATATAAGTTTGTGACAATTACTTTAGTGAAAAATCTGCCAACAGTCTGGGCGCAAGTATATTATTTTTTTTGGCAGAAGATTGGAACGCATTCAATTCTGAGATGCGGAGTAGGCTACTATGTGACTAAAAACCTAACAAAAAGTTTGGGAAATGGTTAGAACATATGAATTACATTATTCGGTCATATTTTGGGAAACGGTCTAGGGGTTGAAAAAGGAAAAAAACTTAAAAATAGTTGATTTTTAAACAAGCCCGTGGAAATGAAAAGATATTCGATCAAATCTGAGAAATGCGGCAGAATTCATGAAAAAGTATAAATTTACTTTACACACCCTTATGGTCGAATTTCAAAAAATCTTGAAAACTCTTTCTAGGTATTCATATGAAAAATCCGTAGAATAAAACGAGTTCAGTATTTGGGAAGACCTAGTAGATATGGCCAAAATCGTGAAAATATATGCATTCTACTGTCAATGAAAATGGTTTAGTCCTCCTTCCAAACGCCTATGGATATTCTAATTTTTATTATAATTACTTTTCTCGTTGATATACATACATATACACGCCATTCTATAGTTAGGAAAAACACCACAACCCCGTAACATACTACCTCTAAAAAAATTATATTTTTCCAACATGTTTTATATATCATTATAGGTTCTTAAGATATATACATCGCAACTGTTTACTTTTCACCATCCCCCACCCTCACCCTCTACACCCACACCCCAAAAAAAATTCCTTACTAGGGCTCTATTGGGCCTACTTCTGGTAAAAAATTTGATCGTCTATCTTAGATATGCTTGTTAGAGGATCAAATGACTTTGGATCAGACTGTCCGTTACTATTATTCTAATTTGCTATGACACTGGACGCCTTCCGATTTTTCTGCTCCAAAATAATTTATTTTATATCATTTGACATATTATTGAATACTTTAAGGCGAGTTAGATTAGTGTAAGGCGCTCGGATACCTCCTCGTCCGCGAAGAACATTATGTGCTCTCTTTCGAAGTTCTGCAAGCATTTATGTTTTCCTCCAAACCGTTGAATCTTTAGCAGTAAACATGTTCTAGCTTGACTGATCTGGTCGCGGAAGCTGATTGAGTTCATATTCTTCACTATCGTCTTCCAAAGTTTCGATATCAGAATGTTTAGCTTGAAGAGGAGGCTGCCAATTGACATCATCAGCTTCATCACTATATGGATCTTCTTCCGATTCAGAGAAGAATAATGAACTCATTGATTTCTTCATCCGACAATCGGGTATTCCATGAAATTTTATCTACATGATTAGACGAAACCAAGAACCAAGTCAATGATAAAGTTACAAAATCAAATAAATCATCATCATCAATGGCGCGACAGCCGGAAACGGGCCAGGGGCCCGCAAACCAAATGTATAACTAAATCCAACGTATCTGCGGCTACGTTGCAACATTTTCAAAATTTCCATCTGCCATTTTCACTTAAATATTTCCCTATAATTTGTCTGAAAAAGTGCACAAAACTGTATATGACCCAATGTGCTTTTAATACGAAGAGAAGATGCGACGCTGCGAAAAATGTAAAAGAACTTATTAATTTTGAGAAAACGCTCTTGCAAGAAACATACAAAAGAGAAGGTGAATTTAAAAATGATTGTCTACCAGATGTCGATACAGTAAAGAAAGCCTGTGTTTCAAATGCCGCACTTACAACACGGATAAACCGAATTCATATCTTGGGCAATAAATTTTATTGGAAAGGCGCGGCGCGCTGGCGACACAAGGATCAACATACGACACGGATCAAATTTATCAAGTAGCAATATTATACAATAAAAAACAGTAAGTGGAGTGAAATTGCAATTGAACAGATGAATCCAACAACAGAAACAAAATCCGCCGTTGTAATAGGTACCAGGTACCACTGTTAGTAGATTTAAGGTGAAAATTCTCTGATAACATAATAGATCCTCGACGGATTTTCATGACCCTTACACTTTCAAATCACTCTTCGTATCTTTAGTGCAAACTATTTCGGAATACTGTGTCGTGGTTTGGGATCCACCATATCTGGTTCATATTAGTTGGATTGAAAAGATTCAAAGGAGGTTTACGAGATTTGCTCTACGTAGATTGAACTGGTCTTCAGATTTACCTGCCTATGAAGCTAGTTGCCAATTATTAGATATAATGACGTTAAGGTCGCGCAGAATTTTCTTATGCGTTATGTTTATAGATTCACCAGAACTGTTATCTCTATACAAGCTCTATATACCTTCTAGAATTGTAGGGCCTAGATCTCTTCTATACGTGGATCCACATCGTACTAGGTACGGATCCAATGAGCCAATCTCTAGGTGTGTGCTTTACTTCAATTCTATCTCGAACATGATCGACCATACTGACAGTAAATCTATCTTTAAGAAGACAGTAATTGATAGCCTGAAACAGTGTAATTAAATACCATTATTATTAGTATTGTTAAGATTATAAGTATTGCTACTTTTTATTTTTATTTTTTTTCAGTCTGTATATATGTTCAGTAGATGATATATAAAAATAAATAAATAAAAATAAAATAATTATACCATAGGTGGTATCAGACTACGTCTTCAGTACAATTCGCATAACTGGGCTGGGGCCCCTAAATCCCATTTAGCCTTGCTCAGTCGTGTTCAAAAACATGCATTCCGACTAATTGGAGACGAAGCCGTTGGAGCTTCTGTAGACTCCCTCGTCATCGCCGTAATGTCGGAGTACTCAGTATTTACTACCGATATTTTCATGGTAAATGTAGTAAGGAACTAAAAAGAACTTATTCCCCCACTCTTAGTCGCCCCCCGTAACACTCGCAAAGCTTCACGCGCCCACGAGTATACCGTTCAGCCCCATTCGTGGAGAACAGTGAAATTTAGGCAGTCCTTTATCCCCCGAACATCAGTAATGTGGAACGCATTGCCGGCCGATCTATTCCCTGATAAGTATGACCTTGATCGGTTCAAAAACAACGTCCACCGACACTTTAGACGCTTCCCTCCTGTTCCACCGCCCTAAATCCCTTACCACACCACTTTATCCTCAACCTATGTCGTTATAGCTGTGCAATCGCATTAAAGGGTGACCCTCTAAGTTATACCGACGGACGTAAAAAAAAAAAAAAAAGGTGTCAATAACCGGGTGTAGTCCAGTGGTAGCGTACTAGGCTTGCAAGCGCGATGTCGTGGGTTCAATTCCCACACTACGCATAAATTATTTATAAGAATTTTTCAGTTGCTATTGGCTTTGAAATTATTAATATTAATAGTGAACAGTGTGGAATGTTTAATAGGATCACTACTAAAGGATTTAACACTGAGCAGATGAGTTCTGTTTACATTCTTATCAGATTCACACCATCAGAAATGCCAGGCAGTAGTTGATTTGTTATAGGCAACATTGCTGCTCTGGTAAATCACATCATAGCCAAAAACAGCAAAACAAAATTACTAACACCAACTAGTACACTACCATACCCGGCCCGATTTCTGATCTCCCATCCCTAAGCTGACTGGATTGTACACTACAGTGTATTAAAAGCTAGCCACCGAAGTCCAGTACAGTGTCCTTAAAAAAAAAAAAATTGCTATATCCGAGGAGTTATTTACGAAAAATCCTATATAATGAACAATTGGAATAAAAATAAGTTTCTTCATAAACCTTTTTCACGGCAAAACGAAATAGTTAACTATTTACAATTGTCTCTCTTAACCAAAATGCTATGATATAAAAGTTGTTAAAGATCTAAAAAAATTTCTTTAAAGGTGTCAACTATTGCACATTTTTCCCTATCTTTGACTATGTTTCATAATTTTTTTATTGGAAAAAATTCACAAATGTAGCAGATATAATATATTTCCCGTACCGCTATTTCAAAAAAGCCTTCTGCGCTGACCACTGTAACTTCCACACCAATGATGGGAAATAAAAAAACCAAATAAATTAAGTTTCTTTATCGTATTATCTAGTCTTTAATCGAAGGATTTGATAATATATTCATTTTTGAAAAAGTGGTCGGCAATCGAAAGTGAGAGTCTAATTTTCGGTGAAAAATTCACTTCATTTTCCTTGATATAAAAAAAGTATGCATCGAAAAAAAAAATACCTTCGATTAAGGACTGCCTTTTGATGTAAAAAAAGTGTGCAAAATTTCAAGTTAATCGGTCCACTCGTTTTTTAGATATCGTCGTCACCGATTTTGAAAAAGTCGTTTCGAGAAAAACGCATTTAAAGTTTTTTTACCGCGACTTCCAAACATTCGCTGATTCCCGTAATTCTCTCGAGCCTTTCGCACAATTCATTTTTAAACTTGAAATATTAGAATAACACGTATAATTGAATGTAGTGAGCGCTTCGAAGTAAACTGCTGTACTATGACGGTTTACGATTTCGAATATACAGTCAAGCCTGGATAAGTGAGAACGTAACTGTAAAAACGGCCGGAACTCGCTCAATTTTAAACAGATCGACTTGAAATTTTCAGAGAATATTTTTGAAAGGTTATACTTTAAGAAACAAAGCGAAAAATCGAATTTTCGAAAATTCTGACTAGATGTAGCCCCTTAAATCAACATAAATCACATGAAAATTGTAGTTTGGAAATGAAATTTAGACCATTCGACGCTTTAAAACTATATCATTTTATGTCTAAAAAGTCATTTTCACTAAAAATCTGTTACCTGCGTCAGTTTAACAATGGACAAATATCAAATCCCTTCAAGAAAGCTATTCTGAGCACGTTAAGACTATGAAAGCCGCAATAATGTAAAAACTTTTAAGATCAACTTATTTCAATACCGTCGCTTCCTAGTTAGTCATTAAGACCAAGCCATCTAATCATCTATGACTCCTTGAAGAAAATGAAGTGTCAGTCACCTACGCTAGTTTTATAAAGTCAAAGTCTCATTCACTAACATATTCATTCAAATTTAAAGCTGCAAAAAACTAACTGTAACAAGGTGTAAAAGTAAATTTTGAAGTTAAGACGTCGTGCAAGAGCATTATTTTGAGCGGTCTCGAAGAACGAACCCCAAACCTACGCGTCATTCCTATTGAGTCGTCAGTATCGTTGGGCTCAGACACAATTAATGAACCCAACATTAATGAAATAGTCCCGGCAGTGGTCCCCGAAGTCGACCTTAGCTCTGCCTGGTTTTCATCTGCAAAATACACAGACCTGATTACAACAATAGAAAACAGCCTAATGGCTTTACCTGACCTCAAATGTGTAGACGCTTTATTACGGTTTTTCCCCGTGGAAAGGGTCGTGGGCACCAGTGCTTCCTGAATTTAAGGAACCCGTTCTCACAAAGTTTCCCCGACCGAACCACTAGTTCGAGGAAATATCAAATTTAGTCACTACCACCCGACAAGGAGAAGAAGCTGGAACACGTCACAAACAACAAAAGAAAGAAACGTACTTCGATTTTCGAGTATAATTAAAATGACGAGAGTTAATTCATAAATTTAAAGTATGCCAATATTTAATATAAGTTTACTAGTCTCTAAAATGCGCTAGACTACCTCAACTCTATACCTTCTAACCTAGGGCGCCGCTGGTGCGTTGTCCCGCGATGCTTGTTCTCAGGCACTCCTCCGGACAGCTTCTTCGACGACAGCGGTATTCCTCAATCAATCTTAACACCTCACTTCGCTTCGGTAACTCGCCAATTCGATTTCCATACACCACTTCCTTTACTTTCTCGTTCGCTTCACGCGTTCCGACCTACAACCTTCCAGCTCCGCACCCGCAGTATAAGAGACCGT
Organism: Beris chalybata; assembly: GCA_949128065.1. Taxonomy (NCBI): domain Eukaryota; kingdom Metazoa; phylum Arthropoda; class Insecta; order Diptera; family Stratiomyidae; genus Beris; species Beris chalybata. The sequence goes on along the minus strand of OX421897.1, from coordinate 79,711,138 downwards.
TTCACTGCCAATTACCTTCCGCGAAATCTCGCCAAGCTTCCATATCCCCGTTTCCTCGCGAATAATTCCGTTTTTAGTTTGCACCAGGTCAACGATCGTTTTTCGTATCCACTTTGCACAAGGTCAACGAGCGCTTTTTTTTCGTATTCACTTTCCCTTTCTCTCAGGTGCAGATTAATTGCAAAGCCCATCTTTAACAAATACTTCTTTTAGCTTTTAATACTTCATCATGGATCCAAACCATCGGGTTGCCTTATCGACTCCACTTTCGCGATCGCGCAGTGCTCGTCCATGTTGATTGTTTACATCGTTGGTTGACGTTTCTTGTTGTTATGTTTACCTTGTGCGGTGTTGTGCTGTGTTTATTGTTGAGATACTTGTCTCCTGTGTTCCCTGTGTTTTGTTCGTGCTTGTTTAATTGTTATCGTGCGCGGTGGTAGTTCGTTTGTTTTAGTTTATTTCCAAACATACTCAGATAATTCCATCTTCCTTCGTTCTTAGGTGTGTACTGGAAGCAGGACGGACTCAGTAGTCACGCAGGACGGAGTAACCCTCGGTGGACGTAAGTAAGTCCTGATAGATGTTGAGATGTTGACTGCGTAATCGAATCGTAATCTCTCGTGAGTACCGCTTCCGTTAAATTTTAATAAATCCAAAATTACTTTTGACTCCTAACCTAAATCCTAAACCTACCAATGTTAATTCGATTTTGTTTTGATTGTAATTCCTGTTTTCCTACATATAACTGAACCTAATTCTAACTTACCCTGGTGTTACATTCGTACTCCTAGTTCCTTCATCTTCCCGCCTCTTCTCCGTGTATTTTCTTCCAAAATTAACTCATTTAACAAAATTCATGACTAATGATTGCGTACGAATGTTTTTTTAGGTGCCCGGAGCGATTGTGCGACGTACATGGACGTCACATTGGGTGCACGCCAGAAACAAACAAGGTATTTAACATTACATTCTTTCTCCCGAATCCCTTTTAACGCTTTCTTGCTCTCCTTTCAGGGCACGTGTAACACTCCCCCCTTACTAAAAAAAGAATTCCCTGAATTCTAATTGCGGGTTGGAGGTTCGGCTAAGCTGACAATTACGGAAAATTCTAACTAAGTTAGGGTTACTAATTAATAATATTATTGATAAACCAAATATTAAATCTAGTATAATAAATCGATTAATGGTGTAATCTTCCCCTATATATTCTCTTCTATAATAAACTATTTTTTTGGTTGGGTAATTCAACTTCTTTCTTTTTGCGCATAATATTTTTAATTCATGTTCATTATGTCCAAATTTTTTTTTTTTTTCCTCCCGACCCGGGTAAGTGTTCAATGTCCGTCCCCCCTTCTCTTGTCTAGCACATTTATTCGGCTAACCCTTGTTCAAAGGGCTTCAAATCCTTGGCATGCCACACACCCCCGGATTTCCCGCCGTCCGGCCCCAATTCGTATGTCCACGGTGACACTACCTTTACTACCTTAAACGGTCCGACGTATTTTGGTGCTAGAGCCGCAGAAAAATATTTTGCTGCGTCTGATAGAACATATTTCTTCCTCTAGACGAGCTCATTCGGAAGGAAACTCCGATCCCGCTTGCGTAAGTCATATCTCCCTTTGCTACGCTCCGCTGCTTTTTTCATTCTTCCCAGAATATCTTCTCGTAGTTTCTGTAATGCCTCCGCCCGCACTAGTGGATCTACTCTACCCTCCACTTCGTCTGGTCTGGGCCTTTTTGGACCACTGATCGACATCTCCCGAAATTTAGGAAATACGGTGTGGCCTTCATCACTTCGTGAGTTGAGGTACGAAGAGCACATCCAATCTTCGCTAAATTTACATCCCACTTCCGATGGTTTTCCGACACATAGGCTCTAAGCATGGTTTTAAGGTTTTGATTTACCCGTTCTGCTGGATTAGTCTGAGGGTGGTAGAATGCGGTGTATTTTATGCGACTTCCGTAGGATTCTACCATCTTTTGAAGCACCTTTGCTCGAAATTGAACCCCATTATCGCATACCAACCAACTTGGAACTCCAAATAGAAGAAACACCTGTTCTTCCAAAATTTTCGTTACAGCGGCCCCCGTGGCCGTTCTCAAGGGATAGATTAGTGGGAATTTAGTGAAGTAGTAGTAGTATCGCGCCCTACTCGATCCAGAGTTCGCTTCACCCCCGGGTGACCAGCTATCGGGTCATCGTGACACTGACTGAGCACTGTATTACGTTCAGCTTTGGGCACCACCCTTTTCCAGTCCTGGCTCGTTGTAAGGTCCGGATATTTCGACGGAATGTGTTTCCACAGTACGCGGTCACGTACCAGCCAGTCAGAATATTTTTGCGGATATTCTTCCACTAGTTTGGTCATCTTCGCGTACCACGCATCGGACGTTGTCTCTACCGACAAAACATTCACCATCGGTACCGATCTCGACAGCGCATCCGGTACCAGGTATTCCTTTCCTTTCCTATGGATAACGACATAATCATACTGCCGTAACCGGACTGCCTATCTTGCCAACCTTCCGGACGGATCCTTAAGGTTATGGAGCCATACTAGCGAGTGATGATCAGTTATGACGTTAAAATGTGTTCCTTCAACATAGGGTCTCAGTTTCTCTATCGCCCAGAGCACCGCCAAACATTCTTTCTCGGTCGTTGAGTATTTGTGCTCTGAATTTGTCAAGGACCGGCTCAGATAACACACCACCCGCTCCCCATTGGCATGATTCTGGGATAAAACCGCTCCTAGCCCGTAGTCTGACGCATCCGTTTGCACTACAAAAGGCAGATCATAGTCGGGGCAGGATAGTATTGGTGCCGTGGATAGTTTGACCTTCGCTTGAGAGAACGCTCGCTCGCAATTGGCATCCCATGCAAATTTGCGATTCTTCTTCAAAAGCGAGGTCAAAGGTGCAATAAAAGTGGCAAAATCGGGTATAAACCGCCTATACCACGACACCATTCCTAAAAATTGACGAACCTCCTTCACATTCCGCGGTTGAGGGAAGTTTATCAGGCTTTCTACCTTCTCCGGATCCACATGAAGTCCGCCTTCATCGCTGACATAGCCCAAGTACCGCAATTCAGGGCGACAAAACTCGCACTTCTCCCTTGACACGCGTAATCCTGCGGCAGTTAGTCGACGAAACACTTCACTCAAGATTTCTAAGTGTTTCGCGAATGTTTGTGTCACTATCACTATGTCATCGAGATAGACGAACACAAAAGGTTCTAAATCGCTCCCAAGCACCCGGTCAATTAGTCTCTGCCACGTCGCTGGTGCAATTTGTAACCCGAACGGCATTCGCAAAAACTCATATAATCCCCTTCCAGGTACGGTGAAGGCGGTATATTGCCGTGACGATTCGGCCATTGGCACCTGCCAATAAGCCGATTTAATATCCATGGAGGATAGATATTTTGCGTCGCGGAGTTTGTCGAGGGTGGCAGACACATACGGAAGTGGGTAGGCGTCCCGCTCGGACACCTTATTGACCTTTCGGAAATCCACACAGAATCTGTACTTGCCGTTTTTTTTTTTAATTAACAAAATCGGAGAAGCCCAAGCACTTTTTGATGGACGAATAATCCCCTCCCTAAGCATATCATTCAGCTCCTGGTCGATGTGTTTCTGTACCGCAGGTGAAACTGGGTAGTACCGCTGCTTTATCGGAGGTGATTTGGTGGTAATGATATGTTCCACCTCCGATGTTCGACCTAGGCCATCTCCCATCTTATCGACGTTAAGGTCGCGCAGAATTTTCTTATGCGTTATGTTTATAGATTCACCAGAACTGTTATCTCTATACAAGCTCTATATACCTTCTAGAATTGTAGGGCCTAGATCTCTTCAATACGTGGATCCACATCGTACTAGGTACGGATCCAATGAGCCAATCTCTAGGTGTGTGCTTTACTTCAATTCTATCTCGAACATGATCGACCATACTGACAGTAAATCTATCTTTAAGAAGACAGTAATTGATAGCCTGAAACAGTGTAATTAAATGCCATTATTATTAGTATTGTTAAGATTATAAGTATTGTTACTTTTTATTTTTGTTTTTTTTTTCAGTCTGTAGAATATATATGTTCAGTAGATGATATATAAAAATAAATAAATAAAAATAAAATAATTATACCATAGGTGGTATCAGACTAAACCCTTGAGTACAATTCGCATAACTGGGCTGGGGCCCCTAAATCCCATTTAGCCTTGCTCAATCGTGTTCAAAAACATGCATTCCGACTAATTGGAGACGAAGCCGTTGCAGCTTCTGTAGACTCCCTGGTCATCGCCGTAATGTCGGAGTACTCAGTATTTACTACCGATATTTTCATGGTAAATGTAGTTAGGAACTAAAAAGAACTTATTCCCCCACTCTTAGTCGCCCCCCGTAACACTCGCAAAGCTTCACGCGCCCACGAGTATACCGTTCAGCCCCATTCGTGGAGAACAGTGAAATTTAGGCAGTCCTTTATCCCCCGAACATCAGTAATGTGGAACGCATTGCCGGCCGATCTATTCCCTGATAAGTATGACCTTCATCGGTTCAAAAACAACGTCCACCGACACTTTAGACGCTTCCCTCCTGTTCCACCGCACTAAATCCCTTACCACACCACTTTATCCTCAACCTATGTCGTTATAGCTGTGCAATCGCATTAAAGGGTGACCCTCTAAGTTATACCGATGGACGTAAAAAAAAAAAAAAAGGTCTCAATAACCGGGTGTAGTCCAGTGGTAGCGTACTAGGCTTGCAAGCGCGATGCCGTGGGTTCAATTCCCACTCTACGCATAAATTATTTATAAGAATTTTTCAGTTGCTATTGGCTTTGAAATTATTAATATAAATAGTGAACAGTGTGGAATGTTTAATAGGATCACTACTAAAGGATTTAACACTGAGCAGATGAGTTCTGTTTACATTCTTATCAGATTCACACCATCAGAAATGCCAGGCAGTAGTTGATTTGTTATAGGCAACATTGCTGCTCTGGTAAATCACATCATAGCCAAAAACAGCAAAACAAAATTATTAACACCAACTAGTACACTACCATACCCGGCCCGATTTCTGATCTCCCATCCCAAAGCTGACTGGATTGTACACTACAGTGTATTAAAAGCTAGCCACCGAAGTCCAGTACAGTGTCCTTAAAAAAAAAAAAAAATTGCTATATCCGAGGAGTTATTTACGAAAAATCCTATATAATGAACAATTGGAATAAAAATAAGTTTCTTCATAAACCTTTTTCACGGCAAAACGAAATAGTTAACTATTTACAATTGTCTCTCTTAACCAAAATGCTATGATATAAAAGTTGTTAAAGATCTAAAAAAATTTCTTTAAAGGTGTCAACTATTGCACATTTTTCCCTATCTTTGACTATGTTTCATAATTTTTTTATTGGAAAAAATTCACAAATGTAGCAGATATAATATATTTCCCGTACCGCTATTTCAAAAAAGCCTTCTGCGCTGACCACTGTAACTTCCACACCAATGATGGGAAATAAAAAAACCAAATAAATTAAGTTTCTTTATCGTATTATCTAGTCTTTAATCGAAGGATTTGATAATATATTCATTTTTGAAAAAGTGGTCGGCAATCGAAAGTGAGAGTCTAATTTTCGGTGAAAAATTCACTTCATTTTCCTTGATACAAAAAAAAAGTATGCATCGAAAAAAAAAATACCTTCGATTAAGGACTGCCTTTTGATGTAAAAAAAGTGTGCAAAATTTCAAGTTAATCGGTCCACTCGTTTTTTAGATATCGTCGTCACCGATTTTGAAAAAGTCGTTTCGAGAAAAACGCATTTAAAGTTTTTTTACCGCGACTTCCAAACATTCGCTGATTCCCGTAATTCTCTCGAGCCTTTCGCACAATTCATTTTTAAACTTGAAATATTAGAATAACACGTATAATTGAATGTAGTGAGCGCTTCGAAGTAAACTGCTGTACTATGACGGTTTACGATTTCAAATATACAGTCAAGCCTCGATAAGTGAGAACGTAACTGTAAAAACGGCCGGAACTCGCTCAATTTTAAACAGATCGACTTGAAATTTTCAGAGAATATTTTTGAAAGGTTATACTTTAAGAAACAAAGCGAAAAATCGAATTTTCGAAAATTCTGACTAGATGTAGCCCCTTAAATCAACATAAATCACATGAAAATTGTAGTTTGGAAATGAAATTTAGACCATTCGACGCTTTAAAACTATATCATTTTATGTCTAAAAAGTCATTTTCACTAAAAATCTGTTACCTGCGTCAGTTTAACAATGGACAAATATCAAATCCCTGCAAGAAAGCTATTCTGAGCACGTTAAGACTATGAAAGCCGCAATAATGTAAAAACTTTTAAGATCAACTTATTTCAATACCGTCGCTTCCTAGTTAGTCATTAAGACCAAGCTTTCTAATCATCTATGACTCCTTGAAGAAAATGAAGTGTCAGTCACCTACGCTAGTTTTATAAAGTCAAAGTCTCATTCACTAACATATTCATTCAAATTTAAAGCTGCAAAAAACTAACTGTAACAAGGTGTAAAAGTAAATTTTGAAGTTAAGACGTCGTGCAAGAGCATTATTTTGAGCGGTCTCGAAGAACGAACCCCAAACCTACGCGTCATTCCTATTGAGTCGTCAGTATCGTTGGGCTCAGACACAATTAATGAACCCAACATTAATGAAATAGTCCCGGCAGTGGTCCCCGAAGTCGACCTTAGCTCTGCCTGGTTTTCATCTGCAAAATACACAGACCTGATTACAACAATAGAAAACAGCCTAATGGCTTTACCTGACCTCAAATGTGTAGACGCTTTATTACGGTTTTTCCCCGTGGAAAAACTGTTTGAACCCCTCACGACAACGGGGCGAACGGGTCCTTGTCCGGCCGAACCCAGAGAAGGGTCGTGGGCGCCAGTGGTTCCTGAATTTAAGGAACCCGTTCTCACAAAGTTTCCCCGACCGAACCACTAGTTCGAGGAAATATCAAATTTAGTCACTACCACCCGACACGGAGAAGAAGCTGGAACACGTCACAAACAACAAAAGAAAGAAACGTACTTCGATTTTCGAGTATAATTAAAATGACGAGAGTTAATTCATAAATTTAAAGTATGCCAATATTTAATATAAATTTACTAGTCTCTAAAATGCGCTAGACTACCTCAACTCTATACCTTCTAACCTAGGGCGCCGCTGGTGCGTTGTCCCGCGATGCTTGTTCTCAGGCACTCCTCCGGACAGCTTCTTCGACGACAGCGGTATTCCTCAATCAATCTTAACACCTCACTTCGCTTCGGTAACTCGCCAATTCGATTTCCATACACCACTTCCTTTACTTTCTCGTTCGCTTCACGCGTTCCGACCTACAACCTTCCAGCTCCGCACCCGCAGTATAAGAGACCGTTTCACTGCCAATTACCTTCCGCGAAATCTCGCCAAGCTTCCATATCCCCGTTTCCTCGCGAATAATTCCGTTTTTAGTTTGCACCAGGTCAACGATCGTTTTTCGTATCCACTTTGCACAAGGTCAACGAGCGCTTTTTTTTCGTATTCACTTTCCCTTTCTCTCAGGTGCAGATTAATTGCAAAGCCCATCTTTAACAAATACTTCTTTTAGCTTTTAATACTTCATCATGGATCCAAACCATCGGGTTGCCTTATCGACTCCACTTTCGCGATCGCGCAGTGCTCGTCCATGTTGATTGTTTACATCGTTGGTTGACGTTTCTTGTTGTTATGTTTACGTTGTGCGGTGTTGTGCTGTGCTTATTGTTGAGATACTTGTCTCCTGTGTTCCCTGTGTTTTGTTCGTGCTTGTTTAATTGTTATCGTGCGCGGTGGTAGTTCGTTTGTTTTAGTTTATTTCCAAACATACTCAGATAATTCCATCTTCCTTCGTTCTTAGGTGTGTACTGGAAGCAGGACGGACTCAGTAGTCACGCAGGACGGAGTAACCCTCGGTGGACGTAAGTAAGTCCTGATAGATGTTGAGATGTTGACTGCGTAATCGAATCGTAATCTCTCGTGAGTACCGCTTCCGTTAAATTTTAATAAATCCAAAATTACTTTTGACTCCTAACCTAAATCCTAAACCTACCAATGTTAATTCGATTTTGTTTTGATTGTAATTCCTGTTTTCCTACATATAACTGAACCTAATTCTAACTTACCCTGGTGTTACATTCGTACTCCTAGTTCCTTCATCTTCCCGCCTCTTCTCCGTGTATTTTCTTCCAAAATTAACTCATTTAACAAAATTCATGACTAATGATTGCGTACGAATGTCTTTTTAGGTGCCCGGAGCGATTGTGCGACGTACATGGACGTCACATTGGGTGCACGCCAGAAACAAACAAGGTATTTATCATTACATTCTTTCTCCCGAATCCCTTTTAACGCTTTCTTGCTCTCCTTTCAGGGCACGTGTAACACTCCCCCCTTACTAAAAAAAGAATTCCCTGAATTCTAATTGCGGGTTGGAGGTTCGGCTAAGCTGATAATTACGGAAAATTCTAACTAAGTTAGGGTTACTAATTAATAATATTATTGATAAACCAAATATTAAATCTAGTATAATAAATCGATTAATGGTGTAATCTTCCCCTATATATTCTCTTCTATAATAAACTATTTTTCTTTTTGCGCATAATATTTTTAATTCATGTTCATTATGTCCAAATTTTTTTTTTTTTTTTCCTCCCGACCCGGGTAAGTGTTCAATGTCTGTCCCCTCTCCTCTTGTCTAGCACATTTATTCGGCTAACCCTTGTTCAAAGGGCTTCAAATCCTTGGCATGCCACACACCCCCGGATTTCCCGCCGTCCGGCCCCAATTCGTATGTCCACGGTGACACTACCTTTACTACCTTAAACGGTCCGACGTATTTTGGTGCTAGAGCCGCAGAAAAATATTTTGCTGCGTCTGATAGAACATATTTCTTCCTCTAGACGAGCTCATTCGGAAGGAAACTCCGATCCCGCTTGCGTAAGTCATATCTCCCTTTGCTACGCTCCGCTGCTTTTTTCATTCTTCCCAGAATATCTTCTCGTAGTTTCTGTAATGCCTCCGCCCGCACTAGTGGATCTACTCTACCCTCCACTTCGTCTGGTCTGGGCCTTTCTGGACCACTGATCGACATCTCCCGACCGAAATTTAGGAAATACGGTGTGACCTTCATCACTTCGTGAGTTGAGGTACGAAGAGCACATCCAATCTTCGCTAAATTTACATCCCACTTCCGATGGTTTTCCGACACATAGGCTCTAAGCATGGTTTTAAGGTTTTGATTTACCCGTTCTGCTGGATTAGTCTGAGGGTGGTAGAATGCGGTGTATTTTATGCGACTTCCGTAGGATTCTACCATCTTTTGAAGCACCTTTGCTCGAAATTGAACCCCATTATCGCATACCAACCAACTTGGAACTCCAAATAGAAGAAACACCTGTTCTTCCAAAATTTTCGTTACAGCGGCCCCCGTGGCCGTTCTCAAGGGATAGATTAGTAGGAATTTAGTGAAGTAGTAGTAGTATCGCGCCCTACTCGATCCAGAGTTCGCTTCACCCCCGGGTGACCAGCTATCGGGTCATCGTGACACTGACTGAGCACTGTATTACGTTCAGCTTTGGGCACCACCCTTTTCCAGTCCTGGCTCGTTGTAAGGTCCGGATATTTCGACGGAATGTGTTTCCACAGTACGCGGTCACGTACCAGCCAGTCAGAATATTTTTGCGGATATTCTTCCACTAGTTTGGTCATCTTCGCGTACCACGCATCGGACGTTGTCTCTACCGACAAAACATTCACCATCGGTACCGATCTCGACAGCGCATCCGGTACCAGGTATTCCTTTCCTTTCCTATGGATAACGACATAATCATACTGCTGTAACCGGACTGCCTATCTTGCCAACCTTCCGGACGGATCCTTAAGGTTATGGAGCCATACTAGCGAGTGATGATCAGCTATGACGTTAAAATGTGTTCCTTCAACATAGGGTCTCAGTTTCTCTATCGCCCAGAGCACCGCCAAACATTCTTTCTCGGTCGTTGAGTATTTGCGCTCTGAATTTGTCAAGGACCGGCTCAGATAACACACCACCCGCTCCCCATTGGCATGATTCTGCGATAAAACCGCTCCTAGCCCGTAGTCTGACGCATCCGTTTGCACTACAAAAGGCAGATCATAGTCGGGGCAGGATAGTATTGGTGCCGTGGATAGTTTGACCTTCGCTTGAGAGAACGCTCGCTCGCAATTGGCATCCCATGCAAATTTGCGATTCTTCTTCAAAAGCGAGGTCAAAGGTGCAATAAAAGTGGCAAAATCGGGTATAAACCGCCTATACCACGACACCATTCCTAAAAATTGACGAACCTCCTTCACATTCCGCGGTTGAGGGAAGTTTATCAGGCTTTCTACCTTCTCCGGATCCACATGAAGTCCGCCTTCATCGCTGACATAGCCCAAGTACCGCAATTCAGGGCGACAAAACTCGCACTTCTCCCTTGACACGCGTAATCCTGCGGCAGTTAGTCGACGAAACACTTCACTCAAGATTTCTAAGTGTTTCGCGAATGTTTGTGTCACTCTCACTATGTCATCGAGATAGACGAACACAAAAGGTTCTAAATCGCTCCCAAGCACCCGGTCAATTAGTCTCTGCCACGTCGCTGGTGCAATTTGTAACCCGAACGGCATTCGCAAAAACTCATATAATCCCCTTCCAGGTACGGTGAAGGCGGTATATTGCCGTGACGATTCGGCCATTGGCACCTGCCAATAAGCCGATTTAATATCCATGGAGGATAGATATTTTGCGTCGCGGAGTTTGTCGAGGGTGGCAGACACATACGGAAGTGGGTAGGCGTCCCGCTCGGACACCTTATTGACCTTTCGGAAATCCACACAGAATCTGTACTTGCCGTCTTTTTTTTAATTAACAAAATCGGAGAAGCCCAAGCACTTTTTGATGGACGAATAATCCCCTCCCTAAGCATATCATTCAGCTCCTGGTCGATGTGTTTCTGTACCGCAGGTGAAACTGGGTAGTACCGCTGCTTTATCGGAGGTGATTTGGTGGTAATGATATGTTCCACCTCCGATGTTCGACCTAGGCCATCTCCCATCTTATCGAATTCCTCCGCAATCAACTTCTCCAATTGAGTACCCTCTGCTACACTCATGTTCGACGCTGAACGAAGACATTCAATTGTCGAGAGCATCGGTTGCCTAGCAAAATCCCATTGCTCTTGACGCAGGTCAACCACTAAACCAAACTGTTTCCAAAAATCGGCCCCGAGAATGAGTGAGTGTGGTAGTCTTTGCATGACCAAACACTCCATCCAACGCGTTCTGTCGTTCACCTGCAGTGGCAGCCAGACTACCCCGTCCACCGCACATTCGTCCCCATTTGCCAATTTCACCGATGGCGACTTTGCCGAACTAAGTGTTACACCTTGTTCCTCCAGAATCTTCCATCCATCCTTCCCCCAAATAGTGCGTGACGCCCCCGAATCCAACAGACCGATAAATTCCGCCTCATGTACGGTCACTTTTAGATGTGGTCGAATGTCCCCTTCTTTTGGTGTCAACGCGAAGTTAATTGGCGGCGCCGTCCCGATGTCCGTGCTCACTTTGCCGTCCTTTAGTGAGCACGACTCTCGTTTCCCGAATCCGTTGGATTATTTTTATTTTCCTGCACACCCTCTATTTGACCTGTACTCGGATTGCAAACAGTACATCTACTCCGGATTACACCCACCTTTCCACATCCAAAACAAGTTCTGGCCTCCTTACACTCTCGCGAAATATGTCCCTCCCTTTTACAATTAAAGCAGGTAATTTGTCTCTGACCCGACCCTCGCTGATTTACTTTAGCCTCAGTGCTATGTACCTCTGGTCCAGTATCCTCCTTAGAATCTACATAAGCCAAGTCTCTTTCCAACAAATTACTGGTCCGGTGGCCAGGGGGAGGTTGAAATGCTTCCACTGATAATCTTGTGGCCTCCAAAGACCGACCTAGCTTAATCAGTTCCCCAATTGAGTCAATAGTTGTCAACCCGAGCTGATGTTGGTAGAATGGGCTGATGTTTCTCCTAAGCACTTTTAGTTTTTCCGCTTCTGTGCACGTTGTCGAAAGGCGATTGAATAGACTCTCAATTACAGCCACATAAACCCCTATAGATTCACCCCTTCCTTGTGTTCTTCTCTTAATCTCGTCCATCAATCGATCATCATAGTCGGGAGGGAGAAATTCGGCACGTAGTTCCATAATGAGTTCATCCCAATTTCTACATTTGGCCTTGTTGGCTCTCAACCACACCAGGCCTTTCCCTTCGAACAGGTCGATTGCTGAACGGAACAACACAGCCTTTGAGATTCCCCTAGCCGCTCTCAATTCCTCTACCCTCTCCAAAAATGACGAGATAGATCCTTTCTCGCCAGAGAATTTCAGGTCCCATTTCGACACACTTATTTTAATCGTAGGAGCTTGCTGTGGTGAGTTCGATGCGTTGCAAGTTTCATCGTCCTCCTCTTCGGCAGATACCTGCCCAGTTATCTCGTGCAACTCCCCCAGCTGCAATAAAATTGCTGCTTTAGTCTTCATTTTCTTCTCAATTTCCTCTTTGGACGGTTCCGCACCCTCCAAACGTCTTAAACAAAAATGAATTTTTGTCCAAATTTTTTTATATTCCGCTGATGACTCCCCCTTCCGTGCGCTTGGACTCTATTGCCGCCACATCGTCGGAAAATTTGAACGGGTACTGTGGTATCACAAACGATTCATTGGAATCCCTTTCCGATCGCAAGGCAGCCCTCAATGATTTTCGCATTTCGTCTACTTTCTCAGTTTTCATGCCGCGAATCGCTAATTCGTACGATAATTCGTCCTGGCTAAGCCGATCCACATTAAATTTGGCCCTAGCCGCCATTATCCCTTACCACTACCTCCCAAAGAAAAAAAAAAGTACCTAATACCCCTAATTTAACACACACCGATCGGTTACAAAAATAATAAAGATACGATCCGAATATAGCAAATTTTTCTCATCAAATAAATCCGAAATACCTTGTCGTAACTGCACCAAATGAAACCCCTTCACTGAATCGCGTATCCAATCACTCAAAAATAAAACGTTGGGCGCCAAATATTACGGTTTTTCCCCGTGGAAAAACTGTTTGAACCCCTCACGACAACGGGGCGAACGGGTCCTTGTCCGGCCGAACCCAGAGAAGGGTCGTGGGCACCAGTGGTTCCTGAATTTAAGGAACCCGTTCTCACAAAGTTTCCCCGATCGAACCACTAGTTCGAGGAAATATCAAATTTAGTCACTACCACCCGACACGGAGAAGAAGCTGGAACACGTCACAAACAACAAAAGAAAGAAACGTACTTCGATTTTCGAGTATAATTAAAATGACGAGAGTTAATTCAAAAATTTAAAGTATGCCAATATTTAATATAAATTTACTAGTCTCTAAAATGCGCTAGACTACCTCAACTCTATACCTTCTAACCTAGGGCGCCGCTGGTGCGTTGTCCCGCGATGCTTGTTCTCAGGCACTCCTCCGGACAGCGGTATTCCTCAATCAATCTTAACACCTCACTTCGCTTCGGTAACTCGCCAATTCGATTTCCATACACCACTTCCTTTACTTTCTCGTTCGCTTCACGCGTTCCGACCTACAACCTTCCAGCTCCGCACCCGCAGTATAAGAGACCGTTTCACTGCCAATTACCTTCCGCGAAATCTCGCCAAGCTTCCATATCCCCGTTTCCTCGCGAATAATTCCGTTTTTAGTTTGCACCAGGTCAACGATCGTTTTTCGTATCCACTTCGTATCGTTGGTTGACGTTTCTTGTTGTTATGTTTACGTTGTGCGGTGTTGTGCTGTGTTTATTGTTGAGATACTTGTCTCCTGTGTTCCCTGTGTTTTGTTCGTGCGCGTTTAATTGTTATCGTGCGCGGTGGTAGTTCGTTTGTTTTAGTTTATTTCCAAACATACTCAGATAATTCCATCTTCCTTCGTTCTTAGGTGTACTGGAAGCAGGACGGACTTAGTAGTCACGCAGGACGGAGTAACCCTCGGTGGACGTAAGTAAGTCCTGATAGATGTTGAGATGTTGACTGCGTAATCGAATCGTAATCTCTCGTGAGTACCGCTTCCGTTTAATTTTAATAAATCCAAAATTACTTTTGACTCCTAACCTAAGTCCTAAACCTACCAATGTTAATTCGATTTTGTTTTGATTGTAATTCCTGTTTTCCTACATATAACTGAACCTAATTCTAACTTACCCTGGTGTTACATTCGTACTCCTAGTTCCTTCATCTTCCCGCCTCTTCTCCGTGTATTTTCTTCCAAAATTAACTCATTTAACAAAATTCATGACTAATGATTGCGTACGAATGTCTTTTTAGGTGCCCGGAGCGATTGTGCGACGTACATGGACGTCACATTGGGTGCACGCCAGAAACAAACAAGGTATTTATCATTACATTCTTTCTCCCGAATCCCTTTTAACGCTTTCTTGCTCTCCTTTCAGGGCACGTGTAACACTCCCCCCTTACTAAAAAAAGAATTCCCTGAATTCTAATTGCGGGTTGGAGGTTCGGCTAAGCTGACAATTACGGAAAATTCTAACTAAGTTAGGGTTACTAATTAATAATATTATTGATAAACCAAATATTAAATTTTTTTTCCCTCCCGACCCGGGTAAGTGTTCAATGTCTGTCCCCCCTCCTCCTGCCTAGCACATTTATTCGGCTAACCCTTGTTCAAAGGGCTTCAAATCCTTGGCATGCCACACACCCCCGGATTTCCCGCCGTCCGTCCCCAATTCGTATGTCCACGGTGACACTACCTTTACTACCTTAAACGGTCCGACGTATTTTGGTGCTAGAGCCGCAGAAAAATATTTTGCTGCGTCTGATAGAACATAGTTCTTCCTCCAGACGAGCTCATTCGGAAGGAAACTCCGATCCCGCTTGTGTAAGTCATATCTCCCTTTGCTACGCTCCGCTGCTTTTTTCATTCTTCCCAGAATATCTTCTCGTAGTTTCTGTAATGCCTCCGCCCGCACTAGTGGATCTACTCTACCCTCCACTTCGTCTGGTCTGGGCCTTTCTGGACCACTGATCGACATCTCCCGACCGAAATTTAGGAAATACGGTGTGACCTTCATCACTTCGTGAGTTGAGGTACGAAGAGCACATCCAATCTTCGCTAAATTTACATCCCACTTCCGATGGTTTTCCGACACATAGGCTCTAAGCATGGTTTTAAGGTTTTGATTTACCCGTTCTGCTGGATTAGTCTGAGGGTGGTAGAATGCGGTGTATTTTATGCGACTTCCGTAGGATTCTACCATCTTTTGAAGCACCTTTGCTCGAAATTGAACCCCATTATCGCATACCAACCAACTTGGAACTCCAAATAGAAGAAACACCTGTTCTTCCAAAATTTTCGTTACAGCGGCCCCCGTGGCCGTTCTCAAGGGATAGATTAGTGGGAATTTAGTGAAGTAGTCTACCACGGTCAGGATAAATGCGTATCCGCTAGAAGAGCGAGGTAATGGCCCGACCAGATCTACACAGATCATTTCCCACGGCCGAGTTGCTTCCCCGCTTCGAGATACCATTAACCCCGCGGGCACACGTCACTCAGGCTTAACAGTTTGACATACCTGACATTGGTTTACTTTTTTCTTCACATCTTTTGACATTCCCGGCCAATAGTAATCGCGCCCTACTCGATCCAGAGTTCGCTTCACCCCCGGGTGACCAGCTATCGGGTCATCGTGACACTGACTGAGCACTGTATTACGTTCAGCTTTGGGCACCACCCTTTTCCAGTCCTGGCTCGTTGTAAGGTCCGGATATTTCGACGGAATGTGTTTCCACAGTACGCGGTCACGTACCAGCCAGTCAGAATATTTTTGCGGATATTCTTCCACTAGTTTGGTCATCTTCGCGTACCACGCATCGGACGTTGTCTCTACCGACAAAACATTCACCATCGGTACCGATCTCGACAGCGCATCCGGTACCAGGTATTCCTTTCCTTTCCTATGGATAACGACATAATCATACTGCTGTAACCGGACTGCCTATCTTGCCAACCTTCCGGACGGATCCTTAAGGTTATGGAGCCATACTAGCGAGTGATGATCAGTTATGACGTTAAAATGTGTTCCTTCAACATAGGGTCTCAGTTTCTCTATCGCCCAGAGCACCGCCAAACATTCTTTCTCGGTCGTTGAGTATTTGCGCTCTGAATTTGTCAAGGACCGGCTCAGATAACACACCACCCGCTCCCCATTGGCATGATTCTGGGATAAAACCGCTCCTAGCCCGTAGTCTGACGCATCCGTTTGCACTACAAAAGGCAGATCATAGTCGGGGCAGGATAGTATTGGTGCCGTGGATAGTTTGACCTTCGCTTGAGAGAACGCTCGCTCGCAATTGGCATCCCATGCAAATTTGCGATTCTTCTTCAAAAGCGAGGTCAAAGGTGCAATAAAAGTGGCAAAATCGGGTATAAACCGCCTATACCACGACACCATTCCTAAAAATTGACGAACCTCCTTCACATTCCGCGGTTGAGGGAAGTTTATCAGGCTTTCTACCTTCTCCGGATCCACATGAAGTCCGCCTTCATCGCTGACATAGCCCAAGTACCGCAATTCAGGGCGACAAAACTCGCACTTCTCCCTTGACACGCGTAATCCTGCGGCAGTTAGTCGACGAAACACTTCACTCAAGATTTCTAAGTGTTTCGCGAACGTTTGTGTCACTATCACTATGTCATCGAGATAGACGAACACAAAAGGTTCTAAATCGCTCCCAAGCACCCGGTCAATTAGTCTCTGCCACGTCGCTGGTGCAATTTGTAACCCGAACGGCATTTGCAAAAACTCATATAATCCCCTTCCAGGTACGGTGAAGGCGGTATATTGCCGTGACGATTCGGCCATTGGCACCTGCCAATAAGCCGATTTAATATCCATGGAGGATAGATATTTTGCGTCGCGGAGTTTGTCGAGGGTGGCAGACACATACGGAAGTGGGTAGGCGTCCCGCTCGGACACCTTATTGACCTTTCGGAAATCCACACAGAATCTGTACTTGCCGTCTTTTT
This sequence comes from Beris chalybata, assembly GCA_949128065.1. Taxonomy (NCBI): domain Eukaryota; kingdom Metazoa; phylum Arthropoda; class Insecta; order Diptera; family Stratiomyidae; genus Beris; species Beris chalybata. Next base: position 79,693,978 of record OX421897.1, on the reverse strand, counting down.
TTTTAATTAACAAAATCGGAGAAGCCCAAGCACTTTTTGATGGACGAATAATCCCCTCCCTAAGCAAATCATTCAGCTCCTGGTCGATGTATTTCTGTACCGCAGGTGAAACTGGGTAGTACCGCTGCTTTATCGGAGGTGATTTGGTGGTAATGATATGTTCCACCTCCGATGTTCGACCTAGGCCATCTCCCATCTTATCGAATTCCTCCGCAATCAACTTCTCCAATTGAGTACCCTCTGCTACACTCATGTTCGACGCTGAACGAAGATATTCAATTGTCGAGAGCATCGGTTGCCTAGCAAAATCCCATTGCTCTTGACGCAGGTCAACCACTAAACCAAACTGTTTCCAAAAATCGGCCCCGAGAATGAGTGAGTGTGGTAGTCTTTGCATGACCAAACACTCCATCCAACGCGTTCTGTCGTTCACCTGCAGTGGCAGCCAGACTACCCCGTCCACCGCACATTCGTCCCCATTTGCCAATTTCACCGATGGCGACTTTGCCGAACTAAGTGTTACACCTTGTTCCTCCAGAATCTTCCATCCATCCTTCCCCCAAATAGTGCGTGACGCCCCCGAATCCAACAGACCGATAAATTCCGCCTCATGTACGGTCACTTTTAGATGTGGTCGAATGTCCCCTTCTTTTGGTGTCAACGCGAAGTTAATTGGCGGCGCCGTCCCGATGTCCGTGCTCACTTTGCCGTCCTTTAGTGAGCACGACTCTCGTTTCCCGAATCCGTTGGATTATTTTTATTTTCCTGCACACCCTCTATTTGACCTGTACTCGGATTGCAAACAGTACATCTACTCCGGATTACACCCACCTTTCCACATCCAAAACAAGTTCTGGCCTCCTTACACTCTCGCGAAATATGTCCCTCCCTTTTACAATTAAAGCAGGTAATTTGTCTCTGACCCGACCCTCGCTGATTTACTTTAGCCTCAGTGCTATGTACCTCTGGTCCAGTATCCTCCTTAGAATCTACATAAGCCAAGTCTCTTTCCAACAAATTACTGGTCCGGTGGCCAGGGGGAGGTTGAAATGCTTCCACTGACAATCTTGTGGCCTCCAAAGACCGACCTAGCTTAATCAGTTCCCCAATTGAGTCAATAGTTGTCAACCCGAGCTGATGTTGGTAGAATGGGCTGATGTTTCTCCTAAGCACTTTTAGTTTTTCCGCTTCTGTGCACGTTGTCGAAAGGCGATTGAATAGACTCTCAATTACAGCCACATAAACCCCTATAGATTCACCCCTTCCTTGTGTTTTTCTCTTAATCTCGTCCATCAATCGATCATCATAGTCGGGAGGGAGAAATTCGGCACGTAGTTCCATAATGAGTTCATCCCAATTTCTACATTTGGCCTTGTTGGCTCTCAACCACACCAGGCCTTTCCCTTCGAACAGGTCGATTGCTGAACGGAACAACACAGCCTTTGAGATTCCCCTAGCCGCTCTCAATTCCTCTACCCTCTCCAAAAATGACGAGATAGATCCTTTCTCGCCAGAGAATTTCAGGTCCCATTTCGACACACTTATTTTAATCGTAGGAGCTTGCTGTGGTGAGTTCGATGCGTTGCAAGTTTCATCGTCCTCCTCTTCGGCAGATACCTGCCCAGTTATCTCGTGCAACTCCCCCAGCTGCAATAAAATTGCTGCTTTAGTCTTCATTTTCTTCTCAATTTCCTCTTTGGACGGTTCCGCACCCTCCAAACGTCTTAAACAAAAATGAATTTTTGTCCAAATTTTTTTATATTCCGCTGATGACTCCCCCTTCCGTGCGCTTGGACTCTATTGCCGCCACATCGTCGGAAAATTTGAACGGGTACTGTGGTATCACAAACGATTCATTGGAATCCCTTTCCGATCGCAAGGCAGCCCTCAATGATTTTCGCATTTCGTCTACTTTCTCAGTTTTCATGCCGCGAATCGCTAATTCGTACGATAATTCGTCCTGGCTAAGCCGATCCACATTAAATTTGGCCCTAGCCGCCATTATCCCTTACCACTACCTCCCAAAGAAAAAAAAAAGTACCTAATACCCCTAATTTAACACACACCGATCGGTTACAAAAATAATAAAGATACGATCCGAATATAGCAAATTTTTCTCATCAAATAAATCCGAAATACCTTGTCGTAACTGCACCAAATGAAACCCCTTCACTGAATCGCGTATCCAATCACTCAAAAATAAAACGTTGGGCGCCAAATATTACGGTTTTTCCCCGTGGAAAAACTGTTTGAACCCCTCACGACAACGGGGCGAACGGGTCCTTGTCCGGCCGAACCCAGAGAAGGGTCGTGGGCACCAGTGGTTCCTGAATTTAAGGAACCCGTTCTCACAAAGTTTCCCCGATCGAACCACTAGTTCGAGGAAATATCAAATTTAGTCACTACCACCCGACACGGAGAAGAAGCTGGAACACGTCACAAACAACAAAAGAAAGAAACGTACTTCGATTTTCGAGTATAATTAAAATGACGAGAGTTAATTCAAAAATTTAAAGTATGCCAATATTTAATATAAATTTACTAGTCTCTAAAATGCGCTAGACTACCTCAACTCTATACCTTCTAACCTAGGGCGCCGCTGGTGCGTTGTCCCGCGATGCTTGTTCTCAGGCACTCCTCCGGACAGCGGTATTCCTCAATCAATCTTAACACCTCACTTCGCTTCGGTAACTCGCCAATTCGATTTCCATACACCACTTCCTTTACTTTCTCGTTCGCTTCACGCGTTCCGACCTACAACCTTCCAGCTCCGCACCCGCAGTATAAGAGACCGTTTCACTGCCTTCCGCGAAATCTCGCCAAGCTTCCATATCCCCGTTTCCTCGCGAATAATTCCGTTTTTAGTTTGCACCAGGTCAACGATCGTTTTTCGTATCCACTTCGTATCGTTGGTTGACGTTTCTTGTTTGTTATGTTTACCTTGTGCGGTGTTGTGCTGTGTTTATTGTTGAGATACTTGTCTCCTGTGTTCCCTGTGTTTTGTTCGTGCTTGTTTAATTGTTATCGTGCGCGGTGGTAGTTCGTTTGTTTTAGTTTATTTCCAAACATACTCAGATAATTCCATCTTCCTTCGTTCTTAGGTGTACTGGAAGCAGGACGGACTTAGTAGTCACGCAGGACGGAGTAACCCTCGGTGGACGTAAGTAAGTCCTGATAGATGTTGAGATGTTGACTGCGTAATCGAATCGTAATCTCTCGTGAGTACCGCTTCCGTTAAATTTTAATAAATCCAAAATTACTTTTGACTCCTAACCTAAATCCTAAACCTACCAATGTTAATTCGATTTTGTTTTGATTGTAATTCCTGTTTTCCTACATATAACTGAACCTAATTCTAACTTACCCTGGTGTTACATTCGTACTCCTAGTTCCTTCATCTTCCCGCCTCTTCTCCGTGTATTTTCTTCCAAAATTAACTCATTTAACAAAATTCATGACTAATGATTGCGTACGAATGTCTTTTTAGGTGCCCGGAGCGATTGTGCGACGTACATGGACGTCACATTGGGTGCACGCCAGAAACAAACAAGGTATTTATCATTACATTCTTTCTCCCGAATCCCTTTTAACGCTTTCTTGCTCTCCTTTCAGGGCACGTGTAACACTCCCCCCTTACTAAAAAAAGAATTCCCTGAATTCTAATTGCGGGTTGGAGGTTCGGCTAAGCTGACAATTACGGAAAATTCTAACTAAGTTAGGGTTACTAATTAATAATATTATTGATAAACCAAATATTAAATTTTTTTTCCCTCCCGACCCGGGTAAGAGTTCAATGTCTGTCCCCCCTCCTCCTGCCTAGCACATTTATTCGGCTAACCCTTGTTCAAAGGGCTTCAAATCCTTGGCATGCCACACACCCCCGGATTTCCCGCCGTCCGTCCCCAATTCGTATGTCCACGGTGACACTACCTTTACTACCTTAAACGGTCCGACGTATTTTGGTGCTAGAGCCGCAGAAAAATATTTTGCTGCGTCTGATAGAACATAGTTCTTCCTCCAGACGAGCTCATTCGGAAGGAAACTCCGATCCCGCTTGTGTAAGTCATATCTCCCTTTGCTACGCTCCGCTGCTTTTTTCATTCTTCCCAGAATATCTTCTCGTAGTTTCTGTAATGCCTCCGCCCGCACTAGTGGATCTACTCTACCCTCCACTTCGTCTGGTCTGGGCCTTTCTGGACCACTGATCGACATCTCCCGACCGAAATTTAGGAAATACGGTGTGACCTTCATCACTTCGTGAGTTGAGGTACGAAGAGCACATCCAATCTTCGCTAAATTTACATCCCACTTCCGATGGTTTTCCGACACATAGGCTCTAAGCATGGTTTTAAGGTTTTGATTTACCCGTTCTGCTGGATTAGTCTGAGGGTGGTAGAATGCGGTGTATTTTATGCGACTTCCGTAGGATTCTACCATCTTTTGAAGCACCTTTGCTCGAAATTGAACCCCATTATCGCATACCAACCAACTTGGAACTCCAAATAGAAGAAACACCTGTTCTTCCAAAATTTTCGTTACAGCGGCCCCCGTGGCCGTTCTCAAGGGATAGATTAGTGGGAATTTAGTGAAGTAGTCTACCACGGTCAGGATAAATGCGTATCCGCTAGAAGAGCGAGGTAATGGCCCGACCAGATCTACACAGATCATTTCCCACGGCCGAGTTGCTTCCCCGCTTCGAGATACCATTAACCCCGCGGGCACACGTCACTCAGGCTTAACAGTTTGACATACCTGACATTGGTTTACTTTTTTCTTCACATCTTTTGACATTCCCGGCCAATAGTAATCGCGCCCTACTCGATCCAGAGTTCGCTTCACCCCCGGGTGACAAGCTATCGGGTCATCGTGACACTGACTGAGCACTGTATTACGTTCAGCTTTGGGCACCACCCTTTTCCAGTCCTGGCTCGTTGTAAGGTCCGGATATTTCGACGGAATGTGTTTCCACAGTACGCGGTCACGTACCAGCCAGTCAGAATATTTTTGCGGATATTCTTCCACTAGTTTGGTCATCTTCGCGTACCACGCATCGGACGTTGTCTCTACCGACAAAACATTCACCATCGGTACCGATCTCGACAGCGCATCCGGTACCAGGTATTCCTTTCCTTTCCTATGGATAACGACATAATCATACTGCTGTAACCGGACTGCCTATCTTGCCAACCTTCCGGACGGATCCTTAAGGTTATGGAGCCATACTAGCGAGTGATGATCAGTTATGACGTTAAAATGTGTTCCTTCAACATAGGGTCTCAGTTTCTCTATCGCCCAGAGCACCGCCAAACATTCTTTCTCGGTCGTTGAGTATTTGCGCTCTGAATTTGTCAAGGACCGGCTCAGATAACACACCACCCGCTCCCCATTGGCATGATTCTGGGATAAAACCGCTCCTAGCCCGTAGTCTGACGCATCCGTTTGCACTACAAAAGGCAGATCATAGTCGGGGCAGGATAGTATTGGTGCCGTGGATAGTTTGACCTTCGCTTGAGAGAACGCTCGCTCGCAATTGGCATCCCATGCAAATTTGCGATTCTTCTTCAAAAGCGAGGTCAAAGGTGCAATAAAAGTGGCAAAATCGGGTATAAACCGCCTATACCACGACACCATTCCTAAAAATTGACGAACCTCCTTCACATTCCGCGGTTGAGGGAAGTTTATCAGGCTTTCTACCTTCTCCGGATCCACATGAAGTCCGCCTTCATCGCTGACATAGCCCAAGTACCGCAATTCAGGGCGACAAAACTCGCACTTCTCCCTTGACACGCGTAATCCTGCGGCAGTTAGTCGACGAAACACTTCACTCAAGATTTCTAAGTGTTTCGCGAATGTGTGTGTCACTATCACTATGTCATCGAGATAGACGAACACAAAAGGTTCTAAATCGCTCCCAAGCACCCGGTCAATTAGTCTCTGCCACGTCGCTGGTGCAATTTGTAACCCGAACGGCATTTGCAAAAACTCATATAATCCCCTTCCAGGTACGGTGAAGGCGGTATATTGCCGTGACGATTCGGCCATTGGCACCTGCCAATAAGCCGATTTAATATCCATGGAGGATAGATATTTTGCGTCGCGGAGTTTGTCGAGGGTGGCAGACACATACGGAAGTGGGTAGGCGTCCCGCTCGGACACCTTATTGACCTTTCGGAAATCCACACAGAATCTGTACTTGCCGTTTTTTTTTTTAATTAACAAAATCGGAGAAGCCCAAGCACTTTTTGATGGACGAATAATCCCCTCCCTAAGCATATCATTCAGCTCCTGGTCGATGTGTTTCTGTACCGCAGGTGAAACTGGGTAGTACCGCTGCTTTATCGGAGGTGATTTGGTGGTAATGATATGTTCCACCTCCGATGTTCGACCTAGGCCATCTCCCATCTTATCGAATTCCTCCGCAATCAACTTCTCCAATTGAGTACCCTCTGCTACACTCATGTTCGACGCTGAACGAAGACATTCAATTGTCGAGAGCATCGGTTGCCTAGCAAAATCCCATTGCTCTTGACGCAGGTCAACCACTAAACCAAACTGTTTCCAAAAATCGGCCGCGAGAATGAGTGAGTGTGGTAGTCTTTGCATGACCAAACACTCCATCCAACGCGTTCTGTCGTTCACCTGCAGTGGCAGCCAGACTACCCCGTCCACCGCACATTCGTCCCCATTTGCCAATTTCACCGATGGCGACTTTGCCGAACTAAGTGTTACACCTTGTTCCTCCAGAATCTTCCATCCATCCTTCCCCCAAATAGTGCGTGACGCCCCCGAATCCAACAGACCGATAAATTCCGCCTCATGTACGGTCACTTTTAGATGTGGTCGAATGTCCCCTTCTTTTGGTGTCAACGCGAAGTTAATTGGCGGCGCCGTCCCGATGTCCGTGCTCACTTTGCCGTTCTTTAGTGAGCACGACTCTCGTTTCCCGAATCCGTTGGATTATTTTTATTTTCCTGCACACCCTCTATTTGACCTGTACTCGGATTGCAAACAGTACATCTACTCCGGATTACACCCACCTTTCCACATCCAAAACAAGTTCTGGCCTCCTTACACTCTCGCGAAATATGTCCCTCCCTTTTACAATTAAAGCAGGTAATTTGTCTCTGACCCGACCCTCGCTGATTTACTTTAGCCTCAGTGCTATGTACCTCTGGTCCAGTATCCTCCTTAGAATCTACATAAGCCAAGTCTCTTTCCAACAAATTACTGGTCCGGTGGCCAGGGGGAGGTTGAAATGCTTCCACTGACAATCTTGTGGCCTCCAAAGACCGACCTAGCTTAATCAGTTCCCCAATTGAGTCAATAGTTGTCAACCCGAGCTGATGTTGGTAGAATGGGCTGATGTTTCTCCTAAGCACTTTTAGTTTTTCCGCTTCTGTGCACGTTGTCGAAAGGCGATTGAATAGACTCTCAATTACAGCCACATAAACCCCTATAGATTCACCCCTTCCTTGTGTTCTTCTCTTAATCTCGTCCATCAATCGATCATCATAGTCGGGAGGGAGAAATTCGGCACGTAGTTCCATAATGAGTTCATCCCAATTTCTACATTTGGCCTTGTTGGCTCTCAACCACACCAGGCCTTTCCCTTCGAACAGGTCGATTGCTGAACGGAACAACACAGCCTTTGAGATTCCCCTAGCCGCTCTCAATTCCTCTACCCTCTCCAAAAATGACGAGATAGATCCTTTCTCGCCAGAGAATTTCAGGTCCCATTTCGACACACTTATTTTAATCGTAGGAGCTTGCTGTGGTGAGTTCGATGCGTTGCAAGTTTCATCGTCCTCCTCTTCGGCAGATACCTGCCCAGTTATCTCGTGCAACTCCCCCAGCTGCAATAAAATTGCTGCTTTAGTCTTCATTTTCTTCTCAATTTCCTCTTTGGACGGTTCCGCACCCTCCAAACGTCTTAAACAAAAATGAATTTTTGTCCAAATTTTTTTATATTCCGCTGATGACTCCCCCTTCCGTGCGCTTGGACTCTATTGCCGCCACATCGTCGGAAAATTTGAACGGGTACTGTGGTATCACAAACGATTCATTGGAATCCCTTTCCGATCGCAAGGCAGCCCTCAATGATTTTCGCATTTCGTCTACTTTCTCAGTTTTCATGCCGCGAATCGCTAATTCGTACGATAATTCGTCCTGGCTAAGCCGATCCACACTAAATTTGGCCCTAGCCGCCATTATCCCTTACCACTACCTCCCAAAGAAAAAAAAAAGTACCTAATACCCCTAATTTAACACACACCGATCGGTTCCAAAAATAATAAAGATACGATCCGAATATAGCAAATTTTTCTCATCAAATAAATCCGAAATACCTTTTCGTAACTGCACCAAATGAAACCCCTTCACTGAATTGCGTATCCAATCACTCAAAAAAAAAACGTTGGGCGCCAAATATTACGGTTTTTCCCCGTGGAAAAACTGTTTGAACCCCTCACGACAACGGGGCGAACGGGTCCTTGTCCGGCCGAACCCAGAGAAGGGTCGTGGGCACCAGTGGTTCCTGAATTTAAGGAACCCGTTCTCACAAAGTTTCCCCGATCGAACCACTAGTTCGAGGAAATATCAAATTTAGTCACTACCACCCGACACGGAGAAGAAGCTGGAACACGTCACAAACAACAAAAGAAAGAAACGTACTTCGATTTTCGAGTATAATTAAAATGACGAGAGTTAATTCATAAATTTAAAGTATGCCAATATTTAATATAAATTTACTAGTCTCTAAAATGCGCTAGACTACCTCAACTCTATACCTTCTAACCTAGGGCGCCGCTGGTGCGTTGTCCCGCGATGCTTGTTCTCAGGCACTCCTCCGGACAGCTTCTTCGACGACAGCGGTATTCCTCAATCAATCTTAACACCTCACTTCGCTTCGGTAACTCGCCAATTCGATTTCCTTACACCACTTCCTTTACTTTCTCGTTCGCTTCACGCGTTCCGACCTACAACCTTCCAGCTCCGCACCCGCAGTATAAGAGACCGTTTCACTGCCAATTACCTTCCGCGAAATCTCGCCAAGCTTCCATATCCCCGTTTCCTCGCGAATAATTCCGTTTTTAGTTTGCACCAGGTCAACGATCGTTTTTCGTATCCACTTTGCACAAGGTCAACGAGCGCTTTTTTTCGTATTCACTTTCCCTTTCTCTCAGGTGCAGATTAATTGCAAAGCCCATCTATAACAAATACTTCTTTTAGCTTTTAATACTTCATCATGGATCCAAACCATCGGGTTGCCTTATCGACTCCACTTTCGCGATCGCGCAGTGCTCGTCCATGTTGAGTGTTTACATCGTTGGTTGACGTTTCTTGTTGTTATGTTTACCTTGTGCGGTGTTGTGCTGTGTTTATTGTTGAGATACTTGTCTCCTGTGTTCCCTGTGTTTTGTTCGTGCTTGTTTAATTGTTATCGTGCGCGGTGGTAGTTCGTTTGTTTTAGTTTATTTCCAAACATACTCAGATAATTCCATCTTCCTTCGTTCTTAGGTGTGTACTGGAAGCAGGACGGACTCAGTAGTCACGCAGGACGGAGTAACCCTCGGTGGACGTAAGTAAGTCCTGATAGATGTTGACTGCGTAATCGAATCGTAATCTCTCGTGAGTACCGCTTCCGTTAAATTTTAATAAATCCAAAATTACTTTTGACTCCTAACCTAAATCCTAAACCTACCAATGTTAATTCGATTTTGTTTTGATTGTAATTCCTGTTTTCCTACATATAACTGAACCTAATTCTAACTTACCCTGGTGTTACATTCGTACTCCTAGTTCCTTCATCTTCCCGCCTCTTCTCCGTGTATTTTCTTCCAAAATTAACTCATTTAACAAAATTCATGACTAATGATTGCGTACGAATGTCTTTTTAGGTGCCCGGAGCGATTGTGCGACGTACATGGACGTCACATTGGGTGCACGCCAGAAACAAACAAGGTATTTATCATTACATTCTTTCTCCCGAATCCCTTTTAACGCTTTCTTGCTCTCCTTTCAGGGCACGTGTAACAGCTTACGTGTTTAAATTGATCACTAAAGCATCAGAGTCTGATGTTTCCTCAACGTCCACTTGGAAATTATGGATTCCAGCAAAACCGATGATTGAATTGTTGCCTCACATAATCCACCTATTGCATCTCATGGTGGAATAAGAAAATCGTTAAACCGATTGCATTCAAAATATAACTGCCCCGGTATGGTTAGGCAAGCAAAAGAATATGTCGGAAAATGCGATATCTGCAAGCAAACAAAAGCTCCGAATACAGTCTTACGACCGCCAATAAAAGCTCAATTAACACCCAGTAGAGCCTGTCAAGGAATTTACATAGATGTTATGGGTCCATATCCACGCTCAAGATCCGGAAACACATCGCTTATCATTATTCTCGATCAATTTACTAAGTACGTTCTATTAAAACCTATAAGAAATGCAACTACCCGTCCTATAATTTCTTATCTCAAGAACGTGGTATTCTATGTGTTTGAACTTCAAATATATCGATTTGAAATTCAAACATACACGCGTAACTTTACTCACCACAGCGTGAACTTGACGCACAATTTCGCGTGCCACTGTGGTCCAATAAAGTTGGCGCCGATTATCAATCAAACGGATAAACGGTACCTAAAGCTACACGGCCCTATAAAAGGCCCAGCCGCCGTTGATTCGGCCTCTTTTCTACTAAACATTTTCCACTTTTCAGATTTGAAGAAGCGATATGCTCGGCTGTTTTTAGCAGTTCCTCCTAAAGGTAAAAATATTCTCATTGTGAAACTCTCATTAGAAATTGTTGTTTTGCTGATACCAGCAGGGAACAATTTTTCATGAGAGAAACACATTGTTTTTTTGAATTGTACCAGCCAAGCTGGGTCAACGGTTGTATGCATCCCGTAATTGCATTCTTCAGAAAAAACAATTAAATTCTCCGTTCACCCTATGTCACCGAAGTACTTTTATTTCGGTGACAATTATTTTTTTTTTCTTCAACTTATACTTTCTCGGTCTTCTTCTCTTCTGCTCTCTTGCAATAAGGGCAGGCACACTTCATCCATTACAAAATTGGAACTTTGTTCCAATAGTGTGTTCTAGCGTCTCCATCATACAGTTTTTCAATTTTTCCTTCGTAATCTCGTTGCGTCCACCCTTTTTCGCAATTCTACATTGCAAACGAACTTACAATCGTATTCATGGTCCGTCGAGCCGGATAGTCGACGAACACAAAGACCGAAGGTAGAATTGTTCAATTTTACGCCTATTCTCCAGGAAAATCTATGAAAAGCCCGAAATTTCCGCGATTTCGCGAAAATTCCGTATTTTTGCACAAAGCCGAAATTCTCCGTAATTTCGGACAAAGCCGAAAAATCCGTATTTTCGCACCAAGCCGAAATTCTCCGTAATTTCGCATAAAGTGATTCTGTCGGCATTTTACTGTACAGAATTCACAGAGCACAAGCCAAATTTCCCGTAAATTTGCATAAAGTAATTCCGTCGACATCTACCGTACGGAATTTACACTCAAAAGCCGAATTTCTCATAAATTCGCACAAGCAATTCCGTCGGCGCTTACCCTAAGGAATTCACACTCAACAAAGTCAAATTCTTCACAAATTTGCACAAAGTGATTCCGTCGGCGCTTACCGTACGGAATTCACAATCAAAAAGCCGAATTTCGTAAATTTGCAACATCAACTCCGTCGGCACACCACCGTACGGAACTCAACAACAAAATTCAAGCCCAAATCTACGTGATTTAGCGCATAGTAATTCCGTCGGAACACCGCCGCACAGAATTAACAATCAAACGCACACCGAAATCCCCGTGATTTCGTAATATCAACTCCGTCGGCACATCACCGTACGGAAATCACAAACCACAAAACTCAGCCGAAATCTCCGTGAAACAAATAACGAAGATCGAGTCATTTCTACCAATATCGCTGTTGGCCGGTTACCAGTACCAGTATCGCTGTCGGAAGTTCTCTCGTATAGCCTCACGTATTTCCGATCGTTTGTCTGTATTGCATTTGCATTGCACTATTCACAAGCCATGGAGCAAGCAATAGAGAAGCAAACGGGTTTTTTTTTCCGTCGTACGACAAGCGATCTCGAATTTCAAGAAGACTAGCGAAGTACGGAGAACCGTTGGCTACGCCAGCGGCCGACTCGAACACATCAACAAAACTTGGTCTCAGTGCGAAGAAGCGCATATGACAATAATAAGAAACAAGAGCGAGATCGATGAATCAGTTAAGGCCCAATACCTGTCAACCTACGACGAGACATAACAAGCCGTGTTTGAATACATTGGTGATCTGAAACAGCTGATTAAAAAGCCTGAAGCTGAATTTCCCAAACCACAGGTCGAGTCGAGACAAGAACCACGACAACCCTCATTTAAACTTCCGAATATAAGCCTGCCCAAGTTGATTCAAAGGCTGGCGGGCACTCAGAGATACTTTTAAGTCAATCATTTGTTGTGAACGGAGGCCTTGGAGTGGTTATCTCGACTTAAGAAAGTTGGTTGAGGATCGGGAAAGAGGGGTCCAATTCTGCCTACGTCCAAATTGGAGCGACGTGCTTGCTGGCTTTCGGGTTAGCTGCGGCTGTGGGGGGTACGTTGTTCGCGTTCTAGGCCATAAAACCTTTGGCCTGTACAACAAAAACTTCACGCCGACTTACCCGGGTGATAAAATGGGATAAGATTCCCAATCGGTCATGAGAGACCGAGAAAACTTTTAACAACTCGACAGGCGCGGTTGTTGTGCGCCGTCTAGCCCACTCTACCATAGCCATACTTGTCCTCGAAAGAATTTTCTATGTATGGCCCCTAGAGAGAGGTATGAGTGGGGCAGAAGGTCTTCCAGCGAGAAGATCCATCTTAATGGGCTCCTTATTCAGCCATGCTTAACCGTTTAAGAAAAAAATAAAAAAAAACCTAAACAAATCATACAACAAGAAATCAATCGAAAGATATAAGATTAACAAAAAAAAATTACCTGGTAATTTCCAGCTCACTGCATTTTCAAGTTTTCTTCCTTTTTTTGTATATTATATTACATTTTATTTCATTTTAAATTCAGTCCTTGTCAGTTTCTGTTCCGTCTTTGTCGCTGCATAGGGTAAGGAACCCAGTTACGAGCCCTACGCCAGATCCGAGCCCCCCTTGGTTATTTCACGAATAGCTAAGGATTCATAACATTTTATCCTTCACTATAATTTTTAGCAATTACTTTCAACTGTTTTTAGTGGTTCAGCCGTAGGCATCGTGTGAAATATTTTTAATTGTGGTCAGAATTCGTAAAGAACAGACGTGTTCCACAAAACGGCAAGTTCATTACAGTTTTCGTTATGAAAGTTCAGTCACAAAATAGTGCTTAAAACTTTAGTTTTATATAATTGATGTAAGTATTTTGACAATATGGAAAGCGTATTTCACAAAGATTGTTATGTAATTTATTAAACACTGAAAATTTTATATAAAACTAGAATAATAAGGAGGCTCGAAACTGGCGCTGTATTTCTGATAATTTTCACTTCCGAGCCGGGGGGCTCGCAACTGGCATTTGTGTATGTTTTTCACCGACCCAGTTACGAGCCCCAAGTTTTGAGTCCCCTTCGAATTATAAAACAATTTACTTAAAAATGCAATTTTAATTAAAAACATAACGCAGTCACGATCGGCTCCAAGCCAATCGTATGATACTCTAGATGAAATACTGAACTCCGGTTTATATTTTAGTTGGAAATATATCAAAAGAATGAGGAGTGCACAAGCAATTATTACATGACCTTTTACTTACAGGTACACCCAGAGAAAAATTGCATTGTAAACTCTAATAAAAGTAATGTTAAAATAAAAATTTTCGCTGGTTGTAGATTCATATATCTGTCTTTTAAAATGGTAAATTAAATTTATAAAACTACAAATAACATGTATATTCAACAAGTTATTAGTAAATTGGTAAGAGATTGCCATGCCTTTTCTGCTACATATACATATTAACTACTATGCTTGTTAATTCGACATGTTGTATCCAATGTTCTATTGACATGTTTTATCCAGTTCATGTTCTTTGCTTTCATGTTCTTTGCCACTTACCGCGGTAACAGTTGAAGACCGATTCATTTTGTGCTTGTGTCTCGTGTGCATAGTTATTTTATGAATTTGTAGCTAGAAAATTGTGAAAATGTGTGAAAACTATAAAGTTTCTAGTGAATCCACTGAAAGTGTTGTTATAATGTCCGAAAATTTTGATTTGGAACTTTATGATGTTCTTATGAAGTGGAATCTAGAAATAACGAGGTAAGGAAACATTCGATGATTAATTTTCCGAAAATTAGCAGTTTTTCCTGTAAGCCGACGACTTTCAATTAATCACGACAAGTTTTTAGCGCTCATAACTTTGAAAGCCAAAGTTTCTAAATGAAATAGTGTGTTATTTTAGCGCCGCCTTAATTTAACTTTAAATCGTTCATTTTGCAGAAAGTGACATAAGCTACGAAAGTCTTAAATTTTTATCCAAAGAGGACATTAGAGACGCAATACCAAGTATTGGCTTAAGAGCGATATTTAGGTCTAAATTATTTTCATGGAGGAAGGAAACGGTTTGTTAGTTACAGGAAAAATATAAGGCAATGGCTATAAGTATTATTGTGTTTCGTTTGCTTTTCCAGTTTGGCATAGACGACGATACCTTATCTGACTCACGAGTTCTATCATGGCTTAACAGTATTTCGTCAATATCGTTAGGGTCTCCGCCTTTAACTGAAGAATGTCAATCCAGCAATTTCGTTAGTATTTATTTGGAAATATTAATGCAATAGGTATTTAATATGCGATATGTCTTAGAATCTATCTAAGCTTCTGACTTCTTCTGTCCGTGGACAGAATGTAAAAGCTTACTACAGCAAAAAAGAACATTTATTGGAGTTTCATAGGCAGCAATTAATTTCAATTATTTTGGAAGATTTCAATTTTGGTGGCAAAACTTTAAGTACGGCTGAATTTCCTACAATTTTTGATGAGATTTTATCTTTTCCCAACTGAATGCAAGGTAACTAAAAATAACACATCTGGCAGAAATAAATTATATAAATTGAAAATACAAGGTTTTCCGGTAAATACTGTTAAATTTATTTTGTGTGACGTTTCGGACTCGACTGAGTCCTTTATCAAACTGATCGACAATATCTCTACAACTGTTATATATACAAATGAAAGTAGGTAAAAAAGGGTTACTAAATTAACTAACAGAAGGGTCAATTAGAAAAACAGGTAAAAAAGGGGGTTACAAAATTAACTAATAGAAGGGTCAATTAGAAGACAAAAGGGGAAATTTACGGTGATAAGGGAGGTCATAAAAACATTAAACAGAGGCGGGGGTTTATAAGAAGGGAAATAGTTATGAAAGTTGAAATTAATTAATTAGTTTTTGGGATCGAAGATTTTTGGTAAACGTTGTTTTTTCCAAAACGTAGACAAGGTAGCCAAAGTGAAGAGAGGTTGTATCCAGCGTCTCGGTTAAAATTTTGTGGATGTTTGGTTATCTCAATTGCTTCTCTTACAATTCTTTGAAAATAGTGTTTCGTCCTGGCCAATATTTTGACGTTGTTGAAATCGATTGAATGGTTTTCTACCGCTGCATGTTCCGCAATTGCTGATGAGTGGACCTGGTTTTTTTGTGTGCAGCGTTGATGTTCACGAATCCTTGTTCTGATGGTCCGTCCTGTTTCTCCGATGTAGACTTTGTTGCAAGACCCGCAGGGAACTTTGTAAATGCCCTCCATTTCCAGTGGGATTTTGTCCTTTTGGTTTCCTAAGAAACCTCGAAGCGTGGTTGCCGTAGAGTAGGTCGTACGTATGTCGGCTTTCCTGAGTACCCTGCCGATTCGATCTGTTGTACCCTTTATGTAAGGTAATGTCACCCATCTTTTTATAGTATGCTCGTTCGTATCTTTTTCTTCCTGGTTCTTCATGGCTTTGGGTTTCTGTTTGCATACTTTGGTGATAGTGCTCCTAGTGTATCCGTTGGCTGCAAAGGTTTTCTGTAGGTGTTCCATTTCGTTGCGAAGTGCGTGTGGGTTATCGTTGGTGATACATTGTGCTCTGTGGATAAGTGTTCTAAGTACTCCTTCCTTCTGCTTGGGATGATGGTGGGAAGACGCATGTAGATATCTGTTAGTGTGAGTAGGTTTTCTGTATACGGCGAAATGTAAAGATGGTACAGCTTTTTCGACTAGTACATCCAAAAAGGGTAGTTTGCCGTCTTTTTCCATCTCCATTGTGAATTTGATGTTGCTGTGTTGTGAGTTGAGGTGGTCTAGGAACTTATCTAATTCCTCTTTTCCATGCTGCCAGATAATGAAGGTGTCGTCAACATATCGAAGGTATAGTTTCGGTTTTAGTGATGCTGAGTTGAGAGCGTTCTTTTCGAATTCTTCCATGAAAATTTCCGCAACTACTGGGGATAATGGAGAACCCATGGCGGCGCCTTCCGTCTGTTTGTAGAGTTTGCCTAATGCTGAGAAATAAGTGTTGGTTAAGCAAAATTCGATTAAATCCACTCTGTTATCCGGTATGAGTTTTTTGATGAGATTCATAGTGTCCTTGATCGGAATATTGGTGAACAAGGATTCGACGTCTAAACTTACTAGTATGTCCTCCGGATTTATTTCGATGTTTCTTAATGTTTCAACTAGATGTGTAGAATTTTTCACGGTCCTGGGTGTGTTTCCGACGAAAGGGCGTACCTCAGCTGAGAGAGCTTTGGCCAAACCTTTTGTAAGCGCTCCGATGGAACTAACAATGGGGCGAAAAGGAGCATCCGGCTTATGGATCTTTGGTAAACCGTACATTTTCGGAGTATGTGGATCAGAAGGGATCAATTTTGAATACGTTGACGTTAAGTTAGGATCCTTTTTAATCAATAGTGATAGTTTTCGATGGAGCGAAGTAGTCGGATCTCTTTTTATTTCCGTGTATGGTCCTGTTTGTAGAATGTTCTGGAGTTTAGCTTCATATTGCGTCGTGTCCATGATTACTGTGGCGTTTCCTTTGTCAGCCCGCATAATAGAGATGTCTTTTATGCGGGCTGACAAAGGAAACGCCACAGTAATCATGGACACGACGCAATATGAAGCTAAACTCCAGAACATTCTACAAACAGGACCATACACGGAAATAAAAAGAGATCCGACTACTTCGCTCCATCGAAAACTATCACTATTGATTAAAAAGGATCCTAACTTAACGTCAACGTATTCAAAATTGATCCCTTCTGATCCACATACTCCGAAAATGTACGGTTTACCAAAGATCCATAAGCCGGATGCTCCTTTTCGCCCCATTGTTAGTTCCATCGGAGCGCTTACAAAAGGTTTGGCCAAAGCTCTCTCAGCTGAGGTACGCCCTTTCGTCGGAAACACACCCAGGACCGTGAAAAATTCTACACATCTAGTTGAAACATTAAGAAACATCGAAATAAATCCGGAGGACATACTAGTAAGTTTAGACGTCGAATCCTTGTTCACCAATATTCCGATCAAGGACACTATGAATCTCATCAAAAAACTCATACCGGATAACAGAGTGGATTTAATCGAATTTTGCTTAACCAACACTTATTTCTCAGCATTAGGCAAACTCTACAAACAGACGGAAGGCGCCGCCATGGGTTCTCCATTATCCCCAGTAGTTGCGGAAATTTTCATGGAAGAATTCGAAAAGAACGCTCTCAACTCAGCATCACTATAACCGAAACTATACCTTCGATATGTTGACGACACCTTCATTATCTGGCAGCATGGAAAAGAGGAATTAGATAAGTTCCTAGACCACCTCAACTCACAACACAGCAACATCAAATTCACAATGGAGATGGAAAAAGACGGCAAACTACCCTTTTTGGATGTACTAGTCGAAAAAGCTGTACCATCTTTACATTTCGCCGTATACAGAAAACCTACTCACACTAACAGATATCTACATGCGTCTTCCCACCATCATCCCAAGCAGAAGGAAGGAGTACTTAGAACACTTATCCACAGAGCACAATGTATCACCAACGATAACCCACACGCACTTCGCAACGAAATGGAACACCTACAGAAAACCTTTGCAGCCAACGGATACACTAGGAGCACTATCACCAAAGTATGCAAACAGAAACCCAAAGCCATGAAGAACCAGGAAGAAAAAGATACGAACGAGCATACTATAAAAAGATGGGTGACATTACCTTACATAAAGGGTACAACAGATCGAATCGGCAGGGTACTCAGGAAAGCCGACATACGTACGACCTACTCTACGGCAACCACGCTTCGAGGTTTCTTAGGAAACCAAAAGGACAAAATCCCACTGGAAATGGAGGGCATTTACAAAGTTCCCTGCGGGTCTTGCAACAAAGTCTACATCGGAGAAACAGGACGGACCATCAGAACAAGGATTCGTGAACATCAACGCTGCACACAAAAAAACCAGGTCCACTCATCAGCAATTGCGGAACATGCAGCGGTAGAAAACCATTCAATCGATTTCAACAACGTCAAAATATTGGTCAGGACGAAACACTATTTTCAAAGAATTGTAAGAGAAGCAATTGAGATAACCAAACATCCACAAAATTTTAACCGAGACGCTGGATACAACCTCTCTTCACTTTGGCTTCCTTGTCTACGTTTTGGAAAAAACAACGTTTACCAAAAATCTTCGATCCCAAAAACTAATTAATTAATTTCAACTTTCATAACTATTTCCCTTCTTATAAACCCCCGCCTCTGTTTAATGTTTTTATGACCTCCCTTATCACCGTAAATTTCCCCTTTTGTCTTCTAATTGACCCTTCTATTAGTTAATTTTGTAACCCCCTTTTTTACCTGTTTTTCTAATTGACCCTTCTGTTAGTTAATTTAGTAACCCTTTTTTACCTACTTTCATTTGTATATATAACAGTTGTAGAGATATTGTCGATCAGTTTGATAAAGGACTCAGTCGAGTCCGAAACGTCACACAAAATAAATTTAACAGTATTTACCGGAAAACCTTGTATTTTCAATTCAAAATGTACTGTGAAAACATTCATCAAAAATTAAATTATATAAATACAATTTTTATTTTTTCAGGAATATTACTTCGTCCCTCGTCAAGGTAAAAAGAATCCTAGAGGAAAACTTTATGATAAATATATAAATGTAAAAGCTAAAATTAAAAGGCTTAACGGAAGTGAAACAAAAGCAAAGTCAGACACTAGCGTTCAGCTGGAATTCGACGAAAGTTTATCGCAATCATTGAAATTAACTTTAAGTCGAAAATGTAATGATTGGGAGGAATCAAAGATAAATTGGGAAAAAACATTTCTACTTCGACAAAAGGAACTTAAGCAAAAGGGCCTATCAAATATACAATTTCTAGCAGCATGGCCTATGTACAAGAATTCTAAAGGACATGAGTTGGTAGGAAAAGTAATACAAATTTCAGAAATATGTGCTTATGTTTTATGTTAATTGCAGATACAAATCGATTTTCGATTGATTTATCCAGGGAAGGAGCATTCACTGTTTGCTAAATGGAGTGAATTTTAAAAAAAAATTGTTAATTACTTCTCAAGCCATATTAACGATAAGGCATCTAAGGAATTGCTTTTGGCCAGCAAACAAATAAAGTCAGAAGGTAAATTAGCTTTCAACATTGAAAATGATAGTACTAAGTACTTTTTATTTAGATTCAGTAGATTACATTAACGCAATACTTTTAAATGCTGTATTACTGCCTGCTGCAAGATTTCCTGATAAGAATGGCCGACACAAGCGAAAGGCAACAATAAACGATGCTCAGGAAAGTTTTGTCCTCCACTTGACATCTATAAACAATTATGAACACAGGATTGGTGAGCTTGTGTCAAAATTTTATAGTGCTGGTTGCACTATTCAATCTTTAATTATAGTTATCGGCCCAGATTGCTTTCAAATTGAAGATTTTTATGTTTATTTGGACCAAACTCTTTACAAATTAAATTCATTTCTTGAATGTTTAGATATTTGCCTAAAAACGTTTCATACACTTGGCTTAGCATACCCGAAAGCCTGTCAAGGTCCCTGGACCTTTCTCCAAAAATATTTTTACGAAATCCATACGGATTTCGACAACAATACTCCATCTATAGCTACCTTAATAAATTTTTTAAATGTAGTTAACATATAAATAAAACAATAATATTGTAATGCCACTAAGTTAAGTAACAGTAAAAAAATTAACTTCGTAAACATGTATGTTTGCTTCATGTGCATCGAAAATTTTACATCGCCTATGAAACTTATTGAACATTTGAAAATATTGCATTGCCTCTATTCTGGAACCACAGTTAAATGCGTACAACCCGGTTGTTATCAGTTATTTTCGACTTCCAAATCCTTCTCCTCACATTTAAATACAGTTCATTTGCAATCAGATCAACAATTATTAGGCAAACATCCTCCGAATTCGATAACCTCAGCTTGCCAGATAACTTCAACTCCTAATATTGACATTGAAAATGACACAGATCAGACATCGAAATACGAAAAACCCCATTTATCGTTAGACCAATTAAAGCAAAAAGCACTTAAATTATCTCTATCTTTATATTCAGAAGATACAATGCCTCGTAAGAATGTTTTGAAAGTACAAAACCTAATCGGTGATTTGTTTTCTGTCTTTGGAATTATATTAGAACATAATTTAGACAAAATTGCTTTATCGGAAGAAATGAAAATAATTCTTGAATTTTGTAAAGATCCATTTAAGGAATTGAAAACCGAACACAGATTTTTTAAATTACTTCGGTGTAATGGCTTATTTGGAAATCCACAAGTTTACGTTATTGAAAACGTAGTTAAGAGAAAAATTAAAAATGGGAAACCGAAACTATTAGAGAATCCCAGTAAATTCATTCTAATGGACTTAGAATTTCAAATAAAAAAGTTTTTTGAGTTACCTGGTACATTGACAGCAACCCTTAATACTACGAGAATATTAATGCAAAGCGATACGATTAAAAATTTTGTGTGCGGTAAAATTTTTAAAAATAAAATAGCAAATTTGCCCTACGAATATGTTATCCCTTATTTTTTGTACTTTGATGACTACAGTATAAACAGTCCGCTTGGAAGTCATGCCACAAGTATTTGCGCTTCTTACTATATCTTTCCCACGATTCCACAACATTTACTTTCGACACTTGATTTTACCTTTGTTTGTTCATATATTAAAACACAACATATGAAAGATTTGGGAAATGATATAAGTTTCTATCACCTTATCGAAAAGCTAAAAATCTTAGAAGAGAAAGGCTTAGAAATTTCAACAAATGAGGGAGTTTTTAAAATTCATTTTGTATTAGGATTAATATTGGGGGATAACTTAGGATTGAATAGTATGTTAGGCTTCGTTAAGTCTTTCAATGCGAAAAGATTTTGTCGGTTATGTAAAGAAGAAAAACAGAACACAAAAACAGGTTGTCAAGAAAGTCGTACTCTACTCAGAACTATGGAATCATATAAATCTGATGTTATTGAAAACAATTGTCAGGAAACTGGAGTGAAGGAACTGTGCATTTTTAATGAAATCCAAAGTTTTCATTTGACTGAGAATTTTGCAGTTGATCTTATGCATGACGTTTTCGAAGGTGTTTGTTTATACGATGTGTGTAATATACTGCAGTCATTAATTAATAGTGAAATTATTACTATTGATACGATTAATAGTAGAAAAAATTTGTTCCAGTATGGTGAAACAGAAATAGGTAACATGTCACCCGACTTGCAAATAGAAAAACTGAAACGTTATAGTATCAAAATGACGGCTAGGGAAATGTGGTCTTTTATTTATTTTCTACCGTTGATTCTGGGAGACTTAATACCTAGGGGCAATAAGCCATGGAAACTATTGTGTATTTTGGTCGAGATTATAGATGCATTATTAAAACCACATTTTTCGTTAGACGACATAGATATTCTCCGAAAACTTATCGAAGCTCATCACAAGCTCTATGTGTCATTATACGGTCCAACATTGAAACCAAAGCACCACTTTCTCTGTCATTATCCTACAGTTATAATGTATTCTGGGCCAGTTAAATACTTGTGGTGCATGAGGTTCGAAGGAAAACATAGAGAATCAAAGCAATACTGTAATTCAATATCCTCAAGGATAAACACTCCTTATACACTAAGTATAAAGGCATCTTTGAAGTTTTCTTCATTCTTAACCAGATATGAACGAGGCTTTAAAGATGAATTTATGTATGAAAAATACAAACAGATAATGTTCAACTCTTTAGACTATTTTAGTAAGATTATCAACTTTCAAGATTTTGAAACCCAATTAATTAAAGTTATAGAATCTGTGAACTATAAAGGTATTCAATATAAAAGAAATTATTTCATAACAATAACAGAATATGGAAAAGTTAAACTATATAAAATGAAAGATATATTCCTATTCAACGACCAACTTTTCGCATTGGTTTATGAATTGCAACTTAAAAAATTCGATGCACATTTTCAATCTTATGAAGTTTGCGGTATTTCAAATAATGTTTACGCTAAATTACTAACTGATTTTACGAGTCCTCCCATTCATGTATACATACTTAACAATGGCAAATCTTATATAAGAAATAAATTATTATAAGGAACTTTTATGTATTATTCTCGTACGTACGATGTACGATCAATCATGTGAATATGTACTTTTTTTAATTTATATATGAAATTGTTTTTTTTTTTTTATTTAAAAATAAATGAAGTAACGTTTTCAAAATTATTTTATTTTACAAATCAAAGTATTTTATTTATTAAGGTAACGAAGTGATCGTAGTGACTTTACAAGTTGCAATGCCATTTGGAACACATTGCTTTGAAAATTTAACAAAAATAAGCATTTCAAGGCATGTATTCTGGTGTAGTCAATTACCAATGGTTTTTTTAAATTTTACATGATGCAATGTTACTTCGCAGGTCTTGGTTTTAAATCTTACGTGCCGCAATTTTAAATTCATTAATACACCATCATCATTTTTCTATCTAATCGCTATGACCGTACACGTCCCCATTTAATTCCAAAATGAAACAAGTGTTAAAACTACATGGAAAGTATTTAAATTTACTAGTACACCTTAGTAGTTCCATAAAGAAGAATTTTGATAGCACAGTTCAAATTTTTTTACTATTTCCGTAGTTATTTCATAAAGAAACCTCTTTGGCGCCATTTCATATTGAAAAATAATTAAATCATATACGTTTTTGTGGATTTTATAGTGCTTTTTCTCTGGGTGTAGAAACTATTGTATAGTGGCTACTCGATTTCTTGATTTATAGTGAGTTCCATAAAGTAAGCTAGGACATTTTACAGAATTTTTGTGTGGCAACTACATGAAGGACTTATGGGATATTTTTCATATTAATAGTTTCATCTGCGACTATTATAAAATGAATTTGTATAAAATTTCAAAGTCGTAACTTAAAGCGTTCTAAAGTTATCGTTCAATATTGGTAAACATGTTTATTAAGAACTTTTGTATGGCAGCTACCCCAAGGAATCAACGGATGGCGCTAATTAATGAACTCCGCCTTGGTTTTGGTATAAAACTAATTCCTGTAAAATTTTAAATTTCTGCTTTAACCCGTTCTGGAGTTACAGTGGATTCAGTAACAAGCATACATTTTTGAAGGACTTTTCTGGGCTGATACACGAAGGACTTATTCGATTTGCATCATATCATCAAACATTGTAAACCTTAAGTATGCAAAATTTCAAGTTCCTAACTTGAAGCATTCGAGCAATAATTGTGAAAACGTGTTTTAAGGACTCTTGATGAGAGGTAACCAAGTTGTGACAAAATTTCAACTTCCTAGGTCAACGCGTTCTTGAGCTATCGTGCTAACGGACGGACGGACGGACAGCAAATGGATTTGGGGGGTCTTGGCCAAAAATAAACACAAAATACAATATAACTTTTTTTCGTCCGAGGCTCGGTTCTATGCGTTACAAACTTTTCGGGCTGGATTAAACTTATAATACTCTATATGTTCATCTAGAGTATAATTATAATTATAACGAAAATATTTTAATATAATATTGTTAGAATGCATTATTCTATATTTTTTCTTTACGAAGTGTGTGTTTACTATACTAAAGTTAAAAAATACTCACTTGTTTTAGAAAATAAGGTAATTAAATATGCCGAATTATACACAGGAGCAATCGCAGGTTGGCTTAGAGGAAATAAGGAGAGGTTCAACAATTCAAAACCGTTTGCATAATCGAACGAATAAACCAATCAGTAACCCTCCACTTATTTTTTGACCTTACCTTTTTGAGACCTCACCATCGCCGATTCTTTAAATAAAAATTTTGCTTGAAGAACTAGTGAAAAAAAAATATGATATCAATTTTTTTTTCCATCTCATTTTTGTTGCTAATTATAGTATGTTAAAGATTTGGCAAAAATGGTGTCCAAGTCCTCTTTGAAAATTCATTTCTCTGTTAGTTTTTATCATAGAATAATAAAATAGGACTTATTTTAAAGGAGAAGGTTATCGCAAAATAAGAAAAATACAAATAAATTTATCCATAAATTTTTTTCAAAGAATATCGGTTTTGTCCTTTATCCCTGAATATCTCAAAATGACAATTTTGTTTATTTTTTATTTTTTTTTAACCTTTGTGCATTATACTGTTTTTCAAAACATATTGAAAAATCAACCTGGGATCCCAATGGGATCGGGGTAAAAAAATCTAAGAACCTAGGTACTTTTCAATTATGTTATAATTGTAATTTTTTTATAACATAATCAAAAAGCCCTGATGTTCTTCGATTTTTTTAACCCCGACTCCTTTGAGATCCTAATCTAATTTTTTGTTGTGTTTTGAAAAACAGTATAATACACAAAATATAAAAAAATAAAAAAAAAATTGGCTTTCTGATATATTCAAGGGTCATTGCACTTTTTCTATAAAGTAAATTGGTAAGCATTGATGTTCTTCGATTTTTTTTACCCTGATCCCATTGAGATACCAAATTGATTTTTTGATATATTTTGAAAAACAGTATAATACACAAAGTATAAAAAAATAATAAATAAAAACAAATGGCATTTTGAGATATTCAAGGATAAAGGACAAACTCGTTATCCTTAGAAAAACACTTTAAGGATAGATTTTATTGATATTTTTATTATTTTGCGACAACTTTTCCCTTCAAAATAAGTCATATTTTGTTATTCTATGATAAAAATTAACAGAGATATGAGTTTTCAAAGAGGAGTTGGAAACCATTTTTGCCAAATCTTTAACATACTATAACAAACAAACAAAATGAGATGGAAAAAATAAATTGAAACTATATTTTTTTTTTCACTAGTTCTTCAAGCAGAAAAATTTTCAAAAGAATCGGCGATGGTAAGGTTACAACTTTTGCGGTGTTTGATGGAATGACCCTAAGAGCATGGGGGCTCGGAACTGGCATTAGATGGCTCGGAAAAGGGAACAGGGAGGCTCGGAACTGGGACAAAGGCCATTTTACACTTTATATTGATTTTCTTTAAACTATAATAACAATTTTTTGATGAGTAGGTGTTATAACAAACAAGAATAAAATATTAAATCAGAATTGTAAAATATCAGATTGGTAACTGTATATTCTGATTTTAACAATTTAAATTTAATTTATTCAAATTTATTTTTAATTTAATTTAACCTAATATATGGTTAATTCCATTTTCCTTTTTAATTCACTTGTTTTGCTTTGAAGTTATTTATTAGGTGGCCGAATACTTTTTTTTCCGTCACTGTACTGACTTAATTTTGCAATTCCATTGTGGCAAGAAACTTTTGTGCGTCACTGTAGCTTTATTTTAAACCGCGAATTGATTGGAACTTTCGAATTGCATTTTACGGGTACACAATACCATAGGAACACGTAACAAATATACACAAAGCGAACGGCATTCTCTCGGAACGCATCATTTATTAACTAGAAGGAACTTGTGATCGTCGGCCGCACTGGATGAGCACCCTTTCGGTGATTTATTATCATTTAACTCTAAACTTAAACCAAACTTCAATTCTCCTCAATATTCTATATTTTTAATCCCTAAGCATAACTTTCACCTCCATCTTTTTCTCGAGCTGTCAGATTTTCCTCTCCTCAGCTGTTTTCTGTGGATCTCGTGTGGATCCGGTGTGGATCCACAATAATGCCAACTGTTTAAATTTGCCGATCCACAGAAATTCACCTCGTTCAACCAAATCCCCACAGATGACACTTACAACATAACCTGATCGCCATTGTCTACAACGCCGAACAGGCTACAAAAGAGGCAGCTGTGAGCTCCGTCTGCGTCTCATGCTCACGACTGCAGCGACCGGGCACTATCAGAGTTTGTCACTCGCTCCAGTCACTGACGAAGGTCTTTCGAGTGGTATACTCCCACATGTTTGCCTCCGAGATCTTCTAGCTCATATCGCGAGTTGCCTAGCACACGACGAATCCATAACTGTGTGCTGCTGTATACAGGGTAAAGTTTCTTCTGTACACTTCCTGTCCTTCTCTAAATTGAGTTTGAGCCGCACGCATATTATAACGCCTACTGCTGTTCTCGTGTGCGACCTGAATATTCGCCTGTGCCAGTTGCCTCACGATAGGAATACCTTCTCTGGGACCCAATTGCAAGTCTGCATCACCTACAGCTTTCAAACGATGCAACAGAGCGTAGTCATCTCCATGCGACATCATGTGGGATCCAAACAAAACCAGATAGGGCAAAAACTAAGTGGTTTGGTGAATCGAACTCCGAAGAGAAAATCCTATTTTGCTTAAGTTTTCGTCCCATCGAGTCTGGTCCTCCGCGATGAACGCACGGAGTCCAGCTAAAACAGAACGGTTGACTCGCTCTGAAGCATTCGCTTGAGGCGATTATTTTGGGGTATATAGGCACTTAACCCCATACTTGGAAAGCATAGAGTTAAGTGTCGCCGACTTAAACTGAGACCCATTGTCGGAAAGAATTGTCTCGGGTGTACCAAACATATGGAAGACATCCCTCTTCAAAAACGTCGTAATCTCACCCGCCGTAATTCTTCTTAGGGGATGAAGGATAGAAAATTTTGACAGAGGGTCAAGTACAGCAAGGATAGCAATTTTCCCACTTTTGGTCCTAGGGTGTGGTCCTAATACATCAATGTATAGATGTTGAAAGGGCTTCTGTGTTCTGAAGGCATCTCCCATTGCAGCTCTAAGTGGACGATTCGGGGACTTTGTTTCTTTACAAGT
The DNA here is from genome assembly GCA_949128065.1 of Beris chalybata. Classification (NCBI taxonomy): domain Eukaryota; kingdom Metazoa; phylum Arthropoda; class Insecta; order Diptera; family Stratiomyidae; genus Beris; species Beris chalybata. Next base: position 79,666,642 of record OX421897.1, on the reverse strand, counting down.
CTGACACGAAAGTACGAAATCGCGGACTTGTGTAGACATACCGGGCCAATACAAGTAACGTCTAACGCACTCTAGCGTTTTGGCGAACCCACCGTGAACCATGGTATCCGCTTCATGGGCCTGAGCAATCGCAGTTGGCGCCAAGCTCGATGGAATCCAAAGTTTCCAGGCACGATCCTCTGTGATTGGGTCACCATTATAGGCCTCTGTTCCTAATGCATACGTCAGGAAGCCGAGTGGCGTTTGCCTTCACAGTTGACTTCAGATCCTGATATTCTTGATTCTGGAAATCTGAAGAGTTTAAGTCAACCATGGGTGCAACGTCGATCAACGCGTTTAATCCGTTTTCGTATACGCGAGAGAGGGCGTCGGGTACAATATTCAGGCTCCCACGACGGTGTTCAATCACGAAGTCGAATCCTTGCAACTTCAAACTCCAGCGAGCCAAACGTCCACTGAGATCTTTTTGAGACATCAGCCATTTGAGACTCGCATGATCCGTTATAATCTTAAACGCTGTCCCTTCCACGTACGCTCTGAATTTTTTCACGCACAACACAGCGGCGTAGCATTCAAGCTTGGTAACACTGTAATTGCGTTGAGCAAAATTAAGCTTCTGGGACATAAAAGCAATAGGAGATTCCGATCCATCATCATTCTCCTGGAAAATAACACTCCCCACCCCAGATTTGCTAGCATCACATTGTATCACGAAGGGTCGAGTGAAGTCTGGATTTACCAATACAGGGGCTGCGGTTAACTTGGCCTTCACAGACTGAAATGAAGTTTCTGCTTCAGAAGTTTAGGTAAATTGGTCGGCCTTTTTCAGCGTGTCTGAGATCGGTGACACCACAGCTGCAAAGTTGAGAATGAAGCGTCGATACCAACCAGCCATACCAAGAAAGCGTTCAACCTGACGTGCGGATTTTGGTGAAGGGTAATCGACTATGGCCGAGACTTTTTCTGAGTCTATCTTCAGGCCTTCATCTCCAACAATGTATCCAAGATACTTCACTTTCCTCAGACAAAACTTACTCTTTCCCACATTGATTGTAAGTCTAGCCTTCACTAGACGTTCGGCAACTTCCACCAACAAAACCAAATGGGAATTGAAATCTTCCGAGATCAACAATAAGTCGTCCAAGCAAACAAATATTTGTTCCTTCAGCTCGGGTAATATAACACGATCCATCAAACGGCACATGCTTTGGGGTGCGTTGCACAATCCAAATGGCATCTGGGTAAAATGGGTCGTCCAGGAATGGTAAACGCTGTCATTTCACGGGACTTAGTCTCTAGAGGAATCTGTCAAAATGCGTCCTTCAGGTCGAGACAGGTTATGAAGTTGGCTCGTGGTAATCGACTAAGAATTCCGTCGATGTGTGGAAGTGGATATGCATTCTTTTTCATCACAGTACTTACCTTTCGAGAATCCAAACATAACCGGACTTTCTCTGGTTTCCTCACGAGTACTACCGGCAAACTCCACGCACTCAATCTAGTGTCTATCACTCCCATTGCCAGCATACGATCGACCTCACCATACATGAGGTTTTGAATCGCAGGCGATACTGGGTAGTGTCGTTGTTTGATAGGGCGCGCTTCTCCTACGTCGATTTCGTGTTCGAGAACGTTTGTCTTTCCCAAGCCATGAAGTTCGAAAGAAGGGAACTTGAACGTTCTCTAGACGTTCAACATCTTTACTCGTTAAAGAGTGCATCGCAGTAGCAATGTAAAGGGTAATAGGTTGTATAACTCCACGAAATTTAATTTCGGTGTCACACTTCCCACCACTCTCTGTGAAGCACCATCAGCTGTCTTCACCTCATGGCGAACCGGCTTCTAATGCACTTGCGCTCGCTCAAGGCGTTCTAATGCATTGGCTCCTAGGCAACTAATGCTCGCATCACTGTCTAAAAGACCTTTAACGTTTACATTGAAAAGGGAGACCATAGCATAGGGACGTACGTCAAAAGGTTCAGAGATAATAGTCGACATTACTGCCTTCTTTCTCTCACGAACTTAACGCCAAAATGCGCATAAACGTAAAATCAATTTTTTAGGAATTGGAACAGGGGAAGGTTGAAATGTGGATCAAGAAGAAATATTAACATGAGGGAATTTTGAATCGTTAAAAATCCTGTCGCGTGCCTCCATGTACTCCTTCAGTCTTACATGGTAAGACTTCCGAGGTACAGGTGCTTTGCGAACAGAAGGTAAGGGATTGGAACGAATTACGACCGAATGAGACTCAGTCGTGGCAGTTGTCAAATCCGATGGTTTTGTCAGGTCCGGTGTATTTGACCTGACTGGAGATGCGTCTTCATCACCACAAGTTGCGGAGATGGAAGAGTCTCCTACGTTTTGGGTGGCTGATTTGGGATGCTCCGAAAAGGACGGGAATTCCCTGAAGTAGAATGTTCCGGAGTTTTCCCGATTGCAACGAGCACAATGCGGTCGCAAAACGTCTTTTGTTCTGCAGCCATAGCAGAAATTACCCCTGGGAGCTTCTGCACATAGTCGGTAACTGTGCCCTAAACGCTCACAGTTCCAACATTTTAGTGGAGATGTAATTCCCGCCATGTCTTCGGAACCATCGCGCTCGCCACAAACCTCTGTAGCAACTCGGGTATGACTCAAGTAGCCGTATCGGGTAGATCGTCTTATGTCCTCGACTGTGGACACTATTTATCGGAGATGGTCCAGAGACCAAATCTGTTGCAGGCAAATTTGCTGCCGAGTGTTTGGTAACAAATTTCCCCGCACCAGCTTCACGAACTCTCCGTCGTGCATCGGATTTGACAGCAGATTCCGGAGCTCACACAAGTCCTGCTTGAACATCTGATAGGACTCACTTAGGACCTGATGTCTGGCTAACATTTGCCGTCTAATGTCCCAGTCACTCGCTCGCACACCCCACGTCTGCAAAAATGCAGGTTTCAGAACCACCCAAGTTGGTCTTGGATTGGACCTGTGCCAGGTCCAGTACCAACTGTTCGAAGGCCATCTAGCAGCATATAAAAACTTCGTGCGAGCAAGTCCATATCTGCGCTTAGCTCGCTGGTCGCAAGAGCCTCGGTGCGATAGATTATTTCTTCCGCACGCAACACTTTAACATCTCCATTAAATTTTAAACGCCATGTCCGTATGGGACTTGCAGTGTTGCGGCGTCTATAATTTGCTTCGGTGCTCCTTCGATCGGCGAACTGAGCGGCCGGATAGTGTGGAAGCTGAGCCACTGGATTTCGTAGTGGCTGAGCAACCGGATAATGCGGTGGCTGAGCCCTCTCAGATGCTCGAGTGGTACCTGTTGTTCTGGAGGTGCGATCCGTCGATCGTGAACGATCGCTGTGTGAATCTCGAAATTGATGAGATCGCTCCTCCCTCAGTAACGTGCAAATCAGTTGAGTGATCTCATCAACTCCAAGATTCACACGAGCCTGCGCTGTCGTCATCGGTGATTGTGGTAGTGGTCGGTTCGACAGTGGTAATGGCAAATTTGAAGGAGGTGGTAAACCCCTCTCATGGTCGGTGACCACTGTTCCGTCCGGAGCGTAGAAGGCTTGACCTCTGCCCAGCTCTTGTGGAGGATCAAAATTTAACTCCCTAAGGAGAGAAACCCTATCTTTTTGAAGCTGTCAGACCGTTAACTGAGCCCTGCTTCTTGTCAACGGTCCAGGGGCGGCTATCGCTCCCCCTACTCCCCGGACAGACCAGTAGCTTGACTTGTCCAGATCTTTACGACAAGTGGGACAACTTTCTTTTTCCTTCAACCACTCCTCTATGCACCGCTCGTGGAAATGGTGTCCACATTTAGTGAGCACCTCATGAAGTGCTCTCGCCCAATCCTGTCATATGAGGCACAAAATATCCTCCCTCAAGTCTGGCGTTCGTGGTAGTGGCATTTTGGCAAGAAAAAAACTGAACTAACTAAATCTAAAAATTTAGTAAAATTAAAAAAAAAAAATACTATGTAATAATATTATAAGATATCTCTCGAATTTTAATGATAACAAATCTATACTAATAATAAGGTAATCACTAACTAGTTCAAGAAAACAATGCAAAAAAAAACTAAGATATACTATTAGAACAAAAAAAAATATGCTAGAGAAAGACGTAGAGAGAATATAATAATATATAAGTAATTCCTAGCTAATAATACCATGCATAAGAGAGAAGAAATAATTTACTAATAGTACGGAAGAATCTAACCTAAAAAAAAAAAATCTGCCAACAGTCTGGGCTCAACTGTATTATTTTTTCCGGCAGAAGTTCAAAACGCGTTCAATTCGGGGATGCGGTGTATGTGACTATGTGACTGAAAACCTAACAAAAAGTTCGGGAAGCGGTTAGAAAAGGGTGTAACATATGAATTAAATAATTGGGTCATATTCCGGAATGCGGTCTAGAGGTTGAAAAATAGAAAACTTACAAATAGGTGATTATTAAACAAGCCTGGGGAAGTGAAAAGATATTAGATATCTGATCAGACCTGAGAAACATGGTGGAATTCTTGAAAAAGTATACAACCAGTTTACACCCTCTTAGGGGTCGAATTTCAAAAAATCTTGAAAGCACTTTCTAGATATTCACATGAAGAATCCGTAGAAAAAAAATGAACTCAATATTTTGAAAGACCTAGTAGATATGACGAAAATCGTGAAAATATATGCATTTTATAGTAACCGATATTTTTTTTTGCCCCCCCCCTTCTGAACGCCAATGAATATTCAAATTTTTTTTTATCAGAATTACTTTTCTAGTTAGTTTACATATACGTACCGAGTTTCAACTTAACAGCATAAGCCGTTCTTAAGTTAGGAAAAACACCCCCCACCACCGTACCATACTACCCCTAAAAAAAATTTTATTTTTCCACCATGCCACTACTGTAGCTCTATCTAAATACCAAGTTTCAGCTTCCTATCATTATAGATTCTTAAGATATAAGCATCGGAACTTTTTCTTTCTCACCCTTCCCCACCCTCACCCTCTAAACAAACACCCCCAAACTTTTTTTCCCTACTAGGGTTCTATTAGGCCTACTTCGGGTAAAAATTTGAAGCAACCATATTACACTGTTATTGAGATATGAAACGTGTTTTTTTTGAAGAAATCTTATCCCCTTCACTTACGTACTCTCCCGCCCCCTTCAAAGATTTTACTTTGAGCAATCTTTATTTATCAAGCTTTGTATCCAAACCGAATTTTGTTTTTCTGGTGCAATGGGTTTGGGAGATATTGAAATGTTAAGTATTTCAACCCCCACCCCCGTACGTCACTACCCCCACCCAAAAATTTTGTTTCAATCTATTCTCCTAGTATAACTACAGATATTTGTTAAGTTTTAATTGCTTGCTATTAACGGTTTAGGAGATACGGATTTTATAATGTGTCGATCTCGACTTTTTTGCGTTTCGGACGCATTGCTTCCCCCTCCACTCCCACACCCCTTCACCCATATCTGTTTTTTTTTGCAAATGGGTCCATAATCAAAGCTCTATAGAAATTCTAAGTTTCAGCCTCCTAACACAAGCGGTTCCTGAGATCTAGAAACCTAAATTTTTCGTCTAAAACGCTTACCCCGCCTTCCCCCTTACACCTCCTCCCCTGAAAATAATGTCAATTCAAGGGGTCCACCAAGTCTATTCTTAGAAAAAATTTTAATTTAATAGCTCCACTGGTTTGAGAGCTACGAGCCTTCAAAGATTTAGGGGCGGTCGACGTACAGCGTACGGCGTACGGGGTACGGTGTACAGACGGAGTGAAAATTTTTATTGCTTTTTTCGCGTCTACTAGTCATGAAACGTGGACAAAAAAATTTTGAGGGCAGCAAATTTTTTTTTTTTAAAAATCGATAACAATACTGTATTATAAATAATACAGTAATAGAAATAGAAAAACGCCTATAATAAATAAAAATCTACATAGGGAAAGAACTAACTAACTAAACCAACTAGCTTAAATAAAGCTAATCAAACAAAAGAAAAGAAAAAAAGATGATGATAGGTGCGAGTGTATCGACCCAATCGAATTGGCGCGACTATCAAATCCAAACTTGATAGCAAAAATGAAAATATATATAATAAATATCGCAACCAAAATATATGTAAACCGAAAGCCAAAAGAAATCATGCAAAAATTGAAATTTGTCTCTTCGAATTTAAAAAAAAAAATCCTACAAGGAAAATTGCAAAGCCAAGCCAAAGTTAGGCAAACAGCTATAAAACAAAAATAGCAAAGCAAAAAAAAGTGAAATGCAAACAGATGCCATAACAATAAGAAAACAAATCAAAACGTGATGGATCTTCTCGCAATCCACCTCCCTAACCTCATCCTCTCTCCTGCTAGGTCGAGTTGAAAGGCAAATCTCAGCCTCTTCAACTTCAAGGGAAAATCGGAAGTGAGAAAAACTTAAAAAAAAATGGGATAAGACAAAAGCAAAAAAAATGAAATACTAAGATAAAAAAAATTGAAAAATTGTCCTAAGACTTAAAAATTTAAAAAAAATATACTAAATAATTTAATTTAATTTTACGTTATAGGAACTCTAAAAGGATGGAATAAGGAAATAAGGAGCTCTTTTGAAGACTTCAGTATTGACTTCTCCTCACCAATCTAAAACATATATTGCAGGTAGTCTGCCCAATCGTCTGACGACTTGCCCGCTAAGTCAAGGCAAGCCCAGCTTTCAAAAGGGTACCTACAATACATCAGATAGATGGGTCTTGAAGACCCTACTTAACCTATAGCAAGTCCAACTCGAACCCACAAATAGAGAAGGCTTCCCCTTCATATGGAATTCTGATGGAGCCTGAAGGTTGCCAAAAAAAAACTGTCAGTATGAAGGTTTCACAATTTCCAGCTGTAAATTCAAACCACCCTAGAAATAAGTGAAGTAACAAAAGAGCTTGTTCACTTGTTGAAGGAAAGGTTGAGGATCGGGAAAGAGGGGTCCAATTCCGCCCACGTCCGAATTGGTGGCTGAAACGCAAACTGGAGCGACGTGCTTGCTGTGTTCCGGATTAGCTGCGGCTGTGGGGGGGGGGTACGTTGTTCGCATTCCAGGCCATAAAACCCTTGGCCTGTACAACAAAAATTTCACGCCGACTTACCCGGGTGATAAAATGGGATAAGGTTCCCAATTGGTCATGAGAGACCGAGAAAACTCCTAACAACTCGACAGGCGTGGTTGTTGTGCGCCGTCTAGCCCACCCTACCATGCCAAACTTGTCCTCGAAAGAATTTTCTATGTATGGCCCCTAGAGAGAGGTGTGAGTGGGGCAGAAGGCCTTCAAGCGAGAAGATCCATCTTAATGGGTTCCTTATTCAGCCATGCTTATAACCGTTAAATAAAAAAAAAAAAACCCAAACAAATCATACAACAAGAAATCAATCAAAAGATATGAGATTAACAAAAAAAAAAAAAAAACAGAGCAGTCATTAGGACTGGCGACAGAAGTGAAAACTTGAAACTATGAAATTAAAGTGTTTTGTTTTTGCATTTTTAAATTAATTGTAGTATCAAAAATTAATCTGGTTTTCGTATCTATCGGCACTCCGATCAACAATTATTTCAGTTACTATATTAATATGTATTTATTTCAGTTACCATAAGCCTATTTTATCCCTTTTAGAATGTAATGAAATGGTTGAAAGAACAAATAATCTAAGAATTGTTGAAATTGATGATGATAATGATGCAATCAATGATAATAATGTTGAAAATTAAGTTCATTAAAATTCACATAAATACTATGAATAATATAAATTTATATTAATTATTATTATATGAATTAACTTGTGGTTATATTTTGCATTTGGATCGCGTAACCTATCATATGTTTTGGTCAATAAGTAAACTATATTTAAAATTGTATATAATTGTTGTTCAGAGTACTGATAGATGCGAAAACCAGACAAATTTTTGATACTACAATTAATTTGAAAATCCAAAATATAACACAAGCCTCATATGTACAACGCTTGGTAGACAAGAGTGAGTAAGAGGGAAATAAACATGCAGCGAGAAACGTAATTTCATTTTCCCTTTTCGATTTTCGATTTTCGATTTTCGATTTTTGATTTTCCATTTTCTATTTACCATTTTCCACCTGTACGCCACTACCACCCCATCAAAAATTTCTTACAATCCCTTCACTGTTTCCTGACGCTTTTTCGTTTCATCCCTCGGTTTCATCTCTCGGTTTTATTCAATTGGGTGACGGTGACGCGAATTTATGAAATTTACCCAATACAAAAATCGCTCAACGCTCCTAAAGAAGTTGTCACTTCAAAAATTACCTGGTAATTTCCAGCTCACTGCATTTTCAAGTTTTCTTTTTTTTTATATATTATATTATATTTTATTTTAAATTCAGTCCTTGTCAGTTTCTGTTCCGTCTTTGTCGTTGCATATTTTATTTTTAATTTAAATTTAATTTATATAAATTTATTTTTAATTTAATTTAACCTAATTTATGGTTAATTCCATTTTCCTTTTTAATTCACTTGTTTTGCTTTGAAGTTATTTATTAGGTGGCCGAACACTTTTTTTTCCGTCACTGTACTGACTTAATTTTGCAATTCCATTGTGGCAAGAAACTTTTGTGCGTCACTGTAGCTTTATTTTAAACCGCGAATTGATTGGAACTTTCGAATTGCATTTCACGGGTACACAATACCATAGGAACACGTTACAAATATACACAAAGCGAACGGCATTCTCTCGGAACGCATCATTTATTAACTAGAAGGAACTTGTGATCGTCGGCCGCACTGGATGAGCACCCTTTCGGTGATTCATTATCATTTAACTCTAAACTTAAACCAAACTTCAATTCTCCTCAATATTCTATATTTTTAATCCCTAAGCAAAACTTTCACCTCCATTTTTTTCTCGAGCTGTCAGATTTTCCTCTCCTCAGCTGTTTTCTGTGGATCTCGTGTGGATCCGGTGTGGATTCACAATAATGCCAACTGTATAAATTTGCCGATCCCCAGAAATTCACCTCGTTCAACCAAATCCCCACAGATGACACTAACACATTCATGACAACAACCATCTGTCTAGAGTCCACAAACTGCATTACCTAAAGGGCAGCCTTATCGGTGACGCATCTAAAATTCTTAATCAGTTCGAAAGCGAAGACTCAAACTACTAGCCAGCTTGGACTTTACTCACTAAAAGATTCAATAATAAGCGAATCACGTGCAACGTACATTTACAAGCCTTGTTCTCCACACCCGAGATTCGTTCCGAATCAGAGCAAGGCTTCAAAGAAATGTTAGACACTACAAACGAGTGCGTGCATGAGCTAGAGCAATTAGGTTTTGATACAAAAAATTGGGATCCGATAACTTTTACTTGTTAACAGCTAAACTGCCTCCATTAACTCGAAGTCTTTGGGTACAACAGGTATCGACAACAGAGTCGCTACCAACCTATAAAGAATTTGAAAAGTTCATTGAATGTAGAACACTGGAAGTATTAGCTGCAGCCAAGACACATTCCCAGTCGACCACACAAAGCAACAATAACCAGCGTAAAAGTTCTAGCAATTTTGCAAAGACATCCCAACCATCCTGTTCTTATTGCAAAAAGGATCATTTCCTTTTTAAATGTCAAACGTTCCACAACCTCGACACATCTGTTCTTTCTGACGATGAACTCATTGGTTCTGACTTTCAAGTCTTTCGTAGAGATCGATATAATTCAGATCTTAGGCTAAAAGGGGGTGGACTTTTATTGGCAGTTCGTAATTGCATTAATTGTGTAGCTATTCCTGTGCCAAACCCACATTGCTTGGAGATCCTTGGCGTTAAACTCGTGTTTAGTAATAAGGAAATTTTTGTCTTTCTGACATATATTCCTCCGTCTAGTCCTTGTACCTTATATGAGAAAACAGTTGATTGTTTAACTTATGTACATAATACAATGAATATCTCGGATGAACTTATTTTAATGGGTGATTCTAATATTCCTGGTCTATCTTGGTCTTTTTCTGACGATGATTCTACTCTCTTAATTTCTGATGCTTCCTCTTTGCTTGAATGCTTTTTCGTCGATATGATTTTTGCACTTGGTCTCCAGCAACTTAGCCTTGTTCGTAATTCTTCTGCCTGTTCAGTGGAAGAGAGTGTAACTTCAATCTCCGTCATAGATGTTTTTCATCCCCCAATTAGCATATGTGTTATAATTGATGACGACAATATTTTTAGTCCTGGTGAGAAAGAGCTTTCTTTCGATTTTACTAAGGCAGATTTTTTGCAGTTGAACTAACTACCTTATCTCTAATTTTAACTTTAATGAAATTTTTGATAACACTGATTTTGAGAGCACTGTTGTTGATTTTTATTATATTCTGTTTAAATTTTTTGTCGCGTCAGTCCCCTTTACTTATCGTAAGAATATCGCATCTTCCTATCCTTGGTACACTAGTGAATTGCGTTCAATTCGTAGTTCTCGTAATGCTGCCTGGAAGAGGTATATCAAAACGAAGATTGACTCTGATTTGTGTTTGTATAATAAATATTATAATTTGTTCAAAGACTTATCAACGCGCTTGTATTCTGAATATTTGCTAAAAATGCAGACGGATATTATTAAGGATCCAAAGAAATTTTGGAAATTTGTTAACTGTAAACGTAAGTCCGATAGATATCCGGCTTCTTTTCAATTTCTGGGTAGTAATAGTAATGATCAATCCACTATTTGCAATTTTTTTGCCACCTTCTTTAGTAGATCTTTTACTTGTAGTAGTTTTATTCCTGATAAGTCTTACTTTGTTAACCTAGGGGATTTTAATTCAACTACATTATCTAGCATTCCAATTTCATGCAGTGATGTGGTTAGTCACATCTCTCGTCTTAAGGATGTCTCTTCTCCTGTTCAAGCTGTTGTTCTTAAACGCTGCTGTCTCTCTATTGCTGAACCACTCTCTCGCCTTTTTCAAAGATCTTTAAAAACTGGGATCTTCCCCAATATGTGGAAATCCGCTTTTATCATCCCGACTCATAAGAATGGAGCAAAATCTGATATTGTAAATTACAGGCCTATCGCTAAACTTTCTGCTATTCCTAAACTTTTTGAGTCTATTGTGTATGAATGTATGTCATTTCACTGTAAATCCGTAATTTCTAGTAGACAACGTGGTTTTGTGAAAAATAGGTCTACGGTCACTAATCTGATGGAGTTTACGAATAAATCCATTGTGGATATTGAGGAGGGAAAGCAGGTTGATTGTATTTATACTGATTTCAGTAAGGCTTTTGATAGTTTACCGCACTCTATTATTTTATTAAAATTGGACTTGTTGGGTTTTCCTTGTTGGTTGATTAACTGGATTAGCTCATACTTATCGAATAGAACTTATCAAGTTCTTTTTCGTGATTGTATTTCGGAGCCCTTTATTTCGCATTCTGGTATTCCTCCAGGAAGTCATTTGGGGCCACTTTTGTTTATCCTAGCTATCAATGATGTTGCCACAATTCTTATGCATTTGGAAGTACTTATTTACGCTGATGACATTAAAAATTTTAGGTCTGTTACTTCCAGTTCTGACAATCTCCTTCAGGAGGATTTGATTCTTTTTAGCGATTGGTGTCGCCATAATAGTCTTCGATTGAATTTGAACAAATGTCATGTGATGTCATTCACTAGGAGGGTATCCCCATTCGTTATTACTTATAATCTTAATGACTGTAGTCTTGATCGTGTTAGTTCCATTATTGATTTGGGTGTTACATTTGACCATTAAATTGATTTTACTTTGCATATTAATAATATTGTGCAAAAGGGTAATTCTATGTTGGGATTTATTACACGCTTGTCTAATGAATTTAATAACCACTTTATTAGATTTAGTCTTTATAACACTTTCGTTAGATCCCACCTTGAATACGCTTCCCAAGTTTGGTCGCCATATTATGATGAGCACATTGGTAAAATTGAGTCGATTCAGCGTAAATTTGTGAGAATTGCTTTATGTCACCTTAACTGGAATGATAGAGTTCGTCTTCCACCTTATGCTGATCGGCTCCAACTTTTAAACATGTCTTCTCTTTCGAAGCGACGTGAGATAACTGATGTGGTTTTTGCTCATCAACTTCTCACAGGAGTTGTTGATTCTTCTTCACTTTTGGGCCTGATCCAATTATCCATCGGTAAATTTTTACCAAGGCATCCTAGACTTCTGCAGGTTGGTTTTCACCGGACGAACTATGGTATGCATGAACCGATCGTGCGTCTCGCGAGGGAAGTTAATAAGAATGCCGATGTATTCGACTTCTCTATTGATGAGTTTAGTCTGAAACGCAGACTTAATGCTCATCATCATCAATGGCGCGACAGCCCAAATCGGGCCAGGGCCTGCACGATACATTGTCTGAAGTCATCTCGGTTCAGCGCCCGCGTCCTCCAGTTTGTGCATCTAAGAAGCGATTTGCAATCTGCGTCAACTGAATCCTCGTATCTTTTTCGCGGTTTTCCCACCGGTCGCTTGCCATGGGCTCTACCTTTCAATGTGCGCTTGGGAATTCTTCCGTCCTCCATTCGCTCCACATGACCTGCCCATTGCAGCTTACGGAATTTTATAAGAGTCGATGTGGCTGGGTCGTCATAGATGTTATACAACTCGTTGTTGTACCGAATACGCCATTCAGTGCCTTCTCTTACTGGTCCCAAAATTCTTCGAAGAATTCGTTGTTCAAAAGCGTCTATTGATTTTTCAGACGCTTGGGTGAGAGTCCACGTTTCGCTTGCATATAGTAGCACAGGTCTTATTATGGTCTTGTATATGCGAAGTTTGCTCAGCCTGTGCACTTTTTTCGATTTTAAGATCGGGAGAACCGTGAAATATGCCTTATTTGCTAGTGTGATCCGTTGATTTACTTCGTCCCGTTCGTTGCCGTCTCTTACAAGGTGTGATCCCAAGTATGAGAAATGATCCACATTCTCCAGGTTGTAGTCCCCCAAGGTCATATTTTGTCTAGTTGGCGCGTTTCTTCTTGTTTGGGTCATGAACTTGGTCTTACTCTCATTGACCCTTAGCCCGACCTCCTTTGCTGCTGAGTCTAGACAGTGGAAGATTTCCTTTGCGTCTGGAACAGATCTGGCCATGATGTTTACGTCATCCGCGTACACCACTAGTTGAGTGGACTTGATTAGTAGGGTACTTCTGGTATCAACGGGTACCTTTCTGATAACATATTCCAGGGCAAGGTTGAAGAGCATGGGAGCGAGTCCATCTCCCTGCTTCAGGCCGGATTCTGTTCGGAAGCTTTGGGTTAGCTCGTTTTGTATCCTTCCTTGGGATTCAGTGTCAGTCATGGTCATTTTTGTTAATCGGACGAGTTTTGATGGGATTCCAAAGTCGAGCATTATTTTATATAGTACATTACGGTCTATACTATCGTATGCCTGTTTGAGGTCCACGAAGATCTGGTGCACGTCAATGTTATACTCCCAGCATTTTTCTAGCACTTGTTTAATGCTGGTTGACACTAATTCCTTGCTATCTGTTAACTGTAATTAATTCAATTGTTTTGTTTAACTAATTTTTACATGTTTTCTGGGTGTTAGGATGTTAATGTTTTTTTCGTCCCTTCACTAAATGATGAGCCAGAGGATAAAATTGAATTCCATTTTTTATTTGGTACCAATTTTATGGCAATTCTTGCATTAAGAATTGTGATAGTGATAAAATGGGACTTTGTGAAAACTCCACATTTGTGTTTTAGTTGTCTAACAAAACACCCATCGAACGAGTGTAAGAGTAAGAAAACCTGCTTTACTTGTCACAAAAGACATCTTACTACCTTATACAAGACTGATAAATCCTCTTTACACTCAACTACAACGCCCACAATTAGTCCACAACCTGTACCGTCGTTAAGTACTGAAGCATTATGCTCAAAATCTGCAACAAGCAAAGAGTTTAAGCAAGCTCTATTAGCAACCGCCATTATCACAATTAAAACTTCGGAAGGAAATATCATGGCATTGATAGATTCTGGTTCAGAAAATTCTTTTATTTCTAGTGCTGCTCACCAACTTCTGCGAACAAAAGCCCAACCCACATCCATATCCATTACTGGTTTAAATTCTACAAATGTTAGCACATCAACGCAAGAAATTAGTTTTAGCATTATTCCGAAGATCGGAAACGGGAAAGAAATTCAAACTCAAGCATATGTGATCTACATAGAACATAACACAGATGCGTTCTTCAGTTGGCGTTCCCGTGAAGCAGTGGCCTTACATATGTAGTGACATCTGTGGTTGAATTTGTGTGGATCGCAAAAATATGGCATTATTGTGAATCCACACGTGATCTACAAAAAAAAAAAAAAATTGAGGTTCAGTGGTGGTTTTAGAGGAGATTTCGGACAGCGACGGAAAAAAGATGGAGGTGAAATTTTAGCGGACGGGGAATAAAATTTGATTTATTGTTAAGAACTAGTATAAAATAGTAATGAAGAAAACAAATAAAGTTAAGTGGAAGTGTTAGCGTGTATGATGAAAGTAGAGAAGCAACTAAAAATATAAAATAGAGAAAATAAAGTCGAGGTTGAATTTAAGGCGAAAAATTAAAAGCGTAGTTTTGGACTCGCACAAAATATAGAAGAAATAATTGTCGTTTTTTTTTGGTGTTCAACAATCGAGCGTGTGATAGAGAAATGAAACATCCAAGAACCCAAATTCCCGATCGTCGCAAGGCATTTCGAATTCGTCCGGTCGGCCCGGTCCGCAAGGCGACGTGCTGAGTGGTATATTTCTTTTGTCGTCGGAAATTGGTTGTGATCGCGGCCAAATTACATGAAAAAGTGGCTCGCAAAAGTTTTTGTCCACAATACAATTTAAAAATTCAGTAAATAAATGCAAAACAAACATAAAGTGGAAATAAATTAAATTAAAATTAAATAAAACTAAAACAAAATAACGTAAATATAAATTAAATTAAAATTAAATAAAACTAAAACAAAATAACGTATATATAAATTAAATTAAAAATAATAACAATTATGAAACGACAAAATAACGAGACAGAAACTGACACGGACTGAAATTAATGGTCAATTTAATAAATATGTGTGGAAAATACAGTAAACATGCAGATATAGCATAATTACAAGGTAAATTTTTTTTTATTCTATCTATTATATCTATATTCTTTTTTTGAATGATTTGTTTGGTTTTTTTTTTGGTTTTGAAACGGGCTAAGTAAATATGGCTAAGTAAAGAGCCTGTACGATGGATCTTCTCGTTTGAAGACCTTCCGCCCCCCTCATACCTCTCTCTAGGGGCCATACATACTAAATTCTTTTGAGGACAAGTATGGCTATGGTAGGGTGGGCTAGACGGCGCACAATACCAGCGCTTGTCGAGTTGTTAGGAGTTTTCTCGGTCTCTCATGACCGATTGGGAATCTTATCCCAATTTTATCACCCGGGTAAGTCGGCGTGAAATTTTTGTTGTACAGGCCAAGGGTTTTTTGGCCTGAAACGTGAACAACGTACCCCCCCACAGCCGCAGCTAACCCGGAACCCAGCAAGCACGTCGCTCCAGTTTGCGTTTCAGCCACCAATTCGGACGTAGGCGGAATTGGACCCCTCTTTCCCGATCCTCAACCTTCCCTTCGATTATTTTGACTTTTTCAAGTCAAAATAATCACTCCAAGGCCTCCGTTCACAACAAAATGGCGCCCAACGTGGGGCTAGCCAAACCGACGTGATGGAACAATATGCGAGAGTCGGAAAAATGCCGCATAAAAATTGTCACATCGAATGGACTTAAACTTTGTCTGATAGCGACACAAAATAACGCTTGCACGGCACCTACAAGTACAGTGAACAAGCTCTTTTGTTGCTTATTTCTAGTGTGATTCGAATTTTCAGTGGACATTGTGAAACCTTTGTATTGACAGTTTTCTGTTGGCAACCTTCAGGCGCCATCAGAATTCCATATGGAGGGGAAGCCTTTTCTATCTGTGGGTTCGAGTTGGACTTGTTATGGGTTAAGTAGGGTCTTCAAGACCCATCTAACTGATGTATTGTAGGTACCCTTTTGAAAGCTGGGCTTGCCTTGACTTAGCGGGCAAGTCGTCAGACGATTGGGCAGACTACCTGCAATATATGTTTTGGATTGGTGAGGAGAAGTCAATACTGAAGTCTTCAAAAGAGTTCCTTATTTCCTTATTCCATCCTTTTAGAGTTCCTATAACGTAAAATTAAATTAAATTATGTAGTCTATTTTTCTTTAAATTTTAAGTATTAGGACAAATTTTCTTATTTTATTATTTAATTTTTTTTATATATTTTGCTTTTGTTTTATCCCATTTTTTTATATTTTTCTTACTTCCAATTTTCCCTTGAAGTTGAAGAGGCTGAGATTTGCCTTTCAACTCGACCTAGCAGGAGAGAGGATGAGGGTAGGGAGGTGGATAGCGAGAACATCCATCACGTTTTGATTTTTGTTCTATTTTTGTAATGGAATCTTTTGCCATTGATTTTTTTTTGTCTGGAAATTGATTTTGATTTTTGCATTTGGCCTTGCCTTACAATTTTTTTTTGTTTTGCTATTTGCTAAATGTTAGTTTTGATTTGCATTTTTTTTTGTAGTGCTTTCGCATGATTTCAAAATACGTTCTCTCTATAATTTTTATTTTGAGCGTTATTAAAAATTCGCATGATTTCGTTTCTTATTAAAAATTTATATATTTTTTTTTGTCGATAATAATATATCATATATTTCGTTCTTCTTTTTATTTAACAGTCGCGTGTAGTTTCGAATTCGATTGCGTCGATACACTCGCACCTATCATCATCTTTTGTTTCTTTTCTTTGGTTTGATTAGCTTTATTTTGGCTGGTTGGCTTATCGTTAGTTCTTTTCCTATGTAGTTTTTTTATTTATTATAGGCGTTTTTCTATTTGCATGTTTGGTTTTATTGTTTTTTTTTTTGCATGGTTTTGTAAGTTAGTTCTTTCATTATTTATTATTATAAAATTTTTAAAAATTATTATATTCCACGTAGAATTTTTTTTTTTGTTAAGTTTATAATAGTTTCTTAGTTTATATTTTTTTTAGATTTAGCTGTTATTTTTTTTGTTGGCTTAGGTAATTGCTCTTAGATATAGTTGTTATATTATTAGATTAAATTTAGTAGGTTTAGTTAGTTTAGTTTTTTTTGGTTGCGGTTTGTTAATTTATATTAGAACGTTATTTATTATTAGGTATATATATTTATTTGCAATATTTAGGTCAGTAGTGTAGGTTATATATTAGATTTATTTTCTTGCTTTCGTTTTGGTTTTTTTTTTTTCTTTTTGCACCATGCCACTACCACGAACTCCAGAAAGGAGAGATAATATCCTATACACTGTATGTCAAGATTGGGTGAGACCACTTGATGAGGTTCTCACCAAATGTGGACACCGTTTCCATGAGCTGTGTATAGAGGATTGGCTGAAGGAAAAAGAGAGTTGTCCCACTTGTAGGAATGATCTAGACACGTCGGACTACTGGTCTGTCCGTGGAGTGGGGGGAGCGACAGCCGCCCCTGGACCGTTGACAAGAAGCAGGGCTCCGTTAACGGTCCCACAACTTCAAAAAGATGGGGTTTCTCTCCTTAGGGAGTTAAATGTTGATCCTCCACAAGAGCTGGGCGGAGGTCGAGCCTTCTACGCTCCGGACGGAACAGTGGTCACTGACCATGGAAGAGGTTTACCACCTTCGAGTCGACCACTACCACATACTCCTTCGAATCGACCACTACCACATACACCTTCAAATCGACCATTGCCACAACCACCGATGACGACAGCGCAGGCACGTGTGAATCTTGGAGTTGATGAGATCACTCAACTGATTCGTACGTTGCTGAGGGAGGAGCGATCTCATCAATTTCGAGATTCGCACAGCGATCGTTCACGTTCGAGTACGGATCGCACCTCCAGAGCGACAGGTACTGCTCGGGCATCTGAGAGGGCTCAGCAACCACAGTATCCGGTTGCACAGCCACTACAAAATCCGGTGGCACAGCTTCCATATTATCCGGCAGCTCAGTTCGCTGATCGAAGGAGCACCGGGCCGAATTATAGACGCCGCAACACTGCTAGTCCAATACGGACTTGGCATTTAAAATTTAATGGAAATGCTACTGTGTTGCGAGCGGAAGAACTGATTTATCGCGCCGAGGCTCTTGTGACCAGCGAGCTGAGCGCGGATATGGACTTGCTCGCACGAAGCTTCTATATGCTGTTAGATGGCCGTCCGAACAGTTGGTACTGGACCTGGCATAGGTCCAACCCAAGACCAACTTGGGCGGTTTTGAAACCTGCATTTTTGCTGACGTGGGGTGTGCGAGCAAGTGATTGGGACATTAGACGGCAAATGCTAGCCAGACGTCAGGTCCCAAACGAGTCCTATCAGATGTTCGAGCAGGACTTGTGTGAGCTCCGGAATCTGCTGTCGAATCCGATGCACGACGGAGAGTTCGTGGAGCTGGTGCGGGGAAATTTGCTGCCAAACACGCAGCAGCAAATTTGCCTGCAACAGATTTGGTCTCTGGACCATCTTCGACAGATTGTGAGTAGAGTCGAAGATATACGACGATCTACCCGATACAGCTACTCGAGTCATACCCGAGTTGCTGAGATCGTGGAGCCTCCTACAGAGGTTTGTGACGAGCGCGATGGTTCCGAAGCCATGGCGGGAATTACATCTGGGGCTCCACTAAAATGTTGGAACTGTGAGCGTTTAGGTCACAGTTACCGACTATGTGCAGAAGCTCCCAGGGGTATTTTCTGCTATGGCTGCGGAACAAAAGACGTTTTGCGACCGCATTGTGCTCGTTGCAATCGGGAAAACTCCGGAACATTCTACTTCAGGGAATTCCCGTCCTTTTCGGAGCAACCCACAGCAGCCACCCAAAACGTAGGAGACTCTGCGATCTCCGCCACTTGTGGTGATGACAACACATCACCAGTCAGGTCAAATACACCGGACCTGACAAAACCATCGGATTTGACAACTGCCACGACTGAGTGTCATTCAGTCGTAATTCTTTCCAATCCCTTACCTTCTGTTCGCAAAGCACCTGTACCTCGGAAACCTTACCATGTAAGACTGAAGGAGTACATGGAGGCACGCGACAGAATTTTTAATGATTCCAAATCTTCTTTAGTAAACATTTCTTCTTGTTCCACATTTCAACCTTCCCCTGTTCCAACTCCTAAAAAAGCGATTTTACGTTTACGCGCATTTTGGCGTAAAGTTCGTGAGAGAAAGAAGGCAGTAATGTCGACTATTATCTCTGAACCTTTTGACGTACGTCCCTATGCTATGGTCTCCCTTTTCAGTGTAAACGTTAAAGGTCTTTTATACAGTGATGCGAGCATTAGTTGCCTAGGAGCCAATGCATTAGAACGCCTTGAGCGTGAGCAAGTGCATTGGAAGCCGATTTTCCATGAGGTGAAGACAGCTGATGGTGCTTCACAGAGGGTGGTGGGAAGTGTGACGACCGAAATTAAATTTCGTGGAGTTACACAACCTATTACCCTTTACATCGTGCCAAGTTTGTCTCAAGAGTTATATCTTGGGGTAGATTTCTGGCGAGCTTTTAATCTTGCTCCATCCATCATCAGTTGTGTCAACACACAAACCACCTCTTCGCAACATAATGCTACTGCGATGCACTCTTTAACGAGTAAAGATGTTGAACGTCTAGAGAACGTTAAGTCCAAGTTCCCTTCTTTCGAACTTTATGGTTTGGGAAGGACAAACGTTCTCGAACACGAAATCGACGTAGGAGAAGCGCGCCCTATCAAACAACGACACTACCCAGTATCGCCTGCGATTCAAAACCTCATGTATGGCGAGGTCGATCGTATGCTGGCAATGGGAGTGATAGAGACGAGTTTGAGTGCGTGGAGTTCGCCGGTAGTACTCGTGAGGAAACCAGGGAAAGTCCGGTTATGTTTGGATTCTCGAAAGGTAAATGCTGTGACGAAAAAGGATGCATATCCACTTCCACACATCGACGGAATTCTTAGTCGATTACCACGAGCTAACTTCATAACCAGTCTTGACCTGAAGGACGCCTTTTGGCAGATTCCTCTCGAAACTAAGTCTCGTGAGATGACGGCGTTTGACATTCCCGGACGACCTCTTTATCATTTTACTCGGATGCCATTTGGATTGTGCAATGCACCCCAACGCATGTGCCGTTTGATGGATCGTGTTATCCTACCCGAACTGAAGGACCAAGTATTTCTTTACTTGGACGATTTATTGTTGATCTCGGAAGATTTCAATTCCCATTTGGTTTTGTTGGCGGAAGTTGCCGAATGTCTGGTGAAGGCTGGACTTACAATCAATGTGGGAAAAAGTAAGTTTTGTCTGAGGGAGGTGAAGTATCTCGGATACATTGTTGGAGATGAAGGCCTGAAGACAGACCCAGAAAAAGTCTCGGCTATAGTCGATTACCCTTCACCAAAATCCGCACGTCAGGTTGAACGCTTTCTTGGTATGGCTGGTTGGTATCGACGCTTCATACTCAACTTTGCAGCTGTGGTGTCACCGATCTCAGACACGCTGAAAAAGGCCGAACGATTTACTTGGACTTCTGAAGCAGAAACTTCATTTCAGTCTGTGAAGGCCAAGTTAACCGCGGCCCCTGTATTAGTAAATCCAGACTTCACTCGACCCTTCGTGATACAATGTGATGCTAGTAAATTTGGAGTGGGGAGTGTTATTTTCCAGGAGAATGATGATGGATCGGAATCTCCTATTGCTTTTATGTCCCAGAAGCTCAATTCCGCTCAACGCAATTACAGTGTTACCGAGCTTGAATGCTACGCCGCTGTGTTGAGCATGAAAAAATTCAGAGCGTACGTGGAAGGGACAGCGTTTAAGATTATAACGGATCATGCGAGTCTCAAATGGCTGATGTCTCAAAAAGATCTCAGTGGACGTTTGGCTCGCTGGAGTTTGAAGTTGCAAGGATTCGACTTCGTGATTGAACATCGTCGTGGGAGCCTGAATATTGTACCCGACGCCCTCTCTCGCGTATACGAAGACGGATTAAACGCGCTGATCGACGTTGCACCCATGGTTGACTTAAACTCTTCAGAGTTCCAGAATCAAGAATATCAGGATCTGAAGTCAACTGTGGAGGCAAACGCCCCTCGGCTTCCTGACGTATGAATTAGAGATGGCTTCGTGTACAAGCGTACAGAGGCCTATAATGGTGACCCAAACACAGAGGATCGTGCCTGGAAACTTTGGATTCCATCGAGCTTGGCGCCTACTGTGATTGCTCAGGCCCATGAAGCGGATACCATGGTTCACGGCGGGTTCGCCAAAACGCTAGAGCGCATTAGACGTTACTTGTATTGGCCCGGTATGTCTACACAAGTCCGCGATTTCGTTCTTTCGTGTCAGACTTGTAAAGAAACAAAGTCTCCAAATCGTCCGCTTAGAGCTGCAATGGGAGATGCCTTCAGAACACAGAAGCCCTTTCAACATCTATACATTGATGTATTAGGACCATACCCTAGGACCAAAAGTGGGAAAATTGCTATCCTTGTTATCCTTGACCATCTGTCAAAATTTCCTATCCTTCATCCCCTAAGAAGAATTACGGCGGGTGAGATTACGACGTTTTTGGAGAGGGATGTCTTCCATATGTTTGGTACACCCGAGACAATTCTCTCCGACAATGGGTCTCAGTTCAAGTCAGCGACATTTAACTCCATGCTTTCTAAGTGTGGGGTTAAACACCTATATACCCCAAAATACTCGCCTCAAGCGAATGCTTCAGAGCGAGTCAACCGTTCTGTTTTAGCTGGACTCCGTGCGTTCATCGTGGAGGACCAGACTCGATGGGACGAAAACTTAAGCAAAATAGGATTTTCTCTTCGGAGTTCGATTCACCAAGCCACTAAGTTTTCGCCCTATCAGGTTTTGTTTGGATCCCACATGATGTCGCATGGAGATGACTACGCTCTGTTGCATCGTTTGAAAGCTGTAGGTGATGCAGACTTGCAATTGAGTCCCAGAGAAGGTACTCCTTTCGTGAGGCAACTGGCACAGGCGAATATTCAGGTCGCACACGAGAACAGCAGTAGGCGTTATAATATGCGTACTGCTCAAACTCAATTTAGAGAAGGACAGGAAGTGTACAGAAGAAACTTTACCCTGTCCACAGCAGCACACAATTAAAACGCCAAACTTGCCAAAAAGTTCTTGAAGTCCAGGATTCGTCGTGTGCTAGGCAACTCGCGATATGAGCTAGAGGATCTCGGAGGCAAACGTGTGGGAGTATAACACTCCAAAGACCTTCGTCAGTGACTGGAGCAAGTGACAAACTCTGATAGTGCCCGGTCGCTGCAGTCGTGAGCGTGAGACGTAGACGGAGCTCACAGCTGCCTTTTTTAGTCTGTTCGGCGTTGTGGACAACGGCGATCAGCCTATGTTGTAGTGACATCTGTGGTTGAATTTGTGTGGATCGCAAAAATATGGCATTATTGTGAATCCACACGTGATCCACAAAAAAAAACAAAAAATTGAGGTTCAGTGGTGGTTTTAGATTAGATTTCGGACAGCGACGGAAAAAAGCTGGAGGTGAAATTTTAGCGGACGGGGAATAAAATTTGATTTATTGTTAAGAACTAGTATAAAATAGTAATGAAGAAAACAAATAAAGTTAAGTGGAAGTGTTAGCGTGTATGATGAAAGTAGAGAAGCAACTAAAAATATAAAATAGAGAAAATAAAGTCGAGGTTGAATTTAAGGCAAAAAATTAAAAGCGTAGTTTTAGGCTCGCACAAAATATAGAAGAAATAATTGTCGTTTTTTTTTGGTGTTCAACAATCGAGCGTGTGATAGAGAAATGAAACATCCAAGAACCCAAATTCCCGATCGTCGCAAGGCATTTCGAATTCGTTCGGTCGGCCCGGTCCGCAAGGCGACGTGCTGAGTGGTATATTTCTTTTGTCGTCGGAAATTGGTTGTGATCGCGGCCAAATTACATGAAAAAGTGGCTCGCAAAAGTTTTTGTCCACAATACAATTTAAAAATTCAGTAAATAAATGCAAAACAAACATAAAGTGGAAATAAATTAAATTAAAATTAAATAAAACTAAAAC
This sequence comes from Beris chalybata, assembly GCA_949128065.1. NCBI lineage: Eukaryota > Metazoa > Arthropoda > Insecta > Diptera > Stratiomyidae > Beris > Beris chalybata. The sequence continues at coordinate 79,643,489 of OX421897.1, read as the reverse complement.
AAAATAACGTAAATATAAATTAAATTAAAATTAAATAAAACTAAAACAAAATAACGTAAATATAAATTAAATTAAAAATAATAACAATTATGAAACGACAAAATAACGAGACAGAAACTGACACGGACTGAAATTAATGGTCAATTTAATAAATATGTGTGGAAAATACAGTAAACATGCAGATATAGCATAATTACAAGGTAAATTTTTTTTTATTGTATCTATTATATCTATATTCTTTTTTTGAATGATTTGTTTGGTTTTTTTTTTGGTTTTGAAACGGGCTAAGTAAATATGGCTAAGTAAAGAGCCTGTACGATGGATCTTCTCGTTTGAAGACCTTCCGCCCCCCTCATACCTCTCTCTAGGGGCCATACATACTAAATTCTTTTGAGGACAAGTATGGCTATGGTAGGGTGGGCTAGACGGCGCACAATACCAGCGCCTGTCGAGTTGTTAGGAGTTTTCTCGGTCTCTCATGACCGATTGGGAATCTTATCCCAATTTTATCACCCGGGTAAGTCGGCGTGAAATTTTTGTTGTACAGGCCAAGGGTTTTTTGGCCTGAAACGTGAACAACGTACCCCCCCACAGCCGCAGCTAACCCGGAACCCAGCAAGCACGTCGCTCCAGTTTGCGTTTCAGCCACCAATTCGGACGTAGGCGGAATTGGACCCCTCTTTCCCGATCCTCAACCTTCCCTTCGATTATTTTGACTTTCTCAAGTCAAAATAATCACTCCAAGGCCTCCGTTCACAACACATAAGCGATATCATTCTTGCGGATCCAAAATTCATGGAACCCGGGTCAATTGTCTTACTACTCGGGGTCCAAACCAACGCGCAGATTTTGCGATCGGGTCTTAGGTATGGACCGAAGGATCATTCGATAGCGCAAGAAACTTCGCTGGGCTGGATTTTGTTTGGACAAATGCCGCAGAATCCTGCGACCAACCGACCACAGTTCACGGGTTTTACATTAACCACAACTTCAAACTCGCTTCTGAACGAGCAACTGAAAAAATTCTGGGAGATCGAAGAGTTGCAACCAAAAAGGCAGCTCACCGCTGATGAACGGTTGTGCGAGGGGCTCTACTCGTCCACACATGAGCGACTTCCAGACGGGATGTATAGAGTTTCCATTCCGTTCAAACCAAACGCTCCAGTTTTGGGAGAATCAAAGCACATTGCTAAGAAACGATTCCAAAGTACTGAACGACAACTCGATAAAAATCCAGAATTGAAAGAGTTGTACTCCAGTTGCATCAACGAATACATAAAGCTGAAACATATGGTACAAATTCATGTAGGTTCTACCACGAATGAACGCGATAAGCACTATTATCTGCAACACCACGCGGTTCTTAAAGACAGTGCGACCACTAAATTAAAAGTAATTTTCGATGTGTCCGCGAAAACATTAAACGGAAAGTCGTTAAATGAACAAATGTTGACTGGTCTCACCTTGCAAAAGAAGCTTTTTGCAACCATAATGAAGTGGAGAATGCATCGATATGCGCTTTCCGCCGACATCGAGAAAATGTATCGTATGATAAAGGTGGACTCAGGAAGTCAACAGTACCAAAGAATACTTTGGCGGGAACATCAAACTGACCCAATCAAAGAAATCTGCATCACTACGGTAACATTTGGTTTAACATCAGCTACGTACTTGGCAATTAAAACTCTGCAACAATTAGCCACTGACGATGCATCAAAATACTCGTTGTGCTCAAAAGTAGCTCAAGAAGATTTTTATGTCGACGACCTTCTGAAAGGAAGTCATGACATCGACAGCGCACGGAACTTGCCAGCCGAAATAAGTAAATTATTAATCGGTGGAGGTTTTCGCTTACGGAAGTGGTCAAATAATGAACCGTCATTTCTAAATCAAGTTCCTGATCGCGAATTCCAGTCTCCAATAAAGTTCGGTGAAAAGGACTGTGTGAAGGCACTAGGAATTATCTGGAACCCAGAAAGAGACCATTTCACACTATCCACAAATCAAACAATAGGACAAGAAGAAAAACAATCATCGAAACGCGTTATCTTATCCGAAATTTCCAAACTATTTGATCCACTTGGGTGGGTTTCTCCGTCAATCATTACTGCAAAAATTTTAATGCAAAAATTATGGGTATCAGGTTGCACCTGGGATGGTCCGGTGCCACCAGAATTAGACCGTGAATGGCTGGATTACAAGAACGACGTCCATCATTTGCGAAAAATTCAAATACCACGATGGATGCACACAAACATCAAAGACAACAAAACCTTTGAACTCCACGGTTTTTGCGATGCCTCGATTCGGGCATACGCAGCAGTCCTCTATCTGCGAGCTATTGACTCAAATAATAAGGTGCACATCAGTCTGGTCGCCTCCAAAACAAAGGTGACACCACTCAAACTTATTACCTTACCGCGCCTAGAGCCATGTGCAGCCGAGCTGCTGTCAAAACTGATAAGGAATACAAGGGAAGACCTTAACATGGAAGAAATTCAAAGCTTCTCTTGGACTGATTCCATAATAACGCTCGCCTGGATACAAGGTCACCATGCCAAATGGACAATATTTGTGGCAAACAGAGTGGTGGCCATTCAAGATAACGCAAATAACAATCAATGGAGGCACGTATCCTCCAAGGATAATCCCGCCGACGTCGCCTCTCGAGGAATGAAGCCCAGCGAGCTCAGGCACCACGCATTGTAGTGGAACGAACCTGAATGGTTAATAAAACAACAGATGGATTGGCCATCAGAGCAACAAAGTCTAGACGTTCCAACAACCATGTTGGAAGCTAAATCATCCATAGCACTACTCGCTTAACGTTCAAACATAAGCGTTTTCTCACTATTGGAGAAATTCTCCTCATTCACCGCACTACTAAGGGTAACAGCTTATTGCTTTAGATTCTATCGCAACTGTCAGAAGCGTGACAAGAATCAACGAACAACAGGGAATTTATAAGTAATTAAATACAGTACGGCTAAACAAGCATTAGTAAAATTCGTTCAGGCGGAAGAGTACGGCAAGGAAATAAACTTATTAAAAAGCAAACAGCGATTACCACCCGGTAATCAACTCAACAGCCTCAATCCATTCGTGGATGCTGAAGGAATCTTGCGAGTGGGAGGGAGTCTGAAACACTCTACTCTACCCTTCGACAATCGTCACCCTATGATTCTCCCAAAGAATCATTCATATTCTCATCTAGTCATACGCGACTGTGACTTACGAACGCTTCACGGAGGCCACAATTTGGTCATCGGTACGATTCGAACTGAGTACTGGATCATCCACATTCGGCACGTTGTCCAGCACATCATTTCAAAATGTACCACTTGCTATCGCTTTCGGGCAAAGCCAAGCGAACAACAAATGGGGGATCTACCCACTCCTCGTGTACAGATGTCACGACCGTTCCAACATTGTTGTGTAGATTTTACGGGCCCGTTCGAGGTTAAGGAATCCAACTTAAGGAAGTCGTGGTGTACCAAGGGATATTTCTGTCTGTTCATTTGCTTCGCGACCAAAGCAATTCATATCGAAGCGGTGTCGGACCTGTCATCGGAAGCCTTTCTTGCAGGTTTCCGACGGTTCGTAGGAAGACGCGGTCTCTGCACAGACATATATTCCGACTGTGGGACAAACTTCGTCGGTGCCGACCGAATAATGAAGGAAATTCTAAAGAAAGCCACCAAGGAAGGCTCTCTTTAGGCCATTGACAAAACCGTCAACGACGGCATAAGATGGCATTTCAATCCCCCTGGCGCTCCTCACTTCGGCGGCCTCTGGGAATCTGGCGTTAAATCGGTAAAACATCACCTCAAATGCATCATCGGGAACGCAACGCTGACCTTTGAGGAAATAACCACGGTGCTAACACAGATAGAAGCTTGCTTAAACTCTCGGCCAATTGGTACAATTAGTTCTGATTCAGACAACATCGAATTGTTGACTCCAGGTAATTTTCTTATAGGATCCTTTAGCATATTGCCTCCTGAACCTTCCTTAGAAACGACTAGCGATCACACCCTCAAGCGTTGGAAGTACTGCCAAAAGTAAGTACAAATTTTTTGGACTAAGTGGTCCCAGGAGTATTTACAGCAACTTCAGCAAAGACAAAAATAGCAACTATGTAAAAACAACCTCAAACCAAATGACATCATTTTGGTACGAGAAGACAACGTCCCACCTTCAAAATGGCATCTGGGGAAGATCAAAGATGTCCACCCGGGAAATGATGGACTGGTTAGGGTGGTGACGCTGGATACACAATCCAAGGCCATTCAGAGACCCATCTTCAAGGTGTGTCCACTCCCCATCGATTAAACTAACATTCTTTACTTCCATCTAGATGGACTTCGATTATCTGGACTTGAATTGTGATGACGAACTCGAAACGTTAATCAACTGGCCACAATACACGGAGGAAGAATTGTTGGAGGAATCATCGCCGCCTCCGGGCACAAATTCCGCCATCACAAATTCGCCTAGCATGGCAAGGCCCGCCATGGAACGGCCATCCACTCCGCATCCACTCCGCACATCCACTCCGGCAAGGTGCGTGTCCGCTTTGCAAGGGGGAAGACGACGTGGTTCGCGTTAAAACGAAAATCGCAGCACCAGCATTAGATGCATCGCATGTTGTTTTCTTTCCATTTTTTTTTTCGTATTTTGGATTTCATTTTTTATTAATATTCATGTTTTTTTTTTATTACCTTCATTATTCTACTATCTTATCTTATTCTTATAATATCTTATTTTATTCATTTTTTATTATTTTCCATTACTACTATTTTCATTTTTTATTACTTATTACCTGCATCATGAACTCTCAAAATATATGTTATTATATTATCTTATCTGATCATAATACTATCATATTATTCATGAATTTTTATTTCTTATTATATTTTCATTCTGTTTGCATGTATCATGAATTTGTGAATATACCTACTATCGTATAAACAAACCATCGGTTTTTCTGTTTTTTTTTTTTTTTTTTGTTCTTTTTTTTTGCGCCCGGGAGAATGTTTGAACTTGAAATATATCGATTTGAAAATCAAACATACGCGCGTAACTTTACTCACCACAGCGTGAACTTGACGCACAATTTCGCGTGCCACTGTGGTCCAATAAAGTTGGCGCCGATTATCAATCGAACGGATAAACGGTACCTAAAGCTACACGGCCCTATAAAAGGCCCGGCCGCCGTTGATTTGGCATCTTTTCTACTAACAATTTTCAGATTTGAAGAAGCGATACGCTCAGCTGTTTTCAGCAATTCCTCCTAAAGGTAAAAATATTCTCACTGTGAAAGTCTCACTAGAAATTGTTGTTTTGCTGATACCAGCAGGGAACAATTTTTCATGAGAGAAACACATTGTTTTTTTGAATTGTACCAGCCAAGCTGGGTCAACGGTTGTATGCATCCCGTAATTGCATTCTTTAGAAAAAACAATTAAATTCTCCGTTCATCCTATGTCACCGAAGTACTTTTATTTCGGTGACAATTATTTTTTTTTTTCTTCAACTTATACTTTCTCGGTCTTCTTCTCTTCTGCCCTCTTGCAATAAGGGCAGGCACACTTCATCCACTGCAAAATTGGAACTTTGTTCCAATAGTTTGTTCTAGCGTCTCCATCATACAGTTTTTCAATTTTTCCTTCGCAATTTCGTTGCGTCCACCCCTTTCCGCAATCCTACATTGCAAACGAACTTACAATCGTATTCACTATGTGTACGGAGTACCTGAACGTTTGTTCTCGGATAATGGTGTTCAATTTACGTCGAAAGAATTTGCATCGCTCATGTCCACGTATGGAATAATACACACCACCACGGCGGTGTATTCTCCACAAGCAAATGCTTCGGAAGGAGTGAATCGTTCCATACTAGCTGCCATCAGATCGTACTTAGGCGATAAACATATCGAATGGGACGTGTACCATGTATAAGCGAAATAGCTTGTGCACTTCGAACAAACGCATACGAAGCCACAGGAAGTTCCCCTTATTACTTAAATTTCGGGGAAAACATGATCTTGCACGGTTCGGCGTACCCTTTACTGGAACGTTTTCAAAGTTTGCAAGCCGAAAACGCAGCTTGCCTGACTATGCCCGATAGTATGCACAAGATACGAGAAAACGTAAAACCAAATTGCAAGAAACGCATCGGAAATACGCGTCGATTTTACAACTTAAAGTCGCGCGAGACAAATTTCGCCCCGGGGCAAGAAATCTTCCGGCGTAATTTCACGCAAAGTGACGCCGTGAAAGGATATAACGCGAAGCTAGCACCGAAATTCGTAAAATGTCTGGTCATAAACAAAACCGGGAATTCATTGTACGCGATTGAAAACCGGCAAGGAAAATCCATAGGGAATTTTCACGCGAAAGATTTAAAATCTTAATCCAGTCGCGGCATAAACTTATACTCCCTTTTCGGAATTTAAACCTCCCGAAAATTTTTTTTGTTGTACAACTAGATTAAAATCCTTTCAAAGGGAACATTACATCTTCCCAGATTTCGGCTTCAGTTATTATGAAGCCAGGGAAAGTTCGCACGCCTTATTCCGTGCTGGTATACTGAAATTGAAAATAAATTAAAATCTCCTTTGGTAAATAAAATTACCGATTAGATACACCACACCAAACCGTTAATTAAATATTTTAGTGGCTAAGAAAAAGTAAACTATAGATGAATAATGATTCTTAATAAATTAATTAAAAGAAACAAAGATATTATAATTAAAATTTATCAAGTCATTGGATCATAGAATGAAATGTATAAAGTAAGACATTGGAAAGAAATATTATGAATTACATTTAATATTTGAACTTGGTAGTAATGTTAAATGAGTTATCATAGTTGAAAACACTAATTTGGTGTACAGTAAGTATATGTAGTACAAATTAATTATTAATTTTTGTTTTGAAAAAAAAAAAAAAAAAATTTGAGTAAATTTGTAAAACTTTACAAATGCATGTAATTAGTTATTAAATTGAGAATTACACTTAGGTTGTAAGCATTTCCTGGAAATGAAAGTTTATAAATTAAACATAAGAATATGTATGAATATCATTAGATATAAGGATAACGTTGAAAGCAAAACTATGAACCGACAACTACAACGCAACACCAACCGATCCTACGAATCAGTTACTACGCCTAAACCAAAAATTTAACTTCCATCATGCAGCCATAAGATCAACGTCTAATAAAAAATCTTAATACGACTCACTAAACCTTATAAGCAACAGTATATTTATAAACCGACGATCTAATAACGCTATGCTTATAGCTATGCCAAATTAAATAAAGTCTACTTATAAACCATACGTCAAACAAATAATACATCACGTAAAATAATTTCGACATCATATCCAATCATAATTTTCGTCATCAGGATTCATGGCATAGCAGCATCAACTTATTATGCCCGGCTTCCCTGGAGGTTGAGACTTTTAATCAGGGTCATGGGTCGAGCCACACGTGTGAAACATCATTTAGTAATATTCGTTTTCTAAAACAACGTACATAGTTGCACCAAATGTACCACACTCCAGCACAGGCAGTTTGCCGACTGGGCAACCTATCATGTAAAAAAGCCACATGAAATTTTTGACAGGGGGACTGCGCACCAAAAAGCGCAAGATCAAGATCAGAAGGGAGTAAGTTTTCAACCAGCGCCGAAGCAAGACGGATAACAACAAGTTTAGGGCCCGAAGTTCGGCACCGCCCCCCTCGTCCTGAGGATCGGATACGGAGGAGAGAAAATAACAAGAAAAAAAAAACATGTGTGCAGTGCACACGCGGTAGAAGTGAAACCTTCGGAAAACTAAACAGCGAGAGGGGGTAAACGGTTGAATTTTGGAGGGGTAGGGGGTAGAGAGTTGGGTGGGGCTTGGGAAAATAGAAAAAATAGATGAGGGGAAGCAATATGTAGGGTGAGTGGTAGAGAGGTGGGTGGGGGTATAGGATAGCGAAAGTAGATGAGGGGAAACAATATGTAGAGTGGGAGGTGGAATGATAAGGGTATACAGAGGGGGGTATACAGAGGGGGTATACAGAGGGGGGTATACAGTGGGGTTGACGGGTTGAATTTTGGAGGGGTAGGGAGTAGAGAGGTGGATGGGGGTGGGGGGATAGAGAAAGTAGATGAGGGGGAATAATATGTGGGGTCAAAGGTAAGGAGGTGGGTGGAGGTGGGTGGAGGGTATAGAGAAAGTAGATGAGGGGTACACAATATGTAGGGTGAGGGGTAGAATGATAAGGGTACACAGAGGGGGGTATACAGTGGGGGTGCAGGGCTGAATTTTGGAGGGGTGGGGGTAAAGAGGTGGGTTGGGGGTGGTGGGATAGAGAAAGTAGATGACGGGGAACAATATGTAGGGTGAGGGGTAGAATGATAAGGGTACACATAGGGGCGAGTATACAGTGCACCCAGAAAAATATGCAGTCACAGACATGGGAAATTGCTTTTACTATTACCGCAATTTGCGTTAAGAATTAGCTAACAACTTTTCGTGGTTCACGGAACAGCATACATGCTTTTAAAAAAAAGACAAAGAAAAAAGGTTATTTTAACCTCATAGTGTGATTGCTTTAATTTTCATGAGGTTAACAGAATCGCATAACTGTGTATAGTTTAAACGAACTGAACTATTACTACGAAAGCATAATGCTGTTAAATTATTTAAATAAATACAGTTGAAAATATCACAGATATCGGTAAAATTAATACAATACAATACAATACAATACAATACAATACAATACAATAATGCGATTGAAAATACTCATCCATGAGGCATATAATATTGCAGCATTGTGCGGTTAAGGATAGAGCGTTTTAGAATGCTGTGTTGATGACAATTAAACACCATTTTGGTAAAATACTTTACCTGTACGGCCAAGAATGCATTAAAAGCTTGGGCAAATCCGTAAAACAATTAACATAGTTCAGGTGCGATATTCTAAAAAAGAGCCCAAGTATAAAATCTCAAGAATCCTTTCAGTCACTTTCAGTCACTTTCAGTCATTTTCAGTAACTTTCAGTCACTTTCAGTCATTTTCAGTCACTTTCAGTCACTTTCAGTCACTTCAGCTCGTTACTCGAGTTTATTATGCCGAACATAAAAACATAAACAAATTTTTTGAGAAAGAATTATAATTATTTATTTCAATATTTATTTGTACAAGCATACAGTAAAACAGTAAAAAAGCAATTAAATCAAAAAAAAATGTTTAATCTTACAGCTAATTGTCCATTGGGCAGTGTATATAAATGAACTGGAGGTGAACTAACATAATTCAAATTTAAAATTAAGTAATTCAATTTTTGAGAACTTACTACATAGGATATTTTATGATTACAAAAATAAAGAACTTTGCGTTCTTGTACTACAAGATAGGCGTTATTGCCATTTACAATACATTCTTGTATTTCAAACAAACGGATGTTATCTCCATACTTTTGTGAAACAAAATATGATTTCTTATACAGGGTTCCCTTATATTCTATACTATTCGAAAAACTAAGTAATTCATCCTGAAACAAATAACATAAATAGTTATAATAGTGTTTTGATTTAAGCTTATCTAATACATTATTGAATTCATTAATTTTTTGATAAAATACTTCATTAGTATGAATAAGGTTAGAAAATTTAAGTCCTGCTTTAATCGCAATAGTTAACGGAATATTTTTTCGTGACGCAGTACCCTTGCAATAAATTTTAGATTCACGATGTTTACCTTCATATCGAAAACTCCACAAAAATTTTAAGGGTCCTGTTTTTTTTTATTGCCCTTACATAATGGGTAAGAAAATGATATTTGGGTTTTAAGTTAATTTTAAAAAGTGTTTGAAATAACTCATTATGTTGTGCGATTATGTTTTCTAACATTTGCAGTTCGTGGTTGTTATAGGAAGATAAAAGCAATAAATCCGACATTCTTATTAATATGAGAGCGAAATTCCAAATTGGGTCATTTTCTGGCACGAGATCACCTATTATTAAAGTGAAGAAATGTATAAATGTTAACATCTCTCGTGCCGTCATTTTTAAATTATTTTTCTTTAAATTTAAACTGTAAACTGTATTGGAGGCGAAAGATTACCGATTTCAGTTTCACCGTAATTAAAATGTTGTTTTCTATAATTGAATACATCTAGAGAAAATAGTTTCCGCGTTTCAATGAAATAAAGAAGAATTTGACAAAGGTCATAATTTGCGACACCTTCATAGACGTCATGCATTATATCGAATGCATAATTGTCGATAACATGAAAGTTTGAAAGATTGTTAAGAACAGAATTTTCTTTAATTCCAGTAAGTTTCATATTATTGACGATTACATCTTCTGCATAATTTTCTTGCGTTCTAATGACAAGATTTTCTTTTTCTTTATTCAGAGCTTTTGTCTCAGATTTTGGACATTTATAAACTCTACAAAAAAAATCTGCCAACAGTCTGGGCGCAACTGTATTATTTTTCCAGCAGAAGTTCAGAACGCGTTCAATTCGGGGATGCGGTGTATGTTACTATGTGACTGAAAACCTAACAAAAAGTTTGGGAAGCGGTTAGAAAAGGGTGTAACATATGAATTAAATAATTGGGTCATATTCCGGGATGTGGTCTCGAGGTTGAAAAAAACAAAACTTAAAAATAGGTGATTATTAAACAAACTTGGGGTAGTGAAAAGATATTCGATATCTGATCAGACCTGAGAAACATGGTGGAATTCATGAAAAAGTATACAACCAGTTTACACCCTCTTAGGGGTCGAATTTCAAAAAATCTTGAAAACACATTCTAGGTATTCACATGAAGAATCCGTAGAATAAGAATGAATTCAATATTTTGAAAGACCTAGTAGATATGACGAAAATCGTGAAAGTATATGCATTTTATATTAACCGATATTTTTTTTTGCCCCCCCCCCTTCTGAACGCCAATGAATATTTGATTTTTTTTTATCAGAATCACTTTTTTAGTTGATTTCCATATACGTACTGAGTTTAAACTTCCTAGCATAAGCCGTTCTGAAGTTAGGGAAAACACCCCCCACCACCGAACCATACTACCCTTAAAAAAAAATGTATTTTTCCACCATGCCACTACTATAGCTTTATCTAAATACCAAGTTTCAGCTTCCTATCATTATAGATTCTTAAGATATAAGCGTCGGAACTTTTTCTTTCTCACCCTTCCCCACCCTCACCCTCTACACCCACACCCCCAAACTTTTTTTGCCGACTAGGGTTATATTAGGCCTACTTCTAGTAAGAATTTGAATCATCCATCTTACACTGTTATTGAGATATGAATCGTGTTATTTTTGAAAATTTCTAATCCCTCCCACTTCCGTGCTCCTCCACCCCCTTCAAATATTTTACTTTGAGCAATTTTTATTTATCAATCTTTATAATAAAACCGAATTTTGTTTTTCTGGTCCAATGAGCTTGTGAGATATCGTAATCTAAAGTTTTTCACTTCCCACCCCCGTACGCCACTATTCCCACCCAAAAATTTTGTTTCAATCTACTCTCCTAGTATAACTACAGATATTTGTTAAGTTCTAATTGCTTGCTATTAATGGTTTAGGAGATATACATTTTAGAATTTGTCGATCTCGGCATTTTTGCGTTTCGGACGCATTATTTCCCCTCCACTCCCACACCCCTTCACCCATATCTGTTTTTTTTTTTGCAAATGGGTCCATTATCAAAGCTCTATAGAAATTCTAAGTTTCAGCCTCCTAACACAAGCGGTTCCTGAGATCTAGAAACCTAAATTTTTCGTCTAAAACGCTTACCCCGCCTTCCCCCTTACACATCCTTCCCTGAAAATAATGTCAATTCAAGGGGTCCACCAAGTCTATTCTTAGAAAAAAATTTAATTTAATAGCTCCACTGGTTTGATAACTACGAGCCTTCAAAGATTTTGGGGCGGTCGACGTACGGCGTACAGACGGAGTGAAAATTTTTATTGCTTTTTCGCGTCTACTAGTCATGAAACGTGGAAAAAAAAATTTTGAGGGCAGCAAATTTTTTTTTTTTAAAAATCGATAACAATACTGTATTATTAATAATACAGTAAAATTAGAATTAAATGATTTTGTAAAATCAAGCACAGTATTTTGTCCTAGATTATCACCTAATATAAGTCCTAAAGTAAAGTACACTAGTTGCTCAACGCCATTAGCTTTAATTAAAATTCCTTCTGATTCGAGTTCTTTTAAAATTTTAATATAGTGATACAAAGAAGAATGATTTCCAAAGTTTTCTATATCCTTAGTTTTTATTATGGCACCTAGAAAAAAATGTTGAAGTTTTGAAAGATAGTATGAGTGAATTACTGGAAACGTGTAATAAATGGAACAAATTGAGTGTTCTTTGGCATGCGGTCCCAAGCAATTATCTATCTCATAATCATCTATATGAATAAAAATAGTAATAACAGTTCTTTCATCAAATTTTGTTTTTTTTTTCTTTCCATATCTCACCAGAGGCAATGTTTTTATACTCTAGATGAACATATAGAGTATTATAAGTTTAATCCAGCCCGAAAAGTTTGTAACGCATAGAACCGAGCCTCGGACGAAAAAAATTTTTATAGTATTTTGTGGTTATTTTTGGCCAAAACCCCCAAATCCGTTTGCTGTCCGTCCGTCCGGCCGTCCGTCCGTTAGCACGATAACTCAAAAACGCGTTGACCTAGGAAGTTGAAATTTTGTCACAACTTGTAAAATGGAAAAAGTAAGGCTAAGGTTGTTAATGGGTGATATCCTTCCACTCCTTCGGGTACCTCCTATACAAGAGTCCTTGAAACACGTTTTCACAATTATTGCTCGAATGCTTCAAGTTAGGAACTTGAAATTTTGCATACTTAAGGTTTACAATGTTTGAATCAAAAGTTCCGAATATGATGCAAATCGAATCAGTCCTTCGTGTAGCAGCCTAGAAAAGTCCTTCAAAAATGTATGCATGTCACTGAATCCACTATAACTCCAGAACGAATGAAAGCAGGAATTTTAAAATTTTACAGGAATTAGTTTTATACCAAAACCAAAACGAAGTTCATTAAGTAGCGCATTCTGTTGACTCCTTCGGGTAGCTGTCATACAAAAGTCTTTAATAAACATGTTCACCAATATTGAACGATAACTTTAGAACACTTTAAGTTACGACTTTGAAATTTTATACACATTAATTTTATAATAGTCGCAGCTGAAACTATTAATATGAAAAATATCCCATAAGTCTTTCATGTAGTTGCCACACAAAAATTCTGTAAAATGTCCTAACTTACTTTATGGAACTCACTATAAATCAAAAAATCGAGTAGCCACTATACAATAATTTCTACCTGTAAGTAAAAGGTCATGTAATAATTGCTTGTGCTCCCCTCATTCTTTTGATATATTTCCAACTAAAAAATAAATCGGAGTTCAGTATTTCATCTAGAGTATCATACGATTGGCTTGCAGCCGATCGTGACTGCGTTATGTTTTAATAATGTACTAGACTCAATATCAGTTAAATTTGTTAGAGTTTCATGTAAAACATTAGGTGATTCAAAATATTTTCTTATTTGAAATTTAATTGGCATTAATACTCCCTTAACAACTTCTTCCGATAAAGACGGTTGACCATTCAGGATTATTTCACTTATTTGATTATTTATTGAAAATATCTTTGGACTTTCAAAAAAATCGTTTTCTTTCAAATATTTAAGGAACTTATATTCTGAGCTTATTGCATGAAGTGGATTTTCCATTTCTGCCAGAAGAGCACAAAAGTCAGTTTTTAAATTCGAATTATCACAAGATTCTACTAATGGTTTAAGCCGCTTACAAAATGATGACAAAATATGATCTGTTACTAATTTTTGTATTTCAATAACATCTTTTCTAGTAAAATTATTTTGAATGCAAGTTTAAAGTAAATTTGAGAGCTACATCTGATAGTGTTTCGGTCATATCTTCCATACCAAATGATTTAGCACTTTTATTTGATATAGAAGTTTCATCCAATGAAATAGAATTATTATTACAGCTGTTCGCGTTACTAATTTCGCCCGGAGGCAAAACAATTTCAATATTTACAGATAGTGCATGAACACTAGACAAATGGTGATTTTTCAAATGCCTTTTAAAAGAGTACACCGAATAGAAAGTTTGGGGACAATTATCCTGGCAGCAACTATATGAATCGGATGTTTTCTTCTCATGAATGTGTTTAAGGTGGAAAAATAAGTCATTTATATGGTTAAACGTGCGATTACACATCGAACAAATATACATGGTTTATCAGCAACACATTTATAGAAATTTGTATTTAAAGTTGGATTGAAAAAAATATTCAGTTAGTTAAAAGTAACCTACTGGAGTAATTAACTTTTAATTGTTAAGTTGACTAATAAAACTTGATATGCTTGAATTTTTTATATCATATAGTGCTAATTTTATAAAAATACTTCTGGAAAAATGTCCAAGGTAATACACTTTCTCTTGGATATTGAAGATGAAATGTTTGAAAGATTTTAAAACTAAGATCTGTTGAGTGCCGCCGGAATTTCGTTTCCGGTGCTTACAAGTGCTTTCGATACCTAATAAAGTACCGAGCGCGCTTGTAAGCACTGGAACGAACAAAACGAAACCGGCTTGGCGACGGGAAAGGGACCGCTAGGAGATAGATGCCGGGTGGAGACGGGACGACTTTTTTTTGGAAGCGCGCGTCGATACGAGAAGAAAACGATTTCGACGATTGGAGCACCGATACGCGAGGTTCAGTTCATATTTAGTATCACGTTTCGGAAGAGTTTGTTTGTTCGGTTTAATAATTTTGCGCTTAGTTTTCAACTATACAATTGGAAAAAAAAGGAAAATGCCGCTCTCTGACCGTACCTTCACTGTTGACCTTATCTGTAGTATCCGGTGCACTTAAAGATCATTAATTTTTACGGTAGTGATATTATTTCGTGAAAATTGATTTCGAGTGTGAATGCGTCGGTGAAGTATAATAAGCAAAGTGGAAATCTTGCATTGCTCGCGGGTCACTCGAATTTTATGTTTGATTTGGTTTTCACATGTCGTATTATTGGCAATGCCAATTAGCTGGTCAACGCGTTTCGGTGAGGCCCAGCCGCAGTACGTGTAGATGACGAGTACGCAATAATTTTATTGCCTCCGCGGAAGACGGGAAGAAATAAGAACACTCACAACCTCAACTTACATTCATCCATCCTATCAAAGTGATAACATTATTATTTTGTTGATAGTGCCTACATACAGAACAATTAAATATAAGAAGAAAGTGCTTCTAAATCTATCCAAGGCGAAGGCATATTTCTTCTAAATTTCACTCAAGAAATTCAAATTCCCACTCACTAGAGTGCGAAAGCTCGTTCCTGTGTCGTCGAGTAGGCCGCGTATTACCAGAGGAAGGAGTGAGCCCGAAGTGCGTGTGTGTGGCATATGTGAGCGTGGTCCGGCTTTCACGCTTCGACCCTTCGCCGATATTCGTGGTACGACGAACGTCGCGTCATTGCCGAACCGTGTATGTGCGACATTGTGTGCTACGCGTAAGCAATAGAATACAGTCGTTTTTTTTATAGTTTACACGGCGTGCTTGTGTATAACTACGCCATAGACAAGGCACTGCACGGTAAAACGAAAAAGTATCGGACGGACGAATCCACTTGTGATGATGATGCAAGGGTTTTCCGTACTTTAGCCGGAAAATTTCTGAAAATTTCTATTTTTGTGTGATCGTCTTTGTTCCGTCGACAGTTGCGATAGAACAAGTATTTCACAACCACCTTGCCCGAACGAATTCTTGCATCGAACAGAACCACGAATGAATGATATATGTACATAAAATACAGTACAATTAATGAAATGAAAACAAAACAAAAAATCTGCCAACAATCTGGGCGTAACTTTATTATTTTTCCGGCAGAAGTAAGGAACGCGTTCAATTCTGAAATGCGGTGTAGGCTACTATGTGACTGAAAACCTATCAAAAAGAACAAGATTATGGAAGTTCTCTTGCCCCCCTTCGGAACGCCAATAGATATTTGTTTTTTTTATTCAAAATTACTTTTCTAGTTGATTTACATATACACACCGAGTTTCAACATTGTAGCTTAAGCCGTTCTATATATAGGAAAAACACCTCCCACTTGTACCACACTACCCTTAGGGGTCGAATTTCAAAAAACCTTGAAAACACTTTCTAGGTATTCATACGAAGAATCCGTAGAATAAAAATGAATTCAATATTTGGAAAGACCTAGTAGATATGACGAAAATCGTGAAAATCGTGAAAATATATGAATTTTATATCTATTATATTTACAAATAATTTTTTTTGCCCCCCTTTCTAAACGCCAATGAAAATTCAAATTTTTTTTTATCACAATTACTTTTCTAGTTGACTTACATATACACACCGAGTTTCAACATTGTAGCTTAAGCCGTTCCATATATAAGAAAAACACCCCCACTTGTACCACACTACCCTAAGGGGTCGAATTTCAAAAAACCTTGAAAACCCTTTCTAGGTATTCATACGAAGAATCCGTAGAACAAAAATGAATTCAATATTTGGAAAGACCTAGTAGATATGACGAAAATCGTGAAAATATATGCATTTTATATCTATTATATTTACAAATAATTTTTTTTCCCCCCTTTCTAAACGCCAATGAATATTCAAATTTTTTTTTATCACAATTACTTTTCTAGTTGATTTACATATACACACCGAGTTTCAACTTTCTAGCATGAACCGTTTAATAGTTTGGAAAAACACCCCCACCCCCGTAGCATACTACCCCTAAAAAAAATTATATTTTTCCAACATTCCGCTACTATAGCTCTATCTAAATACCAAGTTTAAGGCTTATATCATTACAGGTCCTCAAGATATAAGCATCGGAACTTTTTCCTTTTCACCCACCCCACCCTCCCCCTCTACACCCTCAACCACAAAACTTTTTTCCCTACTAGGGTTTAATTAGCGCTACTTCTGGTAAAAATTCTAAGCATCTATCTTACACTGTTCTTGAGATATGAAATGTGTTTGAATTGAAAAATTCTCATCCCCTCCACTTCTATGCTCCACCTCCCACTTAAAAAATTTAACTTTGATCAATCTTTTTTTGTCAACCTTTACACCCAAACCGAATTTTACTTTTCTAGAGCAATTGGTTCATGAGATATCGTAGTCTAAAGTTTTTCACCCCCCACCCACATACACAACTTCCCCCACCTAAACTTTTTCTTGATTCTGTTCTCCTAGTATAACTACAAATATGTTTTAAGTTTGAATAGTGTGCCATTAACGGTTTAGGAGATATGGATTTTAGAATGTGTCTATCTCGCCTTTTTTGGGTTTCGGACGCATTACATTTCCCCCCACTCCCACACCCCTTGATCAATATTGACAATTTTTCTGCAAATGGGTCTACTATCAGAGCTCTATAGAAATTCCAAGTTTCAGCTTCCTAACATAAGGGGTTACTGAGATCTGGAAACCAAAATTTTCGGTCTAAAACACTTCCCCCTCCTTCCCCCTCACACCCCCACCCCTAAAAATTTGGTCACTGCAAGGCGTCCACCCCATCTATTCGTTAAAAAAATTTCAATTTAATATCTCAAAGCGTTTGGCAGCTACGAGCCTCCAAACGATCTTGCGTACGGCGTACGCCGTACGGCGTACGGCGTACGGCGGACAGACGGACTGAAAATTTTTATTGCTTTTTTCGCGTCTACTAGTTATGAAACGTGAAAATAAAAATTTTGAGGGTAGCAAATTTTTTTTTTTAAAAAATCAATCACAATACTTAATTATTAAAATAATAAAGTAAAATGAATGAAAATCAAGAAAAGAAGAAAATACATACCTGAATTAAAGCCAATAATACAACAATTAGTAAAATGAATTAAACTTAATGAAATAAATAAATATAAAAAAAAAAAAATTAGTTTAACATGAATTTTAAGATCGGAAAGATATTAAATTAAAATTTAAAAAAAAAAAAAAAATAAAAAAAATTTATAAAATGACGAATGACAAGACAAGGACGGGACGGAATAAATTAAAATAACAATTAAATTTAAAAATAAAAAAAAAAAAAATATAATAATTCAACACCACGTCGAAAAAGAATAAACCTGGGGTGAGTTTTTTACTGTCTCTATTTTTATATACTTTGATTTGTGTTGTTTCTTTTGCATATAATTTTTTTTTAGGATTTATTTCGTTGTGGTTGGTTTTTTTTTTTGAAATGATTAGAGGCTAGAAGAGCCAGAATAAAGTGAACCCGAGCGTTTAGCTCCCTCACCCCGAACCTCAAAAAGGGGCCACGACGCGAAAAATGTTTTCAGGACAGTTGTGGCTGAGGTAGGGTGGGCAGAGCAGGGCGCTATTAACACCAGAGCGCCCTGACAAATCGCGGAGCCGCGCCATCCAACCGCTTCTTGGTCTTTCACGACCAATTGGGAAAATAATCCCAATTTTTACCTACCCTTGGATAAGTCGGTGCTTACAATTTTTGTTGTACAGGCCTAGGGTTTAATGGCCTGAGTTTAGCAAGTACCCCCCCCCCCCCCCACACTGCCGTAGCTAGTCCCGGCCGCCAGCAAGAGCGTCGCACCAGCTTAACTCAGACCCCAATTCGGACTTAGGTGGAATTGGCCCTTCTGTCCCGAACCTTCTTTTTCCTTTCGACTATTTTGACTTTTTCAAGTCGAAATAGTCCTTCCAAGGCCTTAAACACAACAAATGGCGCCCAACGTGGGGCTAGCCACCGCTACGCTTAGTGCACAAAGCGTAGCTCATCAACACGTGCGAGTCAGAAAAATTCCGTACAAAAAATTGGTGGGCAAAAGGACTAAAAACTTAGTCGTTCTGTGACAGAATTTTCGCCTGAACGGCAATCAAAGTCCAAGTGTACAAGCTTTTCAGATTTTCAACAGCAGAACATTTCATCGAACCTGTATGGAGGCAATATGGAACGATCCTATTGACGAACCGTTTTGGCAACCTTTAGGCGCCAATTCGGTTCCATAGGAAAGGGAAATATTGTCTGTATACGAGATTGATGTGATGCAAGTTGTGATAAACTTAATCTTTCTGATACTTTCCACTTTTGTTTTGCAAGTACCCTTTTGAGTGCTGGGCATGCCCTGTCTCGGCGGGCGTGTCGTCAGACAATTGGGAGAAATACTTGTAAAATATTGGTGAGATAGATGATAGGAAATTTCGTCGAAAATTTGTTAAGTACCTTATGTCCTTATCCTTCCTTTTAGAGTACCCTTTAAAGTAGATTAATTTTTTTCAACTAACGTAGTATATTTTTTTGTTGGTAATTAGATTTTTTTTTAGTCTTTTGACAAACATTTAACGTAAATTTTTTGTTTTGCTGAATTTTGGTATATTTTGTTTTGCTAATTTTTCCCATTTTTTTTTGTTGAAATTTTATCGCGTTTCGGATTTTCCCGATGGAGCGAGGAAGATCAAGATCGGCTTCGCGATTTGCTGCATAGAGGGGAGGGGAAAGGTTGCGACAACGTGAGGGTTCATTTTTTTGTTGAATTCATACTAACTACATCATTCATTCGTTTTTTTTTTATATACATTCGTATAAGCATACACACATTCATTTTTACAATAATACATTTAATCGATCGGTCATTCGTTTTTTTTCTTATTCATACATTCAAGGATTCATTCGATAATAACCGAACTATACAAATTTATTCATTCACAATTGTGCATGCAATCACCACGCAATCGTTTATTCATGCGCTCAATTCATTCATTCACGCAATTTAATTTTTTTTCTCGGTCGAATTTAAATTCGTTCAAACAACTTAGTAAAAAGGAATTCATTTATGCATTCATATTTAGGTTGAGTCACACGAAATATTTTTTTCTCTCTCAACGAACAATCGTTTAAACATTCATGCAATCATCCATTCATTTTATCAATACACCGCTTTAAATATTCATCCCTAACTACACATTCATTCAATCACTCACTCGAGCACGCAGTCATTGTAATATTCTCAAACAGTTAACCATGTCTCTGCTACACTCACCAACGACGGGAGCAAATGGCATGTGCACAACATGTCGGGAGCCGATAGACGCAGAAAGTGAGGTGCGTACCAAATGTGGCCACCGATTCCACAAGGAATGTTTGGAGTTGTGGATCGTGGATAACCACAATTGTCCGAATTGTCGGGGATATTTGGGTCCTCAGGACTATTGGTCCACCTTGGGCGTAGAGGGCGCGTCCGCTAATCCAGGCCCATTGACTCGCGGCAAAAAGAAGTCACAGGCGAATGCTCAAAGAGATGTTATGTCGCCTAGAAGGTTAAATTTAGATGTACCACCCGAGATAGGTGGCGGACGAGCCTTGTATGCCCCGGATGGATCAATAGTACCCGAATCCGACCTGATATTGACATTGGAAACGGAGACAGACAGGGTGGCGAGAGAAGACAGAGTGAGGTGGGCAGAGGTGAGAGACGAACCGCGGCCAGCGTCAGTATCCGCGCCGCCGGTGGCAGTAAATTCTTTGGGGGTGGATGACAGTGTTGCGGGAGGAATTGGTTCAGCAACAACCACGAGCCAATTCAAACGCAGGTTTGCCATACCACCACCACCATCTCGTCGAGAAGCACAGGATGAATACGTGCGAATTCGGGGTCGACCGGCCCATGCGACCGCCCAGATCGGCGATCGCAATGGCAACGGCCCTAATATAAGATACCGCAACTCTGGTAGTCCAATCCGGCACTGGCGACTACGCTTCAATGGAGACAGCCATTCATTGCGAGCGGAAGAACTCGTTTTTAGGGCCGAAGCTTTAGCGATGGGAGATCTGGGCGGCCGAATGGACCTGTTAGCCCAGAATTTCCACCTATTGTTGGACGGGCGAGCGGAGACCGAATCCGACGAAGTGGCCGGCCTATCCAAGTCTTTGACCTGCTGGAACTGCGGGAAGGATGGTCACGGCTACCGTGAGTGTGAAGAAGCACCGAAAGGCATCTTCTGCTATGGATGTGGGCGGGCTGACGTTCTAAAGCCCAACTGCATCCATTGCAAGGCGGGAAACGGCCGAAGGGACGGAAGGACAGCGGGTCCCTCCCGTCCGAACACTGCATCCCGACAGCAGTCGTTACACTCAGTCAACACCCTAATTTCAATTCCCAATTTCACTCAGAACTCCCAAATAAAAAAACTTTACCCAATTATTCAACCCCTACAAATACCCCTCCAAATTTTAATACCCTACCTACAACATTTTCTGAACCCAATTCCCATCCTTTTAGCGTAAAATCATCCCTACCCAATTCCTCTGCATTAAATACTCCGCACGTCAAATTATTAACGAGACCCAGCGATAAAACGGAGCCGGCTGTTTCCCGGCCTGAAGATGCCCTTATCGAAAAAGAACATCCAAGACGACATTCCCACCATCCTCTCAAGCCATACCACCTTCGGCTAAAGGAATATATGGAGGCTCGAGAGCGAATTTTTGCGCCTACTTCAGTCGCAAGTGTTGATCACGCATCAACACTAACGAGTGGATCCGGTCGCAAAAAGTCAATCTTGCGCCTTCGTACATTCTGGAGGATGGTGCGTGAAAAAAAGAAAGCGATCCTCTCTACCATCATTACCAATCCGTTGGACATACGTCCGTACGCCATGGTATCCTTGTACGGAGTGGACGTTGAAGGACTCCTCGATAGTGGGGCGAGCATCAGTTGCCTGGGGGCAAACGCTTTACAACGTCTCCATGATGCACAGGTGAATTATCGACCGGTCTGTCAGGAGGTGAAGACCGCTGATGGTGCAGCGCAAAAGGTATTGGGCACAGTAACTACCGATATTACTTTTCGTGGTATTACCAAACCCATTACACTATACATCGTGCCGAGCCTGTCGCAGAAATTGTACCTAGGGGTAGATTTCTGGCGATCATTCCAACTAGCTCCTAGCATTATCAGCGCGGTCGATACTCCCGATACTGCGTCGCAACTGATAGCTCCGGATGCCCACCATTTAACGCCCACAGATGTAAAGAGGTTGGAAATGGTAAAGTCCAAATTTCCATCATACGAAGTATACGGACTCGGTGTGACCAACGTCGAACAACACAGTATAGACGTTGGTGAGGCAAGTCCCATCAAACAGCGACATTATCCTGTGTCTCCTGCGATTCAAAAACTCTTATATGACGAGATCGATCGCATGAGGGCACTTGGCGTTATAGAGACCAGCCAGAGTGCATGGAGCTCGCCTGTGGTTCTCGTGAGGAAGCCAGGCAAGGTCAGGTTATGTTTGGACTCGCGCAAAGTCAATAGTGTGACGAAGAAGGATGCTTATCCATTACCACACATTGATGGTATCTTAAGTCGTTTGCCGCGAGCCAATTTTATTACTAGCCTGGACCTCAAAGACGCCTTTTGGCAGATTCCTCTCGAGAACAAATCCAGGGAGTATACAGCGTTTACCATTCCTGGCCGGCCTCTATATCACTACACTCGCATGCCTTTTGGGTTATGCAACGCGCCGCAAAGGATGTGTCGTTAAATACTTCGTATATTTGAACGATCTGCTGTTAATTTCTGAGGATTTCGATTCACATCTGGTTTTATTGGCAGAAGTCGCAGAATGTTTGCGAAAGGCTGGCTTGACCATTAACGTTAACAAGAGCAAGTTTTGTCTGAAAGAGGTGAAATATCTCGGATACATCGTTGGAGAAGGAGGCTTGAAAACTGATCCCAACAAAGTTTCAGCCATCGTCGATTACCCTTCGCCTAAGTCCGCACGTCAAGTTCGACGCTTTCTTGGTATGGCAGGCTGGTATCGACGATTCGTTCCCAACTTTGCTGCGACTGTTTCACCAATTTCAGACACTCTAAAGAAGTCCAACCAGTTTGCTTGGACTACAGAGGCACAAACTTCCTTCCTATTAGTGAAAGACTTGTTGACGAAAGCCCCCTTATTAATCAATCCTGATTTTAAGAGGTCTTTCGTAATCCAGTGCGACGCCAGTAAATCAGGGGTGGGTAGCGTTCTCTTTCAGGAAAACGACGACGGATCGGAATCTCCAGTGGCGTATATGTCACAGAAGCTCACTTCCGCTCAACGCAACTACAGCGTAACCGAACTCGAGTGTTATGCAGCTGTGTTGAGCGTGAAAAAATTTCGAGCCTATGTAGAAGGGACTGCGTTCAAAATCATTACGGATCACGCAAGTCTCAAATGGCTCATGTCGCAGAAAGACCTACAAAGACGGTTGGCAAGATGGAGTTTAAAACTCCAAGGTTATGACTTCACAATCGAGCACCGAAGAGGGAGCCTGAACGTTGTACCCGACGCTCTCTCTCGTGTATACGAAGAGGGATTAAATGCGCTGATCGACGTGGCACCGATGGTGGACATGGATTCTCCAGAATTCTCTGGCAAGGAATACAAAGATTTAGTGTCCACTGTCGATGCGAACGCCGATCGGCTTCCTGACGTATGCGTGAGAGACGGCTTCGTGTATAAGCGCACAGAGCCTCACAACGGTGACCCGATTGCTGAAGACGGAGCCTGGAAATTATGGATTCCATCAAGTCTTACGTCAGCTGCGATCGCTCAGGCGCACGAGGCAGACACCACGGTCCATGGTGGTTATGCCAAAACGCTAGAGCGAGTCAGGCGAATTTTGTACTGGCCCGGAATGGCTACACAAGTACGCACCTACGTTCTGGCGTGCGATACTTGTAAAGAGACAAAGTCCCCGAACAGACCTCTACGAGCGCCAATGGGAGAACCTTTCCAGACAGATCAGCCATTCCAGCACCTTTACATCGACGTGCTTGGACCATATCCGCGTACCAAACGGGGTAAGATCGCTATCTTGATCGTCTTGGATCACTTCACCAAGTTCCCACTTCTACATCCTTTGGGGCGGATCACTGCCGAAGAGATCACCAACTACTTGGAGGGGCAGGTTTTCCATACGTTTGGAACACCTGAGACGATCCTCTCCGATAACGGCTCTCAATTTAGGTCGAATGTGTTTAACTCCATGCTGAACAAATACGGAGTTAAGCACCTGTACACCCCGAGCTACTCACCGTAAGCGAATGCTTCGGAACGTGTCAATCAGTCTATCCTGGCCGGAATTCGAGCATTCATCACTGATGACCAAACACGATGGGATGAGAGTCTAAGCAAAATTGGATGTGCTCTTCGTAGCTCACTCCACCAAGCCACTGGATTTTCTCCTTATCAGGTTTTGTTGGGAATCACATGATGTTGCACGGGAAGGACTACGAACTGCTGAAGCATTTGCGAGCGTTGGGGGAGTCAAATGTGCAGCTTCGACCTCGCGAGGGAATTCCTATCGTGAGACAACTGGCGCAGACGAAAATAAGGGTAGCACATGAGGACAGTAGCAGGCGTTATAATCTGCGCGCTGCTAAAACACAATTTTGTGTAGGTCAAGAAGTATTCCGAAGTAATTTTTCCTTGTCCACAGCCGCGCAGAATTATAACGCCAAGCTGGCGAAGAAGTTCCTCAAGTGCAGGATTCGTCGTGTGCTGGGAAACTCCCGATACGAATTGGAGGATCTAGGTGGCAAGCGTTTGGGGATTTACCACTCCAAGGATCTTACGCAGTGATCTGAGGGGTACAACACCGATTGCCCGGCACTCAGTCGTGCGCACGAAACTCTTCTACGTGGCCACTTTCTGTAGTCGTTTCGGCGATGAAAATCATCGGCGAATCGCCTATGTTGTTGAGTGCCGCCGGAATTTCGTTTCCGGTGCTTACAAGTGCTTTCGATACCTAATAAAGTACCGAGCGCGCTTGTAAGCACTGGAACGAACAAAACGAAACCGGCTTGGCGACGGGAAAGGGACCGCTAGGAGATAGATGCCGGGTGGAGACGGGACGACTTTTTTTTGGAAGCGCGCGTCGATACGAGAAGAAAACGATTTCGACGATTGGAGCACCGATACGCGAGGTTCAGTTCATATTTAGTATCACGTTTCGGAAGAGTTTGTTTGTTCGGCTTAATAATTTTGCGCTTAGTTTTCAACTATACAATTGGAAAAAAAAGGAAAATGCCGCTCTCTGACCGTACCTTCACTGTTGACCTTATCTGTAGTATCCGGTGCACTTAAAGATCATTAATTTTTACGGTAGTGATATTATTTCGTGAAAATTGATTTCGAGTGTGAATGCGTCGGTGAAGTATAATAAGCAAAGTGGAAATCTTGCATTGCTCGCGGGTCACTCGAATTTTATGTTTGATTTGGTTTTCACATGTCGTATTATTGGCAATGCCAATTAGCTGGTCAACGCGTTTCGGTGAGGCCCAGCCGCAGTACGTGTAGATGACGAGTACGCAATAATTTTATTGCCTCCGCGGAAGACGGGAAGAAATAAGAACACTCACAACCTCAACTTACATTCATCCATCCTATCAAAGTGATAACATTATTATTTTGTTGATAGTGCCTACATACAGAACAATTAAATATAAGAAGAAAGTGCTTCTAAATCTATCCAAGGCGAAGGCATATTTCTTCTAAATTTCACTCAAGAAATTCAAATTCCCACTCACTAGAGTGCGAAAGCTCGTTCCTGTGTCGTCGAGTAGGCCGCGTATTACCAGAGGAAGGAGTGAGCCCGAAGTGCGTGTGTGTGGCATATGTGAGCGTGGTCCGGCTTTCACGCTTCGACCCTTCGCCGATATTCGTGGTACGACGAACGTCGCGTCATTGCCGAACCGTGTATGTGCGACATTGTGTGCTACGCGTAAGCAATAGAATACAGTCGTTTTTCTTATAGTTTACACGGCGTGCTTGTGTATAACTACGCCATAGACAAGGCACTGCACGGTAAAACGAAAAAGTATCGGACGGACGAATCCACTTGTGATGATGATGCAAGGGTTTTCCGTACTTTAGCCGGAAAATTTCTGAAAATTTCTGAAAATTTCTATTTTTGTGTGATCGTCGCAAGAACTTTGTTCCGTCGACAGTTGCGATAGAACAAGTATTTCACAACCACCTTGCGCGAACGAATTCTTGCATCGAACAGAACCACGAATGAATGATATATGTACATAAAATACAGTACAATTAATGAAATAAAAACAAAACAAAAATGAATGAAAATCAAGAAAAGAAGAAAATACATACCTGAATTAAAGCCAATAATACAACAATTAGTAAAATGAATTAAACTTAATGAAATAAATAAATATAAAAAAAAAAAATTAGTTTAACATGAATTTTAAGATCGGAAAGATATTAAATTAAAATTTAAAAAAAAAAAAAAAAAAAATAAAAAAAATTTATAAAATGACGAATGACAAGACAAGGACGGGACGGAATAAATTAAAATAACAATTAAATTTAAAAATAAAAAAAAAAAAAAATATAATAATTCAACACCACGTCGAAAAAGAATAAACCTGGGGTGAGTTTTTTATTGTCTCTATTTTTATATACTTTGATTTGTGTTGTGATTAGAGGCTAGAAGAGCCAGAATAAAGTGAACCCGAGCGTTTAGCTCCCTCACCCCGAACCTCAAAAAGGGGCCACGACGCGAAAAATGTTTTCAGGACAGTTGTGGCTGAGGTAGGGTGGGCAGAGCAGGGCGCTATTAACACCAGAGCGCCCTGACAAATCGCGGAGCCGCGCCATCCAACCGCTTCTTGGTCTTTCACGACCAA
The DNA here is from genome assembly GCA_949128065.1 of Beris chalybata. NCBI lineage: Eukaryota > Metazoa > Arthropoda > Insecta > Diptera > Stratiomyidae > Beris > Beris chalybata. The sequence goes on along the minus strand of OX421897.1, from coordinate 79,616,717 downwards.
TTGGGAAAATAATCCCAATTTTTACCTACCCTTGGATAAGTCGGCGCTTACAATTTTTGTTGTACAGGCCTAGGGTTTAATGGCCTGAGTTTAGCAAGTACCCCCCCCCCCCCCACACTGCCGTAGCTAGTCCCGGCCGCCAGCAAGAGCGTCGCACCAGCTGAACTCAGACCCCAATTCGGACTTAGGTGGAATTGGCCCTTCTGTCCCGAACCTTCTTTTTCCTTTCGACTATTTTGACTTTTTCAAGTCGAAATAGTCCTTCCAAGGCCTTAAACACAACAGATCTAAGGCCGATATAAAAGTGGAGCATTTGAACATTACCCCGTCGATGAAAACAAAATATTCTTGTATGCTGCTCCAATCCTCACCTACACACACAATTAACGGCTGAAGAGTTAGTCCAAATGACATATATTTTTTCTTTTTTTCTTCTATTTTGTTTTCCAAGTCATTAATTGTAGTAATTTTTAGAATGACACTGCCTTGGCTGTCTGAAATACTTGGTTTCCAGCGGGTTGTTAATTTTGTCTCCTTATCTGTGAAACAGATCCTTGCGGACGGTTTCAGAATGGCATGAATCAGAAGAAATAATATGCAATCACGGCAACCTGCAAGTTAAACCAAATGAATAACTATTTAAATTTTAGCGAAAGTTATAATCTCGAAACATACTTTCAGTAATTATTGGTTCTACTAATAGTTTAGCTAAATTAAGAGACCAAGCATCTTTAACGAAGCAATTATATACTGTTAGCAACTTCGTTGCAAATCCGCTCCAGTTAGATATTATGTGGTTTTCTTTTCCAGGGTATTGTTGCTCTAAATCAATTTCAATCTGTAAAAAATTATGATTGTGAAAAATGCATAAAAAATATGTGAAAGTTTGCTCAATACCAGGTCCTTTGCTTTTGAATGTTTGTAGAGTGGCCATGTAGATAATATAATTGCAGGTTCAGGAGATTTAATATTTTCTTGGAGACGAAGTTTGCTTGTTTTAGTCCATTTCATTAAAACATCTTCCCAAGGATCATGGTTGTATCGCAGCCAATTTTTTAATTCAATAAATTCGGCTTCTTCTTCGCAATTTTCGATCCTCCTTGATAGAGACGAACAACTTGAAGTATTTGTCTCAACCCTTTGCCGTGTGTAGCTGCACAAACCAGCTTTTCTATATTTTTTCATTAAGTTATTGTATCTATCGTACAATTTTCCACGGTGATGTTTCCCTTTGTCACCCTTAATAAAGTATGTTTCTTTAACTTCGCCTGCGAAACATTTTTGAGTATTAGCAGCCAAATTTTCGAAATCAGCGGTATAAATTTGTTTTGTTGAATGTGTATTTAATTTTTTTCGAGTACAATGTCAACTAGTAGTTTCCTGTCATCATTACTGAGTAATTTCCTGTTTTTATACCGTTGGAGAATGAGCTGTCCGTTAGTATTTCCTCTTAATATACTGAGTAAATTCTAATTCAAAATTAATTTAGGTATACCTATATACTATGGCTGCTTGTTCTTGAATTTGAATTGTAATATTGCTATTTATTGAATTATATGATTTATTTCTCTGCTAAACAGCGATAACAGCTTATGTCAATAGAAGGAAAATCATTTTTAAAGTTTTCAATTGAATTAAAAAAAAATACATATTTTTATTTTTTATTTTTATCTCATGTAATATGTACATACCAATAGAAGTATTGTTATTGTGTTGTATTATTAAATACAATAAAATGAGATCTCGTAATATGTTTTTTATTACTTTATTTATTAATTTTGATACACGTACATAACTGCCTAATTATTTTCTCGACTTAAGCTATTATCGCTGTTTACCACAGATTGAATAATCTACTTGGTTCTAATAAAAACTTACACTTTCATTAAAAGAATCCAGGCTTGTAGAAGAAGATTCATTTGAAACATTATTTTTTATCCAGCTAGAAACATCAGAATTCATGGAAAAAGTCTCAGAGCTATTAACATTACTACTTTCATGAGCAGTTTCCAACTGTAAATTAAACAAACAATATAATGTTGGTGAATTATAAAAGAAACATTAACCACAAACTACATATGTATCATTAAAAAGACAGAAGTGTCAATTTCATAAATTTACTGTTTAGAATCTTATATTTTATAATTTTTTTTAAGGAGAACCGCTAATTACTTTTTAATAAAACTTCACAAACGCAACTATTTCAATAGGATTTTTCATAATTTAAAAAAAAAATTATGAAAGTGAATCAAACTTTAACGCGCTTTTTGCATTATTTGCGATATGTAAATCGCAAATTACTCTCAAGTTTCATGATAAGTGTAATTAATTATAATAGATTAACTTACTGTCTGCTTCCAACGACGTAATTTGTCCTTGAACCGAATTCTGTCAACTAATTCACTTTCCGGAAAAATTACATTAATGTCTTCGTTTTCAATTATTTTTGAATCATTCACAGTGAATCCTAGATCAACAAGATACTGTGTTTTCTCAGCGGAAACATTCCACGACACTAATAAACTTTTGAGAACTTCAGCCTCACTAAATACACTCACTAAACTTCCACCTAAGGCACTATCGACGCGATCAACAACGGTGTTATTAAATTCGTTAAATTCTAATATATTTAAACTTTCACCTTCGAGTACAAACGATATTGATTCATCCATTCTTAACTCCTTCTGGAATGAACAGAAGCAGTGGAATAATCTATGTAGCGGGTTTTCTCGCGCAGCTTTATTTCTGTGAGTTAGATTCAACTGTAGTGAAATCGCAATAACAGATTTTTCGGTTAAAATAATCGCAACGGTGCGATTCAAGAAGTTTCATGAAGTTAATATGACCGTAACATGTGGATATATTGTGCAAAACAATACCGGTCAGAATTTGAGAATGCGGTTGCTTAGACTGTATTGTTGTTAATTTGAATTCAAGGATATTACTCTTGAGCATGAACTACCGCATTTGTGTTTAATTCATATGCGCCTGCAGTGATTTATTATCATTCAGTGGTTTAATCTTAAAAAAAAAATGAAAACTTTGAATTATGCGGTTACAATGATCATATACAGGAGTTAAGACAAGCTGTGTCAAATATGGTCAATTCTACTTAAAATAAAAGATTGTCATAACAGCAGTTTTTTTTAAGTTTTTACTGAAAAATAACCACAATGCAGTTACCTCCATATAAATTGCCTATGCGGTTATTATAACTACCATGTTGTCAATTTTAAATTTACAAAATTTTTCTGGGTGTGGGGGGTGAAGGGTTAAATTTTGGAGAATGGGGTGTAAGAAGAAAAGTAAGGTTGTGTGAGAGGGGTGAGAAAAATTAGTACCACGCAGGTGTTTTGTTTGTCTCTTTTTACTGTCGCTTTTTTTCGATTCACTGTTTCCTGACGCTTTTTCGTTTCATCTTCTTGTTTCATCTTCTTGTTTCATTAAGTTTCAAATCACAACGTGGCTCAAGAAGTTTTCACTTCAAAAAGAGAAATAAACATGCAGCGAGAAACGTTATTTCATTTTCCTTTTTTCATTTTCCAGTTTTCATTTTTAATTTTTTATTTTTCACTTTTAACTTTTCATTTTTCATTTTTCATTTTTCATATTTCATTTTTCAATTTTCATTTTACACTTTACACTTTTCATTTTTCATTTTTCGTTTTTCATTTTTCATTTTTCATTTTTCAATTTTCACTTTTCATTTTTCATTTTTCATTTTTCATTTTTCATTTTTCATTTTCCATTTTTCATTTTTCATTTTTCATATTTCACTTTTGATTTTTCATTTTTCACTTTTCAATTCTCATTTTTTATTTTCCATTTTTCATTTTTCATATTTCATTTAACACTTTTCACTTTTCATTTTTCATTTTTCATTTTTCATTTAGGGTGAGGGGTAGAATGATAAGGGTACACAGAGGGGGGTATACAGTGGGGGGTATACAGTGGGGGGGGGGGGGGAACAGTTAAATTTTGCAGGGGAAGTGGTTAGTGAGGAGGGTGGGGTGGGGGATAGAGAAAGTAAATGATTGTTAACAATATGTAGGGTGAGGGGTAGAATGATAAGGGTACACATATGGGGGGTATACAGTGGGGGATGAAGGGTTGAATTTTGAAGAATGGGGTGTAAGAAGAAAAGTAAGGGGTGTGAGAGGGGTGAGAAAAATTAGTACCACGCAGGTGATTTGTTTGTCTCTTTTTACTGCCGCTTTTTTTCGATTCACTGTTTCCTGACGCTTTTTCGTTTCATCTCTCTGTTTCATCGAGTTTCAAATCACAACGTGGCTAAAGAAATTTTCACTTCAAAAACCTGTAAAGGATTGGATTAAGACAAAACATTAACTAATAAAAATACTCAGAAAAATGTTAGCCACCCACTGTTATATTTTTTTTGTACTTTGTGTTGTGTTTCAGGTTATTTTTCTGTGTTTGATAGTGTACTCAACGGATGAGGGCCGATTACTCAGAATTTCCTTGTTGGTGGGACCCTAGGGCCGCGATACTCAATCGTTCAGTTTTTTGACCTAAATATTGGCCGGATACGTCTTATTTCGCGGCTCGTAAAGTTCCGGAAAATTCGGCCCGACCCGCGTGTTACGCTTCCATGACCACGTGTGCCCACTAAAGGGATTTTAATTGAAAAAGTTTTACCGGATTACGCGGGGCTTAATCCGAATTCCGACTCGATGGTGTGGCACGTTTTCTTTTTTTTTGTGTTTTTATAATATATCGGTAGTACGAGGTGCGTAATTCCAGTATCAAAAACGGTGAATTTGTCCCTGTACGTATGACCATTGTGATAAATACCGTTATAATATGGATTGGTCTTTGTCCAAGTTCTTTTACCGCTACTGACGCACGACCGCATGGACCCAATTGCGGCCCTTTTCGCCCGCCTCAAGACCGGGAAAATAATTCAGTGATAATACTGTAGTAAGCCCCAAAATCTATAAAATACGGTTCGCATATGTATATAATTCCACACTACTCTTTTGGAGAATAGTCTCAAGAGGTTAGGTGACAGTGAATATCTGACATCAAGGAGTGCGTCGTAAAAATCTCCGTCTTCGTATAGTTTCGAAAGATCCTCAAGTTTTAGTTCATTTTAGGTCATATCCAGGCTAACCCAAGCACCCAGATGGCATCGGCTGGATCGAATGAGCTTGGACACAGCATCAGGAAGTGACGGGGCGTATAAATTCGGGTTTTATTATTATTTTCAGGTTAGGTTGACGGATGCCTTTTCAGGTAAGAAGCGGATTTTCCATCACCTTGGGCCAGTCCATGCCTGTTCAGGATGCCTTAACCCCGAAGTGGGATAGATTTTGTGTAAAGTGGTTTTCTTGTGCGTTTTAATTGTCGGCTCGCCCATAGTTACTTTGTTTTGTTTGGTTCGGGCCCCATTATGCGGCTCCCGAAGCCGCCAAACAACACCCTTGTGCAGGCATTATTTTACATAAACGGTCAAAGGATTAAGTTATATGGCGAGGTATAGTAATAAGGCGCTCAACCATGCGTATAAGACCTTGCATGGCGTCCAACGCCAAGGCTTCAAAAATCCGGTCCTGTACTGGTCTGTTTTTCGTTTCTTCCTTCTTTCTTTACCTTCCAGCCCGCTGATAAGAGAATCCGAACCTCTTAAGTCGAATTTTCAGTCCAAACGTGCATAAATTACGTTGTCCATGGTTGCAGGTAGCCACTCACGCTCCTCCCGACGAGCTACGCAAGTGCTACCTTTCGGGAAACTATGGGACTGAAGCCACCCAACAGTGGCTTGGTCACCGGGCGACAATCATCTTCGCCTATGTATAAATCCTGACCAACTTGGGACAATTGGTGATGGAGACTTTCTCCCACTAATTGTTCTAGGACGGGGTAAGTGAATTACGCGTATGGATGGCTGAGATCTGGTTGGAGCGGATACTATGGAGTGATTCAGTTCATTTCATAGCGCCACCAAATCACTTCAGCATTACGCCAAAAACGCTCGCGTATACATTACAGACAGAACCTTTATTTTGAGTTAGGTTTTTTCCTACGATTTTTAAAGCACTAAATTGTTGTTCTATAAATTCCAAGATACTAGTAGCTCCTGTAATTTCCCTAGGATTTTTTAATCCTTGTTCGTATCTTTGCCTTGATTCGTGATCTAACTTCCTTAATACTATGAAATGAAGAAATGCATCTTTCCATTCACCATAAGAAAGATTCATAGTATTGATTGCTTTTGAAGCTGATGTAACAGTTTCTTGAAGAGATTTGTATGCACTCACCATACCTTGAGATAAGGTAGGAGCATCTAAAATTTGTGAAAACAACTCAGATAGTTGTAATCTATGATTGCGGTAGTGTTTTTCTAACAATTACCAAGCAATTGTGTAATTCCGTTCAAAAAGTCTTATATGTTGAAAGTTTTTTTCAGCAAGACCTTGCACATGTGCTTTCAAATTGGCTAACTTCTGAATAGATGTTATTCTTGTTTTATCTTCTAATAACACAAGAACAAGTCTCTAAAAGTAACCCATTTCTTTATGTCTACATTAAACTTCGGTAGCGCCACAGGAGGTAGTGCACAATTGTTAACCAATAATTCACTTTTCACTTTCTTATCACTTCTTTTATTTCCTACCGATATATGTTTTTCGTTAATTAATTCGCTTTCGGATGTATCAAGAAAAGGGTTTAGAGAGATTTCTTCTTCCACAAGATTTTCGATACCTTTCATCGATAATTTCGTTCCTCTGAATTGCTTTAAGCAGACTGCGTATTTTCCACATTAAAACAGGTTTTAGAGTTTTCACTTCACTTAACGATTCCCCCTTATATAATGACAATAGCTTGATTGTATCAATTGTCTTTAAATTCTCGTTTATTCGCGCAACAAAGTCGAAATAAGAAACTTTGGTTTTTCAAAAACCGTCCGCGTTTTGGAGGCTCAAACCAAACAATGGGGTGAGTGGGAACATTTTCATTGAGAAGTGAGTAGCTTTTTTTTCGGTCATCACATTTAGTATGGTGGGAACTTGATAATTTATTATGACCCCCCCCCACACTTTCATACAATCCTGCGTACGGGCCTGCAGACACCTCATGCCTGACTTCACACTCTAATAAAACCCTGCCGTTCTTTTCGAACTCCTCCCATAACTTGTCGATTTCACTTAATAGATTTTGTAAAAAAGAATTATCAACCTTACTGGAATTGATTTCGGTTTGAAGTCGAGAGTTTTTTTTTCAAACTCTTCCTTGATGGAGAATCGCCGGTCAATTATATTTTCCGCCATGGTACACTTTAACTCATGTATAAGCTAGTCAAATGCTTCACTACCGAAAACTGCACGAAAACACACCTTGACGTATTCTGCTCGTCAAACGCTTGAAACCTGATCTCAAAAGGAACTAACTGGACTCGATCTTAAACTGTGATCAAATACTAAAATCACATCGGGGTCACCAAAATGTTTTGTGTTGCGGGACACTTTCGTTGCCAAGATTACTAACCTTCGATGGTAAATCTGTCTTTATCAAACGAAACTCGTTCCAATTACTTCCTTTATCGGCTATATTTTCAACAAGACTCAAACAAGTTTACAATTATCCTACCTTATATGTATATCCTACGTTATCTATTTCCAAAATCTTAAGGTAAGATTTTCCAAAAACCATAAATAACGTTGATTTGGGAAAATCACTTAATGTCAATATTTTCCCAAAACCATATATAACATTTATTTGGGGAAAATACTTAGAACTAAAAGGTAAGAACTCACATTCACAAATGTTTACCTTGGACCACACGCACTTTTATCGGACGGATAATCTGTGGGGTGTTTGGCAACAAGTAAGCAGCACTTAGCTAAAACACCTCACATATCACAACGAGTACTTGATTTTAAATAAATCGGAAATCAAGTACTCGGGTCAAATTTAAAAAATAAAATTTTCATATGAAAAAATTCAGTTTTAGAAAAATTCCTAAAGCCAAAGGTCACGTAGTAATAAATTCGGTAATAAATATTTATTCAATCTTCGATTGTAACTATTATTTTCTGATATAGAAGATAAGAAAAGTGTTATTCGAAGTGAATGTTAATTAAAATAATTAATCTCAGTTGTTTTCAAAGCAATATTAAATAAAAGTGAACTTATTTAAAATCATAGCTGAGAATTGTTAATATAGGGTATTTGCACCCTATATATGGTGACCCCGACAACTGCGACACGCAGTGCTAATTAAAATTTACCCGGCGTGCAATACTGCCGCTGCAGAAAAGAAATCTGGATATAAATTGCCCGGCTTGCAATTCTGCCACCGCAGAGACGTCATCTAAAATTGCCCGGCTTGCAATTCTGCCACCGCAGAGACGTGAATTGATAAGCAGTAACAACAGCAGCAGCGACTACAGCAACAGCGACTGCAGCAGCAGCAGCAGCGACTACAGCAGCAGCGAGTACAGCAGCAGCGACAACTGCATCATCAATACCACTTTATACTACGAAGATAACAAGAACGAAAATAGTCATATCAATCGCAGTTTGAATAATTGGTATAATTTATTTGAATCGTTTCTTTTGGTTTCTGGTAAGCGCTGAATTTTATTTATTTTATTTTCTTGAAAATTTTAAATTGTTACGAGCGTTATGTCCAATAATGAGGACAACGCAGCTTCGCTATCTCTTGCTAACGAAGCATTCGATCTCCAACTCGATGCCGGCACGTCGGCTAATCCCTTTGCGAATGTAGCGGCGATTGCCATTCAAAAGTTGCCCTTTTGGACGGCAAATCCTGCTGCATGGTTCAAGGTTATGGACGCACAATTTGCGGCGGCGGCGATAACAGCGGAACTCACGCGGTATAATCATGCGCTTAGCATGATGACCGCGGCGGAATGCGATCAAGCAATAGACATTATTGAAAACGTTCCGGTGTTGACCGCATATTCGTCATTCAAAGAAGCAATGGTTCGCAGGTTTGGGGAATCCGAGGACAATAAATTAAAACGATTAGTTAGTGGCTTAGATCTTGGTGACAATAAACCGTCACAATTGTTAGGCAGGATCAGATTACTGGCTGGCGCTAATTTCAACGATGAAATTTTGAAAAAATTTTGGTTACAGCGTTTGCCAACTCAAACTCACGCCATTTTGGTTGTATCCGCGGGTTCCCTGGAAGAGTTAGCTCTAGTAGCTGACAAAATTACAGAGACTCTAGCGCCGACAACACATTTGGCTAGTTTATTTTCCACTCCGGTAAACGCAATCAATTCCCAGCAAGCAAGTTTTGAATCTCTTCAAAACCAAGTTGCTGCATTGACCAATTTGATTCATAACCAAACCCAAAACAGACAAAGTCGTAATCCTGTACGCAACCAACATGGCAAGTCAAAAGGTAATATCAATTCCTCTCTAAAACGTTCACCGAGTGCAACTCGTAAGATTTCTGGATATTGTTATTACCACGATCGTTTTGGTGATAAAGCCACCAAATGTCGCGGTAAGTGTTCTTACACAACGGCAAAAAACTAGGTCCTGTGTTGGAGATGGCGACTTCCGACACTAGTCCACCCTCAAGTCGCCTTATTATCTTGGACTCGAAAACCGGTCTACGTTTTTTAGTAGACACTGGCACGGACGTCTCGGTGATCCCAAAACGATCTTTCGACTCCCGATCCGCGAATCCAAACTTGGTCCTGACGGCAGCGAACTGCACCAAGATTCCCACTTATGGTTTATTTATTTATTTCATATTCATCAAATACTGATTACTCATAATAACAAAATATATAATAATAAAAAATAATAATATATATAATAATAACAAAAATATAAAATTATAAGAAAAAATTAAATATAAGTTGATGCAAAAAATAAGTACAAAAAATAAGTGCAAAGTTACTTTACATTATTTATTAGATACAGCCGATTTTAACTGTTGAACAGAAATATTAAAGTCAATTTGACTGTAATTATAGTTAAAAATGCGTGAAAGAGATGTGATTGGTTCATGTTGACCGTAATTTGTCCGATGGTATGGCATATCCAGCAACACATTGTCTCTTAAGGATCGAAATGGAACTTTGAAAGTAATGGCTTCCAGCAATGACGGGGAGTTAATATCACCAGAAATTACCTTGAAAGCAAAAACCGTTCTAAGGACATCTCGTCTATCATTCAACGACTCCATCGGCAGGAGCTTAAGACGCTCAAGGTAAGGAGGCAGATGCAGTGAATCTTTCCAAGGAAGACTTTTAAGTGCGAATCGCAAGAATCTTCTCTGAACCGACTCAATTCTATTTATATGAACTTCATAGTATGGAGCCCATACCGGGCAGGCATATTCCAAAATAGAACGGACGAAAGTGCAGTACAACATTGTTGTAATATGCGGATCATTAAAATCCTTGCACCATCTTCGCACAAAGCCCCAGACGGAGTTAGCCTTACCAACAATATAATCAAAATGGTCATTAAAAGTAACTTCGTTATTAAAATATACACCTAAATCGTTCACTTTGTCAGTTCTATATAATGGGTTTCCTTCTAAGCTATAATCAAATGTAACTGGAGTTTTCTTTCTAGAGAATGATACAGTGTTACATTTACTAATATTCAAAGGCATACAATTAAGTGTACACCAGTCATAAAACCGTTGTAAGTCACTCTGAAGAAGAGAGCAATCAGCCACATTAGTTACATTACGAAAAATTTTTGCATCGTCAGCATACATTAAAATTTTAGAGTGGGAGAGAACCGAACTCACGTCATTTATGAACAGAATAAATAAAAGCGGACCCAAATGGCTCCCCTGAGGTACTCCAGAAGTGTTATATATATCGGATGAAAGGGCTCCGCGAAACAACACCTTTTGAGTGCGATTAAGTAGATACGAACGGATCCAATTAATAAACGTGACTGGAAAACCCAGTAATTGTAGCTTATATGTCAGGATGGAATGACTCATTTTGTCGAACGCTTTGCTGAAATCAGTGTAAATGCAGTCCACCTGATTCCCACCTTCAATTGCTTTAATGGAAAAATTAGTGAATTCCATTAAATTTGTGGTGGTAGACCTACCCTTAGTGAATCCATGTTGTGATGGACTTATGATTGATTTGCAATGAAAATTCATTACATCACAAACAATAGCTTCGAAAAGCTTCGAAATACAAGAAAGGTTAGCGACAGGCCTATAATTTCGTACATCCATTCTCTTGCCTTTCTTAAATAACGGCCTAATAGTAGAATATTTCCATGAACTAGGAAATACCCCTGAACGAAGAGAAGAATTGAATAAATAGCACAAGGGTGCTACTAGGGAAGAGCTGCATCGCTTTAGAACACTTGGAGGGATGCCATCAGGACCAACAGAAAAACTATCTGCAATATTTGAGATAAATTTCAAAATAGTAGCTTCGTCGATATAGAGATCCTTCATCTCCAATGAAGTAGAAGGAAACTTTGTCAAGTGTTTATGATCCTTAAAACTATTATCACAGTTAGAAGAAGTGAAAGCCGCACGAAAGTAGTTCCCGAAGAAGTTGCTAATGACTGAAGGGTTATCGCTCACCACATCATCAAAAGACATAGAAGCTGGGTATCCGTCCGAATTCCTTTTTGAATTGACGAAATTCCAGAACCGCTTAGGTTTGTCCTTAATCGATGATTTAATATTATTGACGTACGAAGTATACGCCGCACTAGACCGGCTGATAAACAGGTCGCGTAAGGTTGAGTAAGAAGCGTAGTCTGAATCGATCCTAGAGAGACAATATTTTTTCCAAGCTTTCGTTTTTAAATTTTTTAGATGTATTAGGTCGTCGTCAAACCATGGAAAACGTCTAGGCTGTCTAGACGATGTTACCAATCAATTAAAGTTTCACTGAAACTACGACGCGATTTTGAATGGAACTTTAGGAGGAACTTTAGGAGCCGACTTTCTCCATAATTTTGGATTGATAGTCGATCTCAAACACAAATGTTTGATCGACCCGATCTCAAACATCAGCTCAACCATTGGTCAAGACTTGAAGGGACCTTCTGCAGCATTGTCTGTTCTTGCAGTACTACACGAGAACCCTCGGGTTGCAGCACTACTCAACAAACACACTCACATCTTACACTCAAACACTGAGAACACGCGTAAGATGCACACGATCCGTCACTTCATAGTCACGGAATGTCAACCAACATTTCCCAAACCTCGACGTCTTTCACCTACTCGCCTCTCAGTTGCGAAGTCGGAATTCGGCAAAATGGTGGATCGTGGCATTTGCAGACTATCGGACAGTCCTTGGGCTTCTCCACTTCACATGGTCCGTAAAAAGGATGGAAGTTGGAGACCATGCGGTGATTATCGGTCGCTAAACGCGCAAACGGTACCGGACAAATATGCAATCCCGCACATTCAGGACTTTGCCCAACAACTAGATGGCTGCACCATTTTTTCCACAGTTGATTTGGAACGTGCCTATCATCAGATACCTCTGAATGAAGACGACATTCCAAAAACGGCAATTACAACACCATTCGGCTTATACGAGTTCGTACGGATGACTTTTGGTTTGCGCAATGCTGCTCAAACCTTCCAAAGGTTTATTTTTTCGATTTTGAGGGATCTAGATTTTTGTTTCGTCTTCATTGATGACATCTTGATCACTTCAAAATCAGAAGAAGAACATTTCGTTCACCTTGATACCCTTTTTCAAAGACTTGAAAATCATGGTTTAGTGATTAATTTCACGAAATGCAATTTTGTAAAGACTCAGGTTGATTTTTTAGGTCATACCATTGACTCGAATGGTATCCGCCCAATTGCTTCTAAAGTTGATGCAATAACGTCGTATCCTCAACCGACTACAGTTCATGAAATGAGACGTTTCCTCGGTATGATAAACTTCTACCGAAGATTCATTCCTCATGCTGCCACTTCTCAGTTGATTTTAGACAAATTCACTGAAGCTAGCAAGAAGAAATATGATAAAACAGTTCTTCAATGGACTCCTGAGTCATTGGAAGCCTTCGACTGCTGTAAAAAGCAGTTGGCATCAGCTACCATCTTAGCTTTTCCTTCTTCCACTGCGGCACTTTCGCTTGTGGTTGATGCTTCGGACACAGCCATCGGGGCTGTGCTACAACAAAAAGTTTCAAATATCTTTCAACCATTGGCATTCTTTTCTCGGAAACTTTCTGCAGCACAGCGAAAGTATAGTGCATACGATCGTGAGCTTTTGGCTTATATTGCCATTAAGCATTTCAAGTTCATGCTGGAAGGCAGAACTTTTATACTTTTCACAGATCACAAACCACTCATTTTTGCTTTCAGACAAAATTCTGAAAAAGCTTCTCCACGTCAACTTAGACATTTAGATCTCATCGGTCAATTTACCACCGACATCCGACACATATCAGGTGTCGACAATGTAGTCGCTGACGCATTGTCACGTATCGACGAACTCGTAATTCCACCAACGGTGGATTATGTTCAGATAGCGGATGCTCAATTGACCGATGAAAAGCTTATCGCCGTTAAACAGTTAACAAGCCTAAAGATGTTACCAATTAACATCGAAAATTCCTCTCAGCAGCTGTGGTGTGACGCTTCGCAAGCAGTCTTGCGACCTTACATTCCCGCGATGTTGCGTAAGAAGATTTTCGATGTGGTACATTGTACGGCTCATCCCGGTGCTAAAGCTACAACTAAACTTTTAGCACAAAAGTTCATCTGGCCATCCATCAATAGAGATTCCCACAGATGGTGCAGAGAATGCACATCTTGTGCAAAGGTCAAGATTTCACGACATGTGAAAAGCCCACCCGGTAAGTTCAAGCCAGTTACAGAAAAATTCACCAACATTCATATTGACTTGGTTGGTCCACTTCCTACCTCGGAAGGTTTCAGATACTGTCTTACCGTCATTGACCGTTTCACCAGATGGCCAGAAGCATACCCCATTGCAGACATTCGGGCAACAACTGTTGCCTCGACATTGGTCAAAGAGTTTATTCCACGTTTTGGAACTCCTCTCACTATCGTAACTGGCCTAGGAGCGCAATTTGAATCTCAACTGTTCGCGGAGTTGGGTATAGTTTTGGGATTTAAGTGCAGTAGAACTACTGCATACAATCCCAAAGCGAATGGTATGCTTGAACGGTGGCATCGTACACTTAAGGACTCTTTGATGTGCAAAGCATCAGAAGGATGGACTCGCGAACTTCCATTCATTCTTCTTGCGCTTCGCTCTATCATCAGAGGAGATGCAGATGCCACTCCGACCGAACTTGTTTACGGCCAGAATTTACGGTTACCGTACGAACTCGTACACACTGACACAACACAACCACTTTCACCCAGTGATTACGTACAAAGGCTGCGGGAGGTCATGCGTTCGGTGAAACCGCAACCACCTTCTTCGCATTCGTCAACAAACGCATTTATCTACGTACGTCAGGACCTTGTGCGGAAAGCGCTTCAGCCCCCCTATGAAGGTCCGTTCAGGGTAATCGATCGGCAAGAGAAGTTTTTCACCATTGCCATCAACGGAAAGGTGAAGAACGTCTCCATCGACCGACTCAAACCATCTTTCGACTCTGCGAATCATTCTTTGGAACAACCAGTGAAAACGCGTAAACGCGTGAGTTTCGCTGTTGATGTTGCCGCATCATCCGCGACTCACACTACATCGTGATCCGTTTAGATACGTGCAGGTATCGAGAAGGTATTAAACCTTCTCTAAGAAGGGGGTGTGTGGGGTGTTTGGCAACAAGTGGGCAACACTTAGCTAAAACACCTCACACATCACAACGAGTACTTGATTTTAAATAAATCGGAAATGAAGTACTCGGGTCAAATTTAAAAAATAAAATTTTCATTTGAAAAAATTCAGTTTTAGAAAAATTCCTAAAGCCAGTAATAATTTCGGTAATAAATATTTATTCAATCTTCGATTGTAATTATTATTTTCTGATATATTTTCTAATAAGAAAAGTGTTACTAAGTTATTCGAAGTGAATGTTAATTAAAATAATTAATTTCAGTTGTTTTCAAAGCAATATTAAATAAAAGTGAACTTATTTAAAATCATAGCTGAGAATTGTTAATATAGGGTATTCGCATCCTATATATCAACATGTGGTCCACTTACTTATCTCAACAGCAAGCAATAAAAACTTAACAAATATCTGTAGTTATACTAGGAGAGTGGAGTGAATCAAAATTTTTGTGTGGGCGTACTGGGGTGGGCTAAAAACTTTACATTACGATATCTCACAAACCAATTGCACCAGAAAAGCTAAATTTGGTTTGAGTATAAAGCTTGATAAATAAATATTGCTCAAAGTAAAATCTTTGAAGGGTGCAGGGGAGCATTGAAGTGGAGGGGATAAGAATTTTTCAAAAATAAGTCGTTTAATATCTCAATAACAGTGTAAGATAGATGCTTGAAACTTTTACCAGACGTAGCGCTAATAGAACCCTACCTCCAGGTGGGGTGTAGAAGGTGAGGGTGGGGAAGAGTGAGAAGGAAAAAGTTCTGATGTTCATATCTTAAGAACCTTTAATGATATAAAGCTGAAACTTGGTATTTAGATAGAGTTAAAGTAGTGGCATGATGGAAAAATAATTTTTTTTATGGGTAGTATGGTACGGGGGTGTTTTTCCTTACTTTAGAACAGCTTGTGCTAGAAAATTGATACTTGGTACGTGTATTTAAATCAACTAGAAAAGTAATTCAGATAAAAAAATTACAATATCCATTGGTGTTAGGAAGGGGGGCGGGGGCCAAAAAATGATCAGTGAAAAAAAAATCTCAATATTTTCACGATTTTCGTCATATTTGCTAGGTCTTTCCAAAAATTGAATTGATTCTTCATATGACTACATAGAAAGTGTTTTCAAAATTGTTTGAGATTCGACCCCTAAGGTTACACCCCTTGTATACTTCTTCATGAATTCCGCAATTTATCTCAGGTCAGATCACATATCGAATATCTCTTCACTTTTTAACACTCACCTATTTCTAAAATTTTTTCTTGGTGTTTTGCAGAGCGCATAAATAGCGAATAATTCTGTAATTTTTTCATTAAGTTTGGAGGAAGTGGGGGGGGCCAGCTGGGCGGACGTGAACGCAATTATATTATTCATATGATACACCCTATTCTTATCACTTCCTGAACTTTCTGTTAGGTTTACAGTCACATAGTAACATACACCGCATCCCTGAATTGAACGCGTTCCGAGTTTCTGCCGGCAAAATAATAAAGTTACGCCCAGACTGTTGGGAAATGTTTTTTTTTTAAAATTTGATAACTATTTTCCCTATAGTCTGTCGAGAGGTTTTCTCAATTTTTTGCTTAGAATTTTTTTATAAACTTTTCAACGCAATTTTTTTAAAAAAAATTTATTACTTAAGTTTGAAATACTGTACCTTATTTATTTAAAAAAAATATATTCTTCTGTCAGACTATAACTACTAAATTATTTTACGAGATTTTTTTCATTTTTCAAATTGATTTATTTTGTTGAAGTTATGATGCCGACCAGGCGCCTTGTTTTTCATAAGTAGTTCATTTCCACCCTTAAAAAGTAATTTTAATATAAAAAATAATAATTTTGTTTTTATAGTTGAATAGATAGAAAGGTAGGTGAACTCTACAATTACATTTTTTTTTCTCACTACTAGAACCTTTATAATAATTTTTAAAATTTACCCGGTTTTCAGCGCGTGCAGGGATATAAGAGCACTTAAATGTAATGGATTTCATTTTTTCATTTACATATTATTTTGATTGATATTATGCTTAAAATTTAAAACATTTTTGAGTTTATAATATTGTATATTGCACACAGTCATAGCACCGAGTTAAATGCTAAAGTTGAGGGGTATGTTAATTATAGAAAATGAGATTAATAAATAGAATGCACCTTTAGCACTTCTCATGGTTTATGTATTGACTAAAGAGTTATGTAGTGACTATAGAGTTAAAGTTAGAGTATATGTATTAACCAAGTATGCTGATACTACTATGCAAAACAAAAATACTGCTTCTGTTCAAATAAATTCACTCCAAAAAGTTACAGCGTTCAAACAGTAACGACGAGTGAGAAAAAAGGTGAGAAAGAGTTCCACGCATGTACACCGATACGAAGTAAAAAAATCTGCCAACTGTCTGGGCGCAACTGTATTATTTTTCCGGCAGAAGTTCAGAACGCGTTCAATTCGGGGATGCAGTGTATGTTACTATGTGACTGAAAACCTAACAAAAAGTTCGGGAAGCGGTTAGAAAAGGGTGTAACATATGAATTAAATAATTGGGTTATATTCCAGGATGCGGTCTAGAGGTTGAAAAAAACAAAACTTAAAAATAGGTGATTATTAAACAAACCTAGGAAAGTGAAAAGATATTCGATATCTGATCAGACCTGAGAAACATGGTGGAATTCATGAAAAAGTATACAACCAGTTTACACCCTCTTAGGGGTCGAATTTCAGAAAATCTTGAAAACGCATTCTATGTATTCACTTGAAGAATCCGTAGAATCAAAATGAATTCAATATTTTGAAAGACCTAGTAGATATGACGAAAATCGTGAAAATATATGCATTTTATATTAACCGATATTTTTTTTTGCCCCCCCTTCTGAACACCAATGAATATTCGAATTTTTTTTATCAGAATTACTTCTTTAGTTAATTTACATATACGTACCGAGTTTCAACTTCCTAGCATAAGCCGTTCTAAAGTTAGGGAAAACACCCCCCACCACCGTACCATACTACCCCTAAAAAAAATGTATTTTTCCACCATGCCACTACTATAGCTTTATCTAAATACCAAGATTCAGCTTCCTCTCATTATAGATTCTTAAGATATAAGCGTCGGAACTTTTTCTTTCTCACCCTTCCCCACCCTCACCCTCTACACCCACACCACCAAACTTTTTTTCCCTACTAGGGTTCTATTAGGCCTACTTCTGGTAAAAATTTGAAGCATCCATCTTACACTGTTATTGAGATATGAAACGTGTTATTTTTGAAAATTCTAATCCCTCCCACTTCCGTGCTCCTCCACCCCCTTCAAATATTTTACTTTGAGCAATCTTTACTTAATAATCTTTATAATAAAACCGAATTTTGTTTTTCTGGTCCAATTAGTTTGTGAGATATCGTAATCTAAAGTTTTTCACCCCCCACCCCCGTACGCCACTACCCACCCAAAAATTTTGTTTCAATCTACTCTCCTAGTATAACTACAGATATTTGTTAAGTTTTAATTAATTATTAATGGTTTAGGAGATATGGATTTTAGAATTTGTCGATCTCGGCATTTTTGCGTTTCGGACGCATTATTTCCCCCTCCACTCCCACACCCCTTCACCCATATCTGTTTTTTTTTGCAAATGGGTCCATTATCAAAGCTCTATAGAAATTCTAAGTTTCAGCTTCCTAACACAAGCGGTTCCTGAGATCTAGAAACCTAAATTTTTTGTCTAAAACGCTTACCCCGCCTTCCCCCTTACACATCCTTCCCTGAAAATAATGTCAATTCAAGGGGTCCACCAAGTCTACTCTTAGAAAAAATTTTAATTTAATAGGTCCACTGGTTTGAGAACTACGAGCCTTCAAAGGATTTTGCTTGGGCGTGGGGCGGTCGACGTACGGCGTACGGCGTACAGACGGAGTGAAAATTTTTATTGCTTTTTTCGCGTCTACTAGTCATGAAACGTGGAAAAAAAAATTTTGAGGGCAGCAAATTTTTTTTTTTAAAAAAATCGATAACAATACTGTATTATAAATAATACAGTAAAAGTGGATTTCGTCTCGAGTAGAGTCACTTCATACGAACTAACACAAACATCCATTATCTTGAGTACGGAATATGTGTGTTTCATTTGAAACCAGTACATTTGAAAATTTTTTTTGCAGTTGTCTCGATTTTTCATTTTAAGGATCTCCACTAAAGTGGATAAACGCTGTATTTAGTTGACATTTCATGAGACATATCTCGATTCCGTGAAACGTCAATCAAAATCCATCTGCTACACGTATACACACTAAAACTATGCTATTTAAGAAACCTGCGATTTTATAAATTCGCAGGTTTTTAGAGTACTAAATATGTACTAAAGTGGTCATTGTCCGTACTCATGACAATGGATGTTTGTGTTAGAGTCACTGTATAAGAACTAACACAAACATCCATTATCTTGAGTACGGACAATGTGTGTTTCATTTGAAACCAGTACATTTGAAATTTTTTTGCAGTTGTCCGATTTTTCATTTTTATCTCCACTAAAGTGGATAAACGCTGTATTTAGTTGACATTTCATGAGACATATGTATCTCGATTCCGTGAAACGTTAATCAAAATCCATCTGCTACACGTATACACACTAAAACTATGCCATTTAAGAAACCTGCGAACTTTGGAGTTCGCAGGGTTCAAGAGTACTAAAAAGGTACCAAAAGCGGTCATTGTCCGTACTCAAGATAGTGGATGTTTGTGTTAGTTCTTATACAGTGACTCTAGTTTGTGTTAGTTCTTATACAGTGACTCTAGTCTCGAGGTGAATATGTTTTAACTGAAAGCTTAACCGACTTCGACTTAAAAGTTTGTCCGTTCAAGCGAGTCTTTTCATGGCGTACCTTGTGGGAGTGGTTTCTGCACTGTGCTTCGAAAGTTAACATCATAGAGCTACTGGGGACGACAAGCCAACGGTTTTGAATAAAGCACTTTGAAGCCAAATACACGGTGGGAAGTGAGACAAAACAAGGTCGTTGTTGTTGTTTTAGCGTAAGAGTGAGTGAGACAAAACAGATTCGTTTCCATAGTTGTTGTTTTGCTTGCAAGTGAATGCGGCGACGTTCGCCTTGAACTCAATCGCTGCTTGTCATCTCCATATATGTATATCTCTATGTTTAACATCATGAGTTTCACGAATTTAGACCTTTTTTACAAAATATTGTTTCCACTCCTCTTTCGTAATGGATGAAGGTTGAACGAAACTAGCACTCTCTATACAAAGCGTCCTTGAAATAGGTGAATGTTACCTACCTGCTTTTGAATCTAACAACTGCAGGAAGTAAGAGAGTTCGAGAATATGCAATACAAATTTTTTTTCAAATCCCATATACAAATGACGGGGTGGTGTTTGTACCCCCGAAATCCCGCCAACGTGAGCACGGGAGCGGTCCGACCAAACTCCTTATCCTACTTTATCCCCAGCTACATTTAAAATCGGAGTTCAGTATTTCATCTAGAATGTCATACGATTGGCTTGCAGCCGATCGTGACTGCTGTATGTTTTTAAAATCGATAACAATATTTATATATTTATAATATAATATTAAAATAATAATGTACAATATATTTGAAAATTATTCTTACCTTATACCACCTCTACTCGTATCATAGTTCAAAAACTTTTTGCCATGTTTCCAAGATATATGTGTCGTTGGGTGAGGTATTTGGGAAACTATACACTGCAACTCGATAGTGCTTCCTGCTTTATAGTATTTCTCAGACGTGGCCGTTCCCCGATCATCTAATATTTCAATATGCGGTACTGAAAACATTTGTAATATTTAAAAAAAGTTACTTCTAAATGGTAAAGTATATCAACATAAGAAAGTATATAATGTATTGAACTTGTAAGTTGTTGTATTTTTATCATTATACGAAAAAGATTGACAAATTACTGCAGACTGGAGGTTGTTGTTTGTTGTGCGGAAGACACGCAGAGAAGCAGCGCATCTTGAGCATTCAGGCCACATGGCCCATTATAATCGAATCACCTCACAGTCCCTCGAAATAACGAAATCGTGTACTCGGTGAGACTACGGCTGAAAAGTTGAAAATGAACTGTTGATATCATTCAGCCATACCAAGGATGCGTCTCACCTGACGTGCGGATTTTGGTAAGAGGTAAGCGGCCATGGTCGAGACTTTTTTCCGAATCTGTCTAAAGGCCTCCATTTCAAACCATGTATCCGCGGTACTTCACTTCCCTCAAACAGAACTTACATTGTCCCACATTGATTGTAAGTCCAGCCTTCCTTAGAAATTGGGCAACTTTTGCCATCAAAATCCAAATGGGAATTGGAATGTTCCGAGATTAACAATAGATCGTCCAAATAAACAAATACTTGGTCCTTCAGTTCAAGAAGGATAGCATGATTCATCAAACGGCACATGCATTGGGATGCATTGCACAACCCAAATGACATCCGGGTAAAATGGTAGAGGGGTTGTCTGGGATTGGAAAACGCCGTTAATTCACTGGACTTAGCCTCGAGAGGAATCTGAAAAAAGCGTCATTCAGATCAAGGCTGGCTTGTGGTAATCAACTAAGGAGCCCATCGATATGTTGAAGTAAATATGTATTCTTTTTCGTCACATTATTCACCTATCGATAATAGAAACATAACTGGACTTTCCCTAATTTCCTCACGAGCATTACCGGCGAATTCCACGCACTCAAACTAACCTATGTCACGCCCATTGCCAACATACGATCGACCTCACCATACATATATGATATTTAGTGTCTTTGTTTGATGAGGCGCGCTTCTGATACGTCGGTTTTGTGGTCGAGACCGTTAGTCCTTCCCTAACCATGAAGTTGCACTTAAACGTAAAATCGCTTTTTTTAGGAGTTGGAATAGGGGAATGTTGAAAAGTGGAACAAGAAGAAATATTTACTAAGGGAATTTAAAATCGTTGAAAACTCTGTCGTGGGCCTCGATTTACTCCTTCCGTCTTACATGGTAAGGCTATCGCGGTACAGGCGCTTTGCGTACAGGAGGTTAGGCATTTTGAAGAATAATGACTGAATGAGGCTCAGTCGTGGCAGTTATCAAAACCGATGGTTTTATCAGGTCCGGTGTCGTGATCACACCAAGTTTCGGTTATAGAGGGCTGCTCCGAAAAGAACTATAGTTTTTCGGCGTGGTTCGCTCCGCTCCGAAGTTTTCTTAATTGCATAATGTGGCCGCGAAACGTCTTTTGTTCTGCAGCCATAGCAGAAAATATAAAAGTCGGTAACTTATCCTTATCGCTCATAGTTCCAACATTTAAGTGGAGCCCTAGTTGTTATTCCCGCCATGATTCGGAACCATCGCTCATCCCTAACCTCTCCATGGCCTTTTCAACTCAGATATGACTCAAATAGTCGTAATTAGATCTGGTCAATCGTAAGTCTGGAGTCTGTGATTCCTACGTGAGCGATCACTGGTCGACTCTTGCAATTGATGAGATCGCTCCTCCCTCAGCACCGTGCGAATCAGACGAGTGATCTCATTAACTCCAAGATTCACACGTGCCCCTGTTGTCGTCATCGGTTGTGATACTGGTGGAAAGTTTTCCGAAGGTGGTGATGGTAAACCATTAATCCATTCGGAGCGTAGAAGTCTTGACGCCACAAATTTGAATCCCTAAGAGGAGAAACTCCATCTCTTACAAGCTGTGGAATAATTAACTGTGACCTGGTTCTTGTTACCGGTCCAGGGGTGGCTATCGCTCACTCTATTCACCGAACAGGCCAGTAATCCGACTTGTCCATCTATTTTAGGCACGTGGGACAGTTCTTTTGTTTAATCACACTTGTCCAGGCGGATATCGTGGAAACGATGTCTGCATTTGGTGAGCTCCTCATATTCTAGTTCCACCCACTTCTGGCATATAGTGCACAGTACATCTTCAACCCACGGATAAGTGATGTTTCTCTTTACATCCTATTAAACAAACCTTTTGAAAAGTAAGGAAAGAAGAACCTTTCGGCTTTTTCATGACGTAACCTTTTTTTTGCGCTAAGTTTTTCTCTACGATTTCTAAAGCACTAAATTCTTGTTTTGGGCTGTTGTGCCATTGATTATTATTATTAAATTGTTCTTCTATAAATTTCAAGATACTGAAAACTCCTGTAATTTCTCTTGGATTTTTTAATCCTTGATCGTATCTTTGATTCGTGATCTAACTTTCTTAATTCTATGAAATGCAGAAATGCATCTTTCCATTCACCATCAGAAAGATTTATTGAATCGATTGCTCTTGAAGCTGATGTGACGGTTTCTTGAAGAGATTTGTATGCACTCACCGTACCTTGAGATAAGGTAAGAGCATCTAAAATTTGTGAAAACAACGCAGATAACTGTAATCTTTGATTGGAGTAGTGTTTTTCTAACAATTCCCAAGCAATTGTGTAATTCGCTTCAGAAAGGGTTATATATTAAATAGTTCTTTCAGCAAGACCCTGCACATGTGCTTTCAAATAAGCTAACCTCTGAATAGATGTTGGACTTGTTTTATCTACTAACACAAGAACAAGTCTCTGAAAGTAACCCATTCCTTTATGTCTCCATTAAACTTCGGTGGCGCCTCAGGAGGTGGTGCACAATTGTTAACCAATAATTCACTTTTCACTTTCTTATCACTTCCTTTATTTCCTACGTTGTTGAATCTCAATATCCATATTCTACATAAAATGCACTTTCATGTAATGCACCTTTCGTAGCACATTGTTTTTCTCACCACGAATATGCACTTTCTGCACATTCTTTTTACGTACAAAATATAGCTCGTGCTAAAGTGTAGATCGAGCATAACCGATCAGCACTTCCAAGTGCACCAAATTTCCGGCACGCTTTTTTGCCGTAATAGGAACCCAGCTTAAGACAACTTGAGCTGTAGACAATTAAATTTTAATAATTTCCATTATCTAGCGTTAAGCGCTTTTTGTCAAACTAGCATTAATTAGTATTTAAGTTTGTTGGGAGTAAGAATTATCAACACTCGAAAATCAGTTTTCTTCACACGACGAGCAAGGAAAGGCCCGTGCTTTCAACATTTTGGTGACCCCGACGTGTTCAGGATATCATGTCCTTCGTATACATTAATAATTTTTCTCTCTTTTAGTCAAGATGGATCAGCTTATCCAGGAGCAGTCTACCTTAGGAAGGGAAATAGATGGCCTTATAGTCAACTATAGTAAGGACTCATCTACTCGGAAGACGGAGCAGTATCTAACCAGCAAGCTAGCAAAATTGGAGACGGCATGGAGAAATTTCAGCTGAAATCACCAGTGTCTTCTCGATGGCGGTGCAGCAGAGTTGGAGTACTTCACAACAAGATACTTCGACAAAGTTAGAAAAGGTGTCCGGAAGGGGAAGGCCAAAATGGAAGATCGACTTCAGCAGTTCAACAGCGACCGCATTGATCCAATCATGGACGGCGCCGTACCGTGTGAAGTCAAGGAGGTCGATAAAACTAACACCGACGAGCAGCAACGATGAGGTCAATCTCAACGTACTCACTCCGCTCTTCAGGAAGCTGCAGGCATTAATCGATACATTGACACGGCTAGTCAATGACACCCTGGCTGGAGCGAAGACGACACAGACAGCAGCCTTTTATCAAGCCAAGATCGCGGCAATCAATTGATACTGGGAAGAGATTGCTGCAACGAATCAGGACTTTTGGTCCGAGTGTGATCATCCAGAGATGGACTCCTTCTTCAAATTGGAGCGCTGAAAACAAGATGCAGCTATCAAGCTCACCGAATTGATGGCAACAGAGACTTCCTTCATAAATGTCGCTTCTAGCAGTAAACCCGACTACAGTACTACGAACTTGAAGTTTCTAAAAATCAATGTACCAATCATCAATGTATTTGGAGTGGACATCGTTCTCTGAACTATATCAGCGTCTAATAAATGACAACCCGATGAGTAAAACTGAAAAAATGTTTTATCTCATGGGCAGCTTGTCTGGAGAGGCGAAGAAACTAGTACAGCATTTTCCAATCACGGAAGAAAGTTACGCTTTCGCTTGGAAGACACTCTGCGATCGCTACGGTAACAAGCGGCATATCGTCACATCCATTCTTGATCGGCTGTTGAACCAAGCAGCTTGTCATCAGGAATCAGCTGCTGCCATCAAGTCGCTACACGATGTGTCCAGAGAGTGTATTCTGGGTTTGGAAAACCTGAGAATAAGCACCGATACATGGGACTCTATTCTGACGCATATTATCATCCGCAAAATGAACAGGACGACTCATGGGTTGTACGAGCAGTCATTAGAGTACCCCAAAGAAGTTCAGGGTACTGAAGAGCTACTATAATTTCTGGAAGGACGTTTCCAATCACTTCAGGCGCTTTGAGCGTCTAATACACGATCACCGACTGAGCGAAGGCCAAAACAGTCTGCTCTATTAACTTCGAAGGACGATGATAAAACCAGCTCGGCACTAACTTCCAACAAAGGTAGCTGTTCGGCCTGCAGACAAGCGCATGGAATATTTGTCTGTTCCAAATTCCTCAAGATGAATGCCAAGGAACGTGGTAAACTCATTAAACAACAAAGACTCTGCCTGAATTGCTTGCAGAAGAACATTCAGCAGAACAACCGAGAGACACCGAAACTCCTTTTACCAAAGGAGCTCACTGCTACACTGACAGCAGGGCTATCGGAAGGACGGCAGCAGAAGTATGTATTCCTGGCAACAGCTATCATTCACGTGATGGATCAATTCAACAATCCTGTTGAGTATCGCGCAGTACTGGACTCTGAATCACAGAGCGATTTCGTAACAAGTGAACTGGCGCAACGGCTCTACTTGGAACCCACGCCTTGTGAAACAACCATTCAAGGCGTTGGAAATGTGGAACATAGGGCAAAGCAGCGATTACACGCAATGGTTCAATCTAGAACTACTGGATTTTCTGTTGGAGTCGAAGCCATCGTATTAAGGAAGATAACATCCGATCAACCCAGTTGACATTGGCAATTACCCAAGAACATAAAACTTGCTGATCCAGAGTTCAATAAGCCTCAGATAATCGACATGCTTATTGGCGCTGAACACTATGCTGCTTTAATGTCTATAGGACATATTAGACTCGGCCAATCATAGCCGACACTACAAAATACACTACTTGGTTGGTTAGTGATGGGTAAAACCGGTGAAAAAAATCCAGCTAAATCGTTCTCCAGCGGCTTTGGGAAATGGAAGAAATCGACCCTCTGGCGAAACCAAAAACTCGAGCAGAAAAGCATTGCGAGGAGTTTTTCAAGATACGACGAGTCGAGATGGATCAGAATAGAGTCACTTCATACGAACTAACACAAACATCCATTATCTTGAGTACGGACAATGTGTGTTTCATTTGAAACCAGTACATTTGAAATTTTTTTGCAGTTGACTCGATTTTTCATTTTAAGGATCCCCACTAAAGTGGATAAACGCTGTATTTAGTTGACATTTCATGAGACATATCTCGATTCCTTGAAACGTCAATCAAAATCCATCTGCTACACGTATACACACTAAAACTATGCCATTTAAGAAACCTGCGATTTTTTAAATTCGCAGGTTTTTAGACTACTAAATATGTACTAAAGTGGTGATTGTCCGTACTCATGATAATGGATGTTTGTGTTCTTATACAGCGACTCTATGTATTTACGGCGGACGTTGAAAAAATGTACTGTCAAATTTGGGTGGATCCCCGAAACCTGCATTTTCAGCTGATCGGTCATCGAGATGAACTTTGTCAGGACCTGCAGTACTACAAGCTCAAAACCGTCACCTACGGCATCACATCCGCGTCGTACTTGGCCACAAAATCGTTCCAGGCACTTGCAGAACAGGGAACAGGGTCAGCGATTCCTGATAAGGATATCGAGCTTTATTTAGAAAAAGATGACAAGGATCATGCTGAAAACAAGACGATGGTATTACGTGGCTACCTAAAACTGACCAGTTCACAGCCAAACCGAATTGGTCGGAAGTATCTAAAGTCACAAAAAGAACCATATTAGCGGACATTGCTCACATATTTGACCCGCTTGGCTTAGTGAATCTTCCCAATGAACTGAATACACGTTGGCTGGAATTTCGAGAAATGCTCAAACTACTAAACAACTTCCAGCTGCCACGGCAAGCTTGCCTTGCAGCATCCAAAACACTGCTGCAACTGCATGGTTTCTTGGACGCAGAGAAAGAGAAAGAGAGAAAGCTTATGGAGCAGCTATTTATCTTCGATCTATTGATTCGCATGGTCGCAAGGAAGCTAGATTATTATGCGCAAAATCTAAGGTCGCTCCAACTAAAATCATGACGTTGGCCCGGCTGGAGCTGTGTGGTGCTCGACTGTTAGCTGAACTGATGAACCGACTTCAACACGTTTTACAATTGAAAAATGATAACTCTTTTGCTGGTGCGACTCTCAGATAGTACTACATTGGATCAAATCAGAGTCCTCTTGCTACAAAACATATGTAGCAAATAGGATTGCCACCATACAAACCCTTACGAGCAGCGAAATCTGGAGACATGTGTGTACTAAGCACAATCCAGCAGATTTAGTATCGCGAGGAGTCTCACCTAGTGCCTTAATAAACTCTTCGCTATGGATCCAAGGACCGAAATTCCTGCTGGACTCGTCCCAAGATTGGCCAGCGAGTGACAATTTCAACAACTTCGGAGATCAGCTAGAACAAAAGAATAACGTATCCTTAGTCGCAGCCAGTCATGATGTCCATTTTTTGGATTCAGTCAATCATCGGAATTCTTTCAGACATCTTGAACGTGTTACGGCTTACGTTCTCAGGTTCGTAACCAACATACGACATTAACGCAACCTTCAGACTGGTCTGCTGACCATGGAGGAAATCAACAAGGTGGTGACCACCATTGTCCGGCACATTCAAAAAAACATTTTTGGCGTAAAACTCAAGGAACTCATTAGGGGTAACGAATTAGGCAGCCAGAATCGTTTGGTCAGTTTAACTGCCTTCATCGATCGCAATACGATCATCCGAGTGGGAGGAAGAATTCAAGCAGCCCACATGCAGTATGACGCTATACACCCCGTGCTACTTCCTCGCACGCATCCGTTCACTCGCTTACTAGTGATAGACTACCACAAAAACAACGTACATGCAGGACCTCAGGCGTTATTATCGATAACTCGTCAGCGATTTTGGCCGCTGCAAGAATTTTTTTTTAACCCGATCAGTAGTACGAGGGTGTGACCGCTGCACCAGAGCCAAACCAAGATTATGCTCTCAATTAATGGGCAATCTTCCTCCGGCAAGAGTGCAACAAAACCGGCCATTCTTTAATGCAGGTGTGGACTTCTGTGAACCCATGTGGACACACTTCAAGATTCGCGGAAAAAGGCCTCAAAGGTTACACATACCCGTTTTCTGCTGCTTTGCAACAAAAGCAGTTCACCTTGAAGTAGTTTCCGACCTTTCGACAGAGGCTTTTCTAGGAGCTTTAAAGCTTTTCTTCGGCAGAAGAAGAAGGTCTAGAAATATATACTGCGACAATGTAACAAACTTTCTTGGAGCTTATAACAACCTTGAGGAAGTGAAAAAAATGCTGGAAAATAAAGAAGATCAGGAGAAAATACTCTCGGTATGCTTATCAGCTGGAGTAGACTTTCATTTCATCCCTCCGCGAGCACCACATTTTGGCGGATTATGGGAAGCAGCCGTTAAGTCCGCCAAGCAATTGAGTTGGAGACAGTCATCATTGAGATCGAAGCCATCTTAAATTCTAGGCCACTCACTCCAATGTCATCCGATCCCAACGACTTGGCGGCACTCAC
Organism: Beris chalybata; assembly: GCA_949128065.1. Classification (NCBI taxonomy): domain Eukaryota; kingdom Metazoa; phylum Arthropoda; class Insecta; order Diptera; family Stratiomyidae; genus Beris; species Beris chalybata. The sequence continues at coordinate 79,588,101 of OX421897.1, read as the reverse complement.
TCCAGGACATTTCTTAATTGGCGAAGCCCTTACAAGCTTCCCAGAGTTAGCACTATCATCAGGATCTACTAATCTAGCAACACGCTGGAAGTGGATGTCAAAACTGCAACAGGAACCCTGCGAAGACCAGTTCATAAACTGTGCCCATTACCAATAGAGACAGAGATTCGGCAAGGTGAGGATAACGGCGAAAAGGAAAACAAGGATGGGAAAAGACTATTGATAAATAGTGAACGTGGCCACAGCTCCAACAATGCATCTTCCACAAGTGTCACAGATGTATCAGCACCAAAAAAGAGAAACTGCAAGCAAGGTGCACTCACGGTATTGAATGTGATGTTAGTAACAATGATCATCACAGCCTTTTAAAACGCTACAGAAATCATTCCATTTACCACTGGCCTATATTTCAAGAACCGTGAATCTTATCAATACCGAGTGGAAGGTCATAGTCTACTACAACATGACCAATTATTAGCAGGAAGCGGAAGAATTGAAACGTGAGCTAGCTAAACTAAAGTTAATGTGTGGAGTAACAAAAAGCGGACGATACTGCGCAGCAAACTTGGAACAGTTGCAACTTCAATTGAAGCAAATTCAGGATATGAACGAACTATTTGTTAGCAAATGGCACAGAGGGAAAAGAGCACCTCTGGAAATCGTCGGAAGTCTGGCTAATTCGCTATTTGGTTTATTAGATCAGAACTATGCCAAGGAGTTGGAGCAGAAAATTGAAGCTGTAAATATAAATGCGAATCATGTACAGCAATTGATGAAAGCTCAGACATCCATCCTCAAATCGACTACAAACATCATTAAGAAAACCAATGTCGAAATTCGTGAACAGTTTTTACACCTTGATAAAGAAGCCGATGAACTCTACAAAGGATACAATAAATTAAAGGATAAAGATTCAGCGATCTCAACAAGTCACTATGTCAATAACACCTTCATCTCGCATTAATTCTAAAAAATTATCAAGAGACTCAGGCTGCCCTACTAGACGTTCTCACTAACTTACACTTTGGACGTCCTAGCGCATTAATGGTATCGCCTGAACAATTGGAGGAAAGCATTGGATTAATTCGACGGCATTTGTCAGCCAATCAAGAGTTACCGGAGTACTACTATCTGCTGGAATTACTTCAACTCTACAACCTAATGACTGTGCAAGGTCGCGCGATGCCAAAATATATAATCTGTGAGATAAGGCTACCATTGCTTTCAAATGAACGGTTCGAGGAATTTCGAATATTTCCAGTACCAGTAACAGTACGAGACACATCTTAGAATATCGATCACTCAGCTGATGTGCTAGTAGTCAACATGCATCGGGACAAGTTCATTCCTATTACGCTGATGGAACTAAGTTCGTGTAAGGAACCCTCAAGAGATGAATACTTCTGCAATCAAGCACACCCAACATAAATATAACAAAGGCTCCGATACGATATTTCCTGAATAGCGGATGTAAGCTCGTACCAGCAATCCACATCAAAATGATGCAACTACACAACCCAAACAACTGGATATTAGGTGGAACGAAAGTGGCCTTTTTTAATTTTTTTTCTTTTTTACTTTTGTAATAGTGGGGAAAAGTTGCCTTTCAGGTTCAGAAAGCAGCAAAAAAAAATTGGTTGCCATACTACAACAACTTGAGGTGCCGCAAAGAGCTTAAAGTTTGTAAAAAAATTAAAAAATCGAAAAGTTTTAAACTTTGATAAATTATTTTTTATGGTTTTCTCGCAATATAATGTAACAAAAGATAGTTCTAAATACATATATAAGCGTTAGAATTTGAAAAAATTAATAATTACAAAATATAATAGTAATGATAAAATAAAATTTAAAGTTAAGAAGCTTGTATTTTTGTTAATTTTGAAAGTTTTACTAACATATTTGTTGTTACACATTAAACTGTTTTTTGTTTCAAATTTTGGCATGTTCTCACGTGAGTCAATTTTTGCTCTTATATATCCTTCTCTTGCGATTGAACCACAGACATTTTGAGCCGATTCGGTCACCAGTTTTACAGCTCTTCCACTGCTTGCGTGTGACAAGGAAGCCGGCGAAAGTCGAAAAGCGGGTCCACTTTACTATTTGGTTGAGCTTCAAGTGTTTTCCGTATAAAGTCTTTGAGAGAGTCAGTGGAAACATATTTTGCCAATGGGGGTTCAGTTACGTTGTTTTCAGCCCATAGGATCATGTTGATGTAAACCTCTGATCTTTGGGACTATAAACTTTCAGACTTCGCCGCTACTTTCTGTTCTAGCTTTTAAAACACGTCGTAAACTAAGTTCTCTTACAATTTTGCGCTCATCACATAGCATGGACATGGAGCAGCAAAGTACCCATTTCTTTGAATAACCGGGTTTAGAACGTTTTTTAAATCATCTGAGAGATAGCGTGAATATGAGATAATCTTAAAAAGATGTTAGGAACCATACGTTTTACGTACATGAAGGTTTCAACTTACTGTTTAACCACACAGGTGCATACACTTTCACAATGTACTCAGCCAGCGTCTTAAGCTTTTCAGTTGGATTTTCAGTAGCCACATACAATCTAAGGACGTATACGGTTTGCCAATGTAAGCCACCTGGAATGAGCAATTTTTCCAGGGTTTCTTAAAGATAAATCTAGTGGGTAATTTCCACTTGATACAGCCATACATACCTATATCCAATAAATATTTCTGATCTGTATCTACTTAAATCATTGATGTTTTCCAAAAGAGGAAGGTTATTTTCAATTGGGAAGAAAGTAGCCACAGGAAAATTAGCACAGTTTTCAAGCTGCTGACCTATTTCGTATTATTATCATATAAACTCATTGGAGTCCTTCGTTTTACCATCTAAATGACAAAAAAGATGTCGCAAGCTCATTTCCATGGAACAAACATACTCACCGTTGTAAAGGTCTACCTATTTTATTTTCCATCAAAGAAATCACACTAGTTTTATGCCCAGTATTTACTGGTTCCATCACATCCAATAGCAGTAAAGTTCAAAAGTTGTTCGTTGTGTTCTCTATCTTCAAGAAACTGCAGTATACTGTCTGTGCAAGATTTAGGTGTTACGTGGCCTAAAAACTTTGAGTTTGGTTCCTCTATTAGTGAAACGTGCTCTTCTGATATCACTTTTTTGTAGAACTTCGTTCCTTTCTTTTCTTGAACAATTGTTTTGTCTTTTCTTCCATAAAAAAAAATCCTCTAATTTCGGTTAGTGGATCATTTTCCTGAAGAATATCATTGATGAGATCTATTTGATTTTTTGACCTTGCTCGTCTGAAGAGATGACTTATGCTCCTAGATGCCTGCCAATTAGGCTTGCGCATTTTAGTTCACCTTAGTGATCGCGAAGGAACTAGTTCCCCAGCCCTTGCGAACTTGCATATCACGTATCATTCTGCGAAGTTCCTTCCTGATTGGGGACTTTTTTTTTTGTAGGTCCTCACATTCAATCAGAACTTGAAAGGAACTAGTTCCTTCCAGTTTGGGAACCTTTTTTTTTAAGTCCTCACATTCAATCCGAAGTTGAAAGGAACTATACAAGAAGGAACTAGTTCGCAAGGGCTGGGGAACTAGTTCCTTCTTGTATAGTTCCTTTCAAGTTCTGATTGAATGTGAGGACCTACAAAAAAAAAAGTCCCAATCAGGAAGGAACTTCGCGGAATGATACGTGGTATGCAAATGTTATAACGAACTACTTCCTACAAACGAACTAGGACCGGAATTCGTTCATTTCACTTAGGGGAACGATCTTACGAACTAGTTCGTTCACGAACTATACAAGCCTACTGCCAATGCAATAGTTAAACAGTTTTTAGGCTTCTATTCATATTAAAACGCCTATGCCTACTTTTATTGCATAAACGAGACACGTAAAAGTCTTTGAAAAAAGTTGCAAAATGTGTGCTTTTATAAAGCTTTACCACTTTTGCGGCACCACAAGACATATTCCAAAAAGGTAAAAAAATATTTGTATGTCTTTTTGGATATAAAAACAGCTTATTTGACAGTATTATATATTAAAAATAAATATTTGACAATTTCTTAAAAAAACTTAAGAATTCAGCGAAAATTGTTATTTAATGAAACTTTATAGTCCTTGCGGCACCTCAAGACGTGATCCAATAATTTTCATATTTTTTTTTTATCTTATCTACACCAAAAGTCAACTTTTCCGCGCTATTACAAATTAACTAACTAACTAACTAACTAACTGGATATATTCCCTCTAAGGTGAAAACAACATCATTAAGGATAAACAGCTGACCATTGCCTCTCGTGACACCTTCTTGACAAAGGTTAGATCATCATTTGTGCCCGTGATCTAGCCGATTAAGAATTTAAACGAGGAACTACTGCAAGACATCTCTTACATACCGATACGCTATCATCCGGACCTCAAAGGCATCGACGGGCTACAACGCGAGATTAAGAAAATCAAAGAAGCGCTGCAAGTTTCTGTAGAAACCGAACATCGGGAGATACACCAATTTTCAGTTGCATACTGCGCATTATTGCTCTTGTAGTACAAACCGGATACCTAATGTGGAAGAAATATACAACCAAAAAATATGCACCTACACCTTTACCAAGGCAGGTTCCTAGCTTCAATTTTCAATCCGTGTAAAGAGTTGAAGAATTTCAACGCGGGGAGTATGTTGAATCTCAATATTCATATTCTATATAAAATGCACTTTCATGTAATGGACCTTTCGTAGCACATTTTTTTTCCACCACGAATATGCACTTTCTGCACATTCTTTTTACATACAAAGTATAGCTAGTGCTAAAGTGTAGATCGAGCATATCTGATCAGAAAAAATTTTCAATTGACCTCCAAGTGCACCAAATTTCCGGCACGCTTTTTTGCCGTAATAGGAACCCAGCTTAAGACAAGTTGAGCTGTAGACAATTAAATTTTAATAATTTTCATTATCACGCGTTAAGCGCTTTTTGTCAAACTAGCAATAAATTAGTATTTAAGTTTCTTGGGAATAAAAATTATCATCACTCGCAAATCAGTTTTCTTCACCCGACGAGCAAGGAAAGGCCCTTGTATTCAACAGACGTTTCAAGAAAAAGGGTTTAGAGAGATTTCTTCTTCGACAAGGTTACCTTTAAGATTTTCATCGATAATTTCGTTCCGAATACTCATACTCTGAACTGCTTTAAGCAGACTACGTATTTTCCACATTAAAACAGGTTTCAGAGCTTTCACTTCACTTGACGATTCACCCTTATTTAATGACAATGGCATGACTGCATCAATTGTCTTTAAATTTTTGCTTATTCGCGCAACAAAGTCGGAATAAAAAACTTCGGTTTTTCAAAAACCGTCCACGAAATAGTTGTGCGCAGACACCCAGGCACGTGCGCTCGGTGAGGTTTTGGGGGCTCAAACCACTTCACCAATGGGGTGAATGGGATCATTTTCATTGAGAAGTAAGGTCCTTTTTTTTCAGTCATCACATTCAGTATGGTGGGACTTGATAATTTGTTATGAACCCGCCCCCCCCCCCTCCCACTTTCATACAATCCTGCGCACGGGCCTGCAGACACCTCATGCTTGACTTCACACTCTAATAAAACCCTGCCGTTCTTTTCGAACTCCATAACTTGTCGATTTCACTTAACAGATTTTGTAAAAAAGAATTATCAACCTTACTGGATTTGATTTCGGTTTGAAGTCGAGAGTTTTTTTTCAAACTCTTCCTTGATGGTCAATTATATTTTCCGCCATGGTACACTTTAACTTACGCTTAACGCTTCACTACCGAAAACTGCACGAAAACACACCTTGACGTATTTTGCTCGTCAAACGCTTGAAACCTGATCTCAAAAGGAACTAATTGGACTCGATCTTAAAATGTAATCAAATACTTAAATCGCGTCGGGGTCACCAAAATGTTTTGTGTTGCGGGACACTTTCGGTG